>JABACO010000008.1:1548795-1606455 GCA_013339895.1 Ephydatia muelleri | reverse complement strand
GTAATGCACTGTACTTCTTTCTTGATGCACTTCAGGTGTTGAGAAACACAACGATGAACTACTTCTCTAGCAATCGATGGGATGCACCAGTTGACATTATGATGACAGAGTACAGGCTGGAGGTGCTGCAGGAATATAGTAGAGAAAAGAGGGCGTATACTAAGCGGCATGAAGGTGGAATTGAGGCCCTCCAAGCTAAACGTAGAGAAGCAGTACAAAGGCCAGCAATCCCTATATGTGGCACAGTGCTGTAACAATTCATGAACCATTTCTACAGATATTTAACCACCTACAAGACTTCTTTACTAGCTCTTGCCATCTTCAGTATCTTTAAAGAGCAATGTAAGCAAAACAAAATGCATGCCTTTTTCCGGCCTAGCTGTATCTGAATTCCACCTCTTTAGGAACATGTTTCCTATTCATTACAAGTTGTGGAAGACCATGACCTTTACAAAAGAATTCCAGCTGATGCGGTCAGGACAAGATAACAGATCGAGGTTCTAAAGGAGACCACCTGCAGGATCTTATACAAAGGATTCCCCAATAGATGATGCAGGAACAATGATAACTGCATGACATATGTGCAGCAGGGCTCATCACATAAACCATATAAGTTCATCCCTGCATAGTACACAGAATCAGATGCATAGATAGCATATATGGTTTGCATATTTCCTACAGGTAATATATGAGAGGGGAGGCCAGGAAGGATGTGGGGTGGGAAGTATTCTGATCTCTATATATGAGAAGTGATGTCTTTGTTCAAAATATTACCATGCACTATAAATGCCTGCTGCTATTTTTATACTGCAATTATGTGTAGGCAGAAGTATGTGGGAGGGCTAACGGCTTTTAGCAGGCTTTTAGTATTCTGATATCTTTGTGAGAAATGACAATGACAAGAGTAACTAATTAATAATTTATTTGATGAGCATGACAATGAAATGTTGGAAATACATATTATATATTATACTTACTTCTTCACAAGATAGGTGGAGTCTTGCCCAGGGTACAGACCACACCCAGACAACACAACTAACTAGCAGCTAGAGATATTTAACCCATTCTTGCCCAGGGTACTGGCCACACCCAGGCAACACAAGTAGATAGATTTAGCCCAATCTTGCTCAGGGTACAGACCACACCCAGACAACACAACTAACCAGCAGCTACATATTTCTTTTGATGACCCTCTTCTTTGAACTTGAACCCATTGTTTGGCCTGTATAGACAGAATAGAGTAGCATTTCATCCTTATTATATTTGCACACTACCTTTTGGTGGAATTGATTTGAAGCATTCTGCATGGGTGGGGTGATTCATTAGACAGTATGCTGCATAAATCTTCAAAATCCTTAGGATTCCATATGCCAACAACGGAAAGAAGTCATTTGGTGACAAGTGATTTGACTCACTGCACATAGTACCTCCCATAACTTCACTACTGTTGGCAGCAGGGTACTAGGCAGAGGGATGTCTTTCATCTTTGAAGGAAGCAGCTGGTATACACAATGTACATGTATGATGAATGTTAATAATGTCAAGTGTATTTGTACCTTAAGAACTTTCCTTTTACTTTCACCAGTCAAGGATGTCCACTAATGACATGAACTATTTGTGTCAGACTTCCATTATTATTATTCTTTTGAAGCGCTTCTCGAGAACTGGTTCCGCATGGTGATCCGATGACTCCATTCGTTGCAAATTTGAAAAGACACTTTAAATTGAATGGCAAATGAACTATGCTAGCACACGAATATAAGTAGCGTTCTAATCGAAGAATCTTAATGTACATGTAATATATCCGGTGTGAATCAATGCGTACTGAATGGAGTATTAAACTACAGTGTAAGACAAAAGGATTATCCATGCATGTATAATAGTGAACGGTACCGGTATCTCTCTAGCTTGCATGTTTAATGAATTACTTGTATCAGAGTAGTCAGATCCCGAGTACTGCCTAGTAGGGAGACACAATGGAACGAGCCATATTATGCATGGGTTTCCTTGGTTACGTCGTAATCCCTCCTTTCCATTGTCCGATGATTTTGGTTGTCTCGACTTGTAATAGCAATGGCATAGCTAGGGTACGGCCCCTGGCAGGGTTTAGGTACTAACAACAGAGGTCGGATTAACAATAATACTCACCCGCCGAAGTAAGAACTGGTAGTAATACGGAATAACCATCTCTATTTCGAGTCGGTACTCCAGCTCAATTAAGGCATCAGCAACGAATTAATGGTGGCGTGCTGTACCATAAATATAATATCAGTAATCTTGGTGACTCCACCACCGGGCAGTGAGTTGTATATGCTGAGAAGGAAACCATGCACCATCGACTCGCAATTGGCACATAAACAAGCGTGTCTCAGACTCTTCGCTGAGATACTGTGGTACAACTTTGAAGGCACAACCTATGAAACGCGATCGCGCAAGAGTTGTCTTGTATTTCGCATTTGTGGGAATTATGCGTTGATGCGTGTGGTGCACTGTGGCGTTCTAGCAGCTAGGGCTTCCCTATTCATATGGATCGTACATGCGGTGGGAAGTTGCTTGCACACTTCGTGTTTCGATCAAAATCCTACGCACGCGTGATCACAGAGAAGGCTGCATATAGCTTTCAGTTATAACGTATACCCTATACTTTGCATAAAATACTGTCAAAAAAAAACCTAGTCTCGCTGTTTGATGATGGCGTTGCTGAGTGCTAACTCATATTATAGCAATATAGCTTATCGTAACAAAACGTACCAAGCTAGGAAACATCGTTCCACATACTCCACGGACACACGACCTAGTCTCGTACCCAGACCCTAGTACGTCACAGCTGCGGATGGATTACATCACCGCTACGCTAGAACTAGGGTCTGGAAAAAAAGTCGGTGACAGATGGAATGTTAATTGTTTGTACAAGCGTAGCGACTAGACCGCAATAGTATTCATATATTAATGTTTTAATGGTTATGGCGAACGTTGCTTGGATTCCTTACGATAACCATGAAATAAGAAGGGTGCTTAAAGCGGGTGACATTATGGAGTGCTTGCAGGAGCTAAGTGGAACTATAACTGATACCACAGTATTTACAACAGATGGAAGACAGGTGGGAAAAGGGCTGCAAAAGCCTTATATATGCAAGCAGTGTTACAATGAATTGGAAAAAATTGTAAAATGGAGAGCAAAGGTTGTTGAACTTGAATCTGAATTTAAGCATAAACTGATGGCATTTTACCTTCAAAATATCATTGACACCGAAATGCCGTGTAGTAGTCGAAGTCCAGACGTATTGGAGACAAGCCATTCACAGTCCTTGGCGTTGGCAAGAGCGGCTCCATCCGTAATTGTAAGTTAAATATACGCATATACACTCGTAATAAATGATGTATATCATATACGGAACAGGTTACTGTGAATTACAAAGCACGAAAGCATAGGCATGTCCTTCATGGCACACCAAAAAGATTGACGAAGTCATTAGTTAGAGGAGAGAGAGATCGTGTTTTAAACAGATTGTTGCAAAATGAAAATGTGGTGCTGAAAGCTGCTGAAAAGATTGGTGTAGCAATGAAAAAGGAAATTAAGTTGCTTTGCTCAAACCAATTAAGTTCAATCATACGGGAAAATTCTAAGACAGCATTACAATTCTTTTCATGAGAAACCATTGTCTTGGAATTACAAAATGTGGCACCATTACTTGTCATTATGCTTAAGCACTGCCTGAGTACTGTTCCCACTGAGAGATTGAACCATATATTGTGTGTTTGTGCATGCATCTTGGTGAGGAGTAGGAATAACAAAATGAACATGCTGCAATCAGTCATATCTATACTTCTATTTGCTGGGCATGCAGGAAAAATGGTTAGTAGCATTTTATTTTGCTACATGCATGTATGCATCCTCACATGTTCTTCTTGACTTCAACGTATATATTATATAGGTTTACACAAGACTACAATCTATAGGATTGTGCGTGTCACCAACAACAACTTTAAAGTTAATTGAAGATCTTGGCGTAGATCATGATGTGGTTGTCTGCTCTTGGAGAGAAGCTCTTGTTCAGTTCATAGAGGTAGAAGGAGCAAATGTAAGTTAAATCTTGTTATTGTTCAAACTTATAGTATACTAATATTTCAACAATTAGAGTTTGCATAGTCATTTTGTACACAATATGGATGATGAAGACACTTCAGATATAGAAAGTGATGGTCATGATGAGAGTGCCTGCCATGACGCAGCTGATGAGCTATGTATCCCACGTAGTACACAAGTGTGTAGTTCTCCAATAAGTGAATGCCCTTTTTCTCCCATGGCACCATTCATTGAAGATTCACAACCTGACCAGCTTACAGAAAGTGAACCCAATGAGCAAATGTGTTCACGAAACATATGCTGATGTCAGCACACCAATAACTCCGAACACTACCTCAATAGAATGGAAGGGCTTCAAGATAACCTAGACTTAACTATTCATCCTCGGAATCAAACCATGCAAAATCAAACGAAATCCTTACACTTTTTCTACTCATATGCAGTCCAGGACAGAATAAATTTGTCTGGTTACTCTGATAAGTGCTCAAATATTGCTCCATTTGCAATGAACCTTCATTCTCTGCTACCTTCAGATGAAGATATGGAGACATTGATGTCAAATTTTGCAGTATTAATTGCACGTATCTTAGTCAAACATGTGCCTGCATTTGCAGTTTTTTCAGATGTTGTTTCTCAACACATAACTCATGAATGCTATGCTGAAATGAGTGCCAAGTCAGAAGTGGTATGTAATTGTGCATGACATGGACTTATACCGATATATTTTTTCTGTAGGTTGGGCTTGGCATAATTTTGAAAAATGAGAATGTTATTGATGAGATGATAGAAGTTTTGGAAGACCTTAGTCAATACATACCACAAAGAAAAGACCCACATGTTCATAAGGAAGACGAAAGCTTGCCAATTCACAACTGCCATCATATTTTGCTAGGAGGAGACCAACTTACAGCTGTTCGTGCTAGATCTGCAATACGGATGCACCAAAACTCAGAAACAGGAAGTGGAAAGTTACAAGAATTCATTCCTATCGTAGAAGATTGGCATGCAAAGGTGATCTTGTTTAGGGGTAAGTTGTTTTTAGTGCATATCAAAGGTGCTATAATTGTTTCCACGCATTGATACAGGTTGTCTGGACACGATTGTACTGTAAAGGAACAAGCAGTGAAAAAGGTACTTTACTCCAGTTGAAAAATCTGATTAACTGAACAAGTGTTCCCCGTGACCCCAAAAATGATGTCAATTCAAGTGAGGAATTTTTTGAAATTGTGTTTGCTGCCCATGCTATATCTGCTGTGATGGTACACTTTGATATGGAAAGTGTAAATGACACCATAAAGAGTATGCCAGCTGACATTTCAAAATGTGATCCAAAAACCAAATGTGATATCCTTCACTCAGCTCTGAAAAATATCATAAGGAATCATGTAAACCTAACATTGGATGGAACCCAATTGGAAGGAACAGACAAAGTATTAAGTTATGCACAGCAGGTATTCACACTAGGTCTTCTACATGCTGAATACCAGGATGCAATTCGCGAAGGTGATGGCCTGAGGGTTATAAGGTGTTGGCGTTTGATGTTACCACTTTTTAAATCTGCAAATCGTAAGAACTATGCGCTTGAAGCCCTCAACCTTCTATGGCAATATAATGTTGGTGCTCTCACCAAGGCAAAAAATGCAGCTTGTTTGGTCACGATTTGTAAATACTAAAGGAAAGCCTGGTTGCAATGTTGCATGTGATATGCACATGGAGCATATGAACAGAGCATGCAAGGATGTACTTGCTCATCTGGGAGCAAATATCAGTAACACATCTATTGTCAGAGTGGGAAGGTGTATAGGTCCAATAACCAAGGTCACAGAGAGATTTGATAGTGAAACAAACATCACTCCAACACTTTCCTCTCATTCTGCTGCATCAATACAGAAGGATTTAGCTACAATTTTAGAAGAGTTAAATAAAAATAAAGTATTTGAAATTCATGAAGGACAATCATACAAGTCATTCCCAACAATGACAAACAAAGTTTTTATGAAAATGAATACTGATGGACTGTTTACATGGATATTATCAAACATACAAATATAAAAATGAACATCAATCTACTTGCAGGCACAGTTATCACATTTACAGCATCTTGAACATATGTCACAACAAGTACAACCAGTGACTGACGGGTTAAATAAACCTACATCACAGAAATCAGCAAATAACAATTTTCGTCTACATAATAACACATTTGTACAGTAGCTCATCATATCACTGTGTGTGTGTTTTCTGTCATTCAATGAAAAATAAAGAGTTGCCCTGGATTGTTGCTCTCTATGTCTTCTGCTGGTCCCCAATGTAATACATTGTGCACATTAGGGCAATCTATGCCCATTCCAAACGCTGTGGTAGCTATTATTACTCTTAATGTACTATCAGGGTCATATCTACCAATCTATACATGACTAAATTTGGTTTTCCAATAGGAAATGTAAATGATTCACCTAAAACCTTTACAAATTCCTCATACATTGAAGCAACTTCCAAATGCTTACGGCAGTATATAATTGTCCTACATGACTTATCACCATACTCAACAGCAAGTAGTTCTTTAGCTATCTGTTGAACAACAACATTTATAGACGGTTTCTCAATTACAGAGTAAGTAATGTTTGTCTTTGTAGGAGGAATGTAAACAATGACAGGATCTTCCATACAAAGGCGACTAATGACTACCTTTCTTGTTGTATTAGTTGCAGTTGCAGTTAAAGCCATAATTCTAACGTCTGACGGTATTATGCTCCTTATGTCTCCTATTCGTGAGAACTCAGGCCTAAATGAATCACCCCTGTATAAGCAAGGAACAGATGCAATTACGTGTAAGCCCACAGATCATGTTTACACAATGAGCCTCGTCAACGACAAGAGCCACTAAATTTTCTCGATACGGGCTTGTGGATAGCATCTGTTTCCATTGTTTGTTTCTTAGCAATGCTTCAGGGCTTATAAACACTAGCTGGTATTTACCTTCCAACACTCTACTGATGACAGAATAGTCTTCCTGTGCTTTCCCAAGAAACTGCGTTGTCAGACCCTTCGAGGGGGGCACATTCCACAGCCTAACATTCCTAAACAATTAACTTCAATAACACCTGCAACGGCGCGCGCAATCATTGAAATTTGTGTCATGTCACACGCTTACCCAATGCATGCATATTTAATACATTACATGAACGGCATCGCATCGTGACCTATAGTGAGTGCAGAGACATCAATTGACATTATCTGAATGTTTCTATACTATAGCCTCACCAGTCCACCCCTCCCTATACCAGTCCATTCCACTTGTGTACACACACACACACACACACACACCATAGTTTTGTCAAATTTTAGTCATCAAAACTAGAGGACATGGGGTAATGGAGTGAGTGCAGTGAAATCAAGGAACCTTATCTGAGTGTTTCTATACTATAGCCTCTCCAGTCCACCCCTCCCTATGCCAGTCCATTCCACGTGTGTACACACACACACACACACCATAGCTTTGTCAAATTTGGTCATCAAAACTAGAGGACATGGGGTAATGTTGTGAGTGCAGTGATATCAAGGAACCTTATCTGAGTGTTTCTATACTATAGCCTCACCAGTCCACCCCTCCCTATGCCAGTCCATTCCACTTGTGTACACACACACACACACACACACACACACACACACACACACACACACACACCATAGCTTTGTCACATTTGGTCATCAAAACTAGAGGACATGGGGTAATGTTGTGAGTGCAGTGACATCAAGGAACCTTATCTGAGTGCTTCTATGCTATAGTCTCACCAGTCCACCCCTCCCTATGCCAGTCCATTTTGCTTGTGTACACACACACACACACACACACACACACACACACACACACACACACACCATAGCTTTGTCAAATTTGGTCATCAAAACTAGAGGACATGGGGTAATGTTGTGAGTGCAGTGATATCAAGGAACCTTATCTGAGTGCTTCTATACTATAGCCTCACCAGTCCACCCCTCCCTATGCCAGTCCATTCCACTTGTGTACACACACACACACACCATGGCTTTGTCACATTTTGCCATCAAAACTAGAGGACATGGGGTAATGTTGTGAGTGCAGTGATATCAAGGAACCTTATCTGAGTGCTTCTATACTATAGCCTCACCAGTCCACCCCTCCCTATGCCAGTCCATTTTGCTTGTGTACACACACACACACACACACACACACACACCATAGCTTTGTCAAATTTGGTCATCAAAACTAGAGGACATGGGGTAATGTTGTGAGTGCAGTGATATCAAGGAACCTTATCTGAGTGCTTCTATACTATAGCCTCACCAGTCCACCCCTCCCTATGCCAGTCCATTCCACGTGTGTACACACACACACACACACACACCATAGCTTTGTCAAATTTGGTAATCAAAACTAGAGGACATGGGGTAATGTTGTGAGTGAGTGCAGTGATATCAAGGAACCTTATCTAAGTGCTTCTACACTATAGCCTCACCAGTCCACCCCTCCCTATGCCAGTCCATTCCACTTGTGTACACACACCCACACACCATGGCTTTGTCAAATTTGGTCATCAAAACTAGAGGACATGGGGTAATGGCAGTGAGTGCAGTGACATCAAGTGACCTTATCTGAATGCTTCTATACTATAGCCTCACCAGTCCACCCCTCCCTATGCCAGTCCATTCCACTTGTGTAAACACACCCACACACCATGGCTTTGTCAAATTTGGTCATCAAACTAGAGGACATGGGGTAATGGCAGTGAGTGCAGTGACATCAAATGACCTTATCTGAGTGTTTCTATACTATAGCCTCACCAGTCCACCCCTCCCTATGCCAGTCCATTCTGCTTGTGTACACACACACACACACACACACACCATAGCTTTGTCAAATTGTGTCATCAAACTAGAGGACATGGGGTAATGTTGTGAGTGCAGTGACATCAAGTGACCTTATCTGAATGCTTCTATACTATAGCCTCACCAGTCCACCCCTCCCTATGCCAGTCCATTTTGCTTGTGTACACACACACACACACACACACACACACACACACACACACACACACACACACACACACACACACACACACACACACACACACACACACACACACACCACACACACACACACACACACACACACACACACACACACACACACACACACACACACACACACACACACACACACCATAGCTTTGTCAAAATTGGTCATCAAAACTAGAGGACATGGGGTAATGTTGTGAGTGCAGTGATATCAAGGAACCTTATCTGAGTGCTTCTATACTATAGCCTCACCAGTCCACCCCTCCCTATGCCAGTCCATTCCACGTGTGTACACACACACACACACACACACACCATAGCTTTGTCAAATATGGTCATCAAAACTAGAGGACATGGGGTAATGGAGTGAGTGCAGTGACATCAAGTGACCTTATCTTAGTGCTTCTATACTATAGCCTCACCAGTCCACCCCTCCCTATGCCAGTCCATTCCACGTGTGTACACACACACACACACACACACACACCATAGCTTTGTCAAAATTGGTCATCAAAACTAGAGGACATGGGGTAATGTTGTGAGTGCAGTGATATCAAGGAACCTTATCTAAGTGCTTCTACACTATAGCCTCACCAGTCCACCCCTCACTATGCCAGTCCATTCCACGTGTGTACACACACACACACACACCCTAGCTTTGTCAAATTTGGTCATCAAAATTAGAGGACATGGGGTAATGTTGTGAGTGCAGTGATATTAAGGAACCTTATCTAAGTGCTTCTACACTATAGCCTCACCAGTCCACCCCTCCCTATGCCAGTCCATTCCACTTGTGTACACACACACACACACACACACACATACCCTAGCTTTGTCAAATTTGGTCATCAAAACTAGAGGACATGGGGTAATGTTGTGAGTGCAGTGATATCATAGAACCTTATCTGAGTGCTTCTATACTATAGCCTCACCAGTCCACCCCTCCCTATGCCAGTCCATTCCACGTGTGTACACACACACACACACACACCATAGCTTTGTCAAATTTGGTCATCAAAACTAGAGGACATGGGGTAATGTTGTGAGTGCAGTGATATCAAGGAACCTTATCTAAGTGCTTCTACTCTATAGCCTCACCAGTCCACCCCTCCCTATGCCAGTCCATTCCACTTGTGTACACACACACACACACCATGGCTTTGTCACATTTTGCCATCAAAACTAGAGGACATGGGGTAATGTTGTGAGTGCAGTGATATCAAGGAACCTTATCTGAGTGCTTCTATACTATAGCCTCACCAGTCCACCCCTCCCTATGCCAGTCCATTTTGCTTGTGTACACACACACACACACACACACACACACACACACACACACCATAGCTTTGTCAAATTTGGTCATCAAAACTAGAGGACATGGGGTAATGTTGTGAGTGCAGTGATATCAAGGAACCTTATCTAAGTGCTTCTACTCTATAGCCTCACCAGTCCACCCCTCCCTATGCCAGTCCATTCCACTTGTGTACACACACACACACACCATGGCTTTGTCACATTTTGCCATCAAAACTAGAGGACATGGGGTAATGTTGTGAGTGCAGTGATATCAAGGAACCTTATCTGAGTGCTTCTATACTATAGCCTCACCAGTCCACCCCTCCCTATGCCAGTCCATTTTGCTTGTGTACACACACACACACACACACACACACACACACACACACACACCATAGCTTTGTCAAATTTGGTCATCATAACTAGAGGACATGGGGTAATGTTGTGAGTGCAGTGATATCAAGGAACCTTAACTGAGTGCTTCTATACTATAGCCTCACCAGTCCACCCCTCCCTATGCCAGTCCATTCCACGTGTGTACACACACACACACACACACACACCATAGCTTTGTCAAATTTGGTCATCAAAACTAGAGGACATGAGGTAATGTTGTGAGTGCAGTGATATCAAGGAACCTTATCTAAGTGCTTCTACACTATAGCCTCACCAGTCCACCCCTCCCTATGCCAGTCCATTCCACTTGTGTACACACACCCACACACCATGGCTTTGTCAAATTTGGTCATCAAAACTAGAGGACATGGGGTAATGGCAGTGAGTGCAGTGACATCAAGTGACCTTATCTGAATGCTTCTATACTATAGCCTCACCAGTCCACCCCTCCCTATGCCAGTCCATTTTGCTTGTGTACACACACACACACACACACACACACACACACACACACACACACACACACACACACACACACACACACACACACACACACACACCATAGCTTTGTCAAATTTGGTCATCAAAACTAGAGGACATGGGGTAATGTTGTGAGTGCAGTGATATCAAGGAACCTTATCTGAGTGCTTCTATACTATAGCCTCACCAGTCCACCCCTCCCTATGCCAGTCCATTCCACATGTGTACACACACACACACACACACACCATAGCTTTGTCAAATTTGGTCATCAAAACTAGAGGACATGGGGTAATGGAGTGAGTGCAGTGACATCAAGTGACCTTATCTGAGTGCTTCTATACTATAGCCTCACCAGTCCACCCCTCCCTATGCCAGTCCATTCCACGTGTGTACACACACACACACACACACCATAGCTTTGTCAAATTTGGTCATCAAAACTAGAGGATATGGGGTAATGTTGTGAGTGCAGTGATATCAAGGAACCTTATCTAAGTGCTTCTATACTATAGCCTCACCAGTCCACCCCTCCCTATGCCAGTCCATTCCACTTGTGTACACTTACCCACACACCATGACTTTGTCAAATTTGGTCATCAAAACTAGAGGACATGGGGTAATGGCAGTGAGTGCAGTGACATCAAGTGACCTTATCTGAATGCTTCTATACTATAGCCTCACCAGTCCACCCCTCCCTATGCCAGTCCATTTTGCTTGTGTACACACACACACACACACACACACACACACCATAGCTTTGTCAAATTTGGTCATCAAAACTAGAGGACATGGGGTAATGGAGTGAGTGCAGTGACATCAAGTGACCTAATCTGAGTGCTTCTATACTATAGCCTCACCAGTCCACCCCTCCCTATGCCTGTCCATTCCACTTGTGTACACACACACACACACACACCCTAGCTTTGTCAAATTTGGTCATCAAAACTAGAGAACATGGGGTAATGTTGTGAGTGCAGTGATATCAAGGAACCTTATCTAAGTGCTTCTACACTATAGCCTCACCAGTCCACCCCTCCCTATGCCAGTGCATTCCACTTGTGTACACACACCCACACATCATGGCTTTGTCAAATTTGGTCATCTAAACTAGAAGACATGGGGTAATGTTGTGAGTGCAGTGATATCAAGGAACCTTATCTGAGTCCTTCAATACTATAGCCTCACCAGTCCACCCCTCCCTATGCCAGTCCATTCCACGTGTGTACACACACCCACACACCATGGCTTTGTCAAATTATGTCATCAAAACTAGAGGAGATGGGGTAATGCTGTGAGTGCAGTGACATCATGGAACCTTATCTGAGTGCTTCTATACTATAGCCTCACCAGTCCACCCCTCCCTGTGCCAGTCCATTTTGCTTGTGTACACACGCACACACACACCATTGCTTTGTCAAATTTGGTCATCAAAACTAGAGGACATGGGGTAATGGAGTGAGAGCAGTGACATCAAGTGACCTTATCTGAGTGCTTTTATACTATAGCCTCACCAGTCCACCCCTCCCTATGCCAGTTCATTCCACTTGTGTACACACACTCACACACACCATGGCTTTGTCAAATTTGGTCATCAAAACCAGAGGACATGGGGTAATTCTGTGAGTGCAGTGACATCAAGTGACCTTATCTGAGTGCTTCTATTTTATAGCCTCACCAGTCCACCCCTCCCTATGCCAGTCCATTCCACTTGTGTACACTCACACACACACACCATGGCTTTTTTAACTTTGGCCATCAGAACCAGAGGACCTGGGGTAATGTGAGTGCAGTGACATCATGTGACGTATGTGAGTGCTTCTAAATAGCCTCACCAGTCTCTGTTTCCTTATTCCAGTCCACTAAGCTAATGCGCACACGTGCACACCAAAAGCTTTGTCATCCTTTTTCAACTTGGATCTGGAGGATATATCCTGTTTGCTGATAACAATCCTTATGACTGACCTCAAAGTTGACTAATTTTTATTGGTGATTGCATTCATTTATGTGCATGGATTCCTTTGTACTCTATAATGGACTCCCATGTTTATCACATTTATTTGAGTGGCACAAATTGTTCTATTTTGAATGATGGTTAATCTAATATGTTCTTTTCGATTATATAAGGGATAAAATAAATCCGCTTGCAATACAATCTGTCTTTGAAGTCATGGTATGTTTACTAGTTTGTATATTCTTTGTGAATATTGAAGTATATATGTTGCAGGGAAAAAGAAATACAACATTGATATAGAAAGACTTGCTGCTATTCTTAGGGAGAGGGGCTGGCCTCCTCCTGATGCATCAAGAAGTGCCCCCACGGGGTACTGGTTTTTAATTGCTTCAGCTTTGTCAAACTGCAACAAGCCATGTTCTAAGTATGTTTTAGTGGTGTACAAATGTTGGCAGACCAACAGAGGCAATGTGCGTACATCTGTCGGTAATTATGAAGCAAATGACTGGTACAGCATAGTTACCGCATTTATTCTAGATGACTTGCAGCATCATAGTGTTGCAGAATATGGAGATTATGAAGAATCTCTTATACGTCAGGAGTATATGGTGGCTGGTGTAGACAGGCAGAATGAGAATGAGATGGCTAATGAGCAGGTGGAGCACGTGATGTCTAATGAGCTTGTGGTGTGTAATGAGCAGGTAGAGGATGAACTGGCTACTGAGGAGATGGAGGACAGGATGGCTAGTGAGGGGATGGAGGACATGATGGCTAGTGAGGAGGTGGAGGACATGATGGCTAGTGATGTGGAGGACATGATGGCTAGTGAGGGGGTGGAGGACATGATGGCTAGTGAGGTGGAGGACAGTCAGAAGTTGGAGGATGAGGTTACTAGTGAGGAGGTGAAGGATGAGATGGGGGAGATACAAGTGGAGGACACGGTAAGCAGTTATGAAGTCTGATTCATAGTAGAATATTACATTGTGTGAGGTTGAATTATTTGACCAGTATCACGATGGTACAGAAGATGCATGGTTAGATTCATAACATGTGTACATGTATATAATAAAATTAGTATTATTTTATTATAAATAATACATTTTGTAGCATGATAGCAATGTTTATTACATGTTCATTACAATGAAGCTGAACTGCAATGAAAGCAGATCTGTCCCAGTGAAGGATGAGTCTCAAGTTCTGGTGTATAGCATATGCCAAAAACCTTTTGATTCAGCAAAGTAATTGAATTATAGTGCCTTTATTAAGAAATTCATATGATAATCTTAAACTAGGTTCATGATCGGATGTGACTTCTGTGGAGAATGGTATCATGGCTGTTGTGTTGGAGTATCTGAAGAGGAAAGTAATAGAATGGAGGTTTACAAATGCCAACTTTGTACTGAACATCACATTGCTACTCCATTTTACAATGAAGGTCAGAGGTATATGGTGTGTACTGTTGGTCATCTACAAGCACTTTTGCAGATGATTCATCACATGAAATTGTCAGTGGTCACACATTACAACAAGAGGTACATCACTTGTAGCTTGGGATCGAAAAAATAAATGCAGCACAATGTCAAATAGTCCATTGCTTGCCATGTATGCAAATACAAATATTGCATCGCTATATCTCATATATACTTACTATTGTTATGCTCAAATGAAGATTAAATGCCTTCTAAAATATATTCATATTAATGAGCCATATTCATTGCCATTTAATAGTTCACTTGAATATCTGCATGCCCCTGTGTATGCACTGTATAATCTATGCATTAAATTATTTATCTCAGATATATATTGTTGCGGCCATCACCTAGCAGTGATTTTAGCAGCCAAGTGTATTTCTATCATGTTTAGGAATTTTTTGTGTCGCAACAAACAACAGAATGTCTGACTGATTCAAATTATATACCTGTTGGTAGTGAATTTACAAAGAATCTTGAGAAGCATGGGCTGTTTTGCATATCAAAAGCACAGTGGGATCTCCTTGCTTGCAGTGACAGAATGAATCCTTCTTGGGTTCATGCAATGGCACATGGTTTGTCGAGTTTAAATAAGTGCTGCTGTTTTGCATTTAAGAGACATTGGCTCAAAAAATGTAACTCACGAAAAAAAACTCCTGCTATTTTTAAAGCATATGGATATTGTACATTCCAAACCTGTGGTGTCACTGTGATGCTATGGATAAACCAGGACAGTTTTATTGAAGACAAAGTTGCAGTAAATGTGGACTTTCATGGTAATATTAATCATAAAGTTGGGGAACACATTCGAGGAACTTAAGCTTATCTGTTAGACAGAATATAATAAGCACATTCCAGGACACCCATATTGCTCCATCTAAGGAATATTGCAGACGACTCATGTCACTAGACAATGAACAATTTGTTTCAAGATATCGTGATGGAGTTGGCTGCAGCACATCTGTTCTTCAGAAGATCTCATCACAAGCAAGGCTTCAACTAGAAGAAGACAAAGATCTCATTACATCTCTTTTAGTCCTTCAAAAAATGTTTTTAAACTCAATGCCAAGTGTAAA
Organism: Ephydatia muelleri; assembly: GCA_013339895.1. Taxonomy (NCBI): domain Eukaryota; kingdom Metazoa; phylum Porifera; class Demospongiae; order Spongillida; family Spongillidae; genus Ephydatia; species Ephydatia muelleri. Next base: position 1,590,639 of record JABACO010000008.1, on the reverse strand, counting down.
TATCATGCGCCCAGACTCTCCAGTCCGTGGATTTATACAACATATCCATGCATATCCATTTGGTGTCATCTGCTTCAATGAAGTGGCTGTGCGCTTATATCATGATTTGGCACCAAAAAGTCCCATATTCTGTGATGCAACAGGTACTATCATAGCACTACCAAAAGAACAAGGGAAACTTCCAACTGTCTATTACTATGCTTTAGTGCTAAAGCATCCAATTTCTGGAAGATCACCAATTCCTGTGGCAGAACTAATCACTTCTGACCATACTGTGCTATCTATAAGCTTTTTTTTAGAGGCTTTTCGTAGAGCTGAAGGTCTGCTATTTGGTGCAGGAAACTTGATAAGACCCCTTCAAGTTATCATTGACAGGAGTATTGTTTTATTGTTAAGCTTTTTGCATACATTTAACAACTAAACATTACACGAATACCTACATAGATCGTTTCGTGTTGTAACTGAAACATCAACGTCTAAGGACGAGAGAAAGATAATTCCTCATGCTTGTTTGAGCCATGTAATGAATTCAGCAAAAAAAGAATGCAAAAAGTGGTTAGTATTCATCAAGAATGCATTATGTAATTCACTTAGAATTTTTTAAATGCATATAGGTTTCACAAGGGGCAATACAAATTTGCAATGTATTCATTTTCTACCCTGGTGAACGCCACAACACTGCAGGAATTAGAAATGAGACTAACATTGATGAAGGTTCTCTATTGCAACTAAACTAATACAGATGGAGTGAAGAAGGCACATGATGGGATTGTGGATGTTATTAATTCATTAAGGATGGTATCTCAACCTGAATCAGAAGTTAGCAGTACATCTCTGACTTATGAAGGCAGTGGTACCTTAACTGAATCAATGCAGCCTTTTGGCACCTATATCCGGCTAAAATTGGACAAGATTCAAGTCAGCAATTTAGGAGAATCAAGCAATGCCTTCTATCAACCTCAGTGGTTTGATGTGGTTCTAAACAAATGGTTGCCGATGGCACCATTCTGGACATCTCTTCTGTTAGGTATGCAAGTAAAAGGTTGTGTGCAATAATAACCTTTATTTCGAGTACAATTAGGAGATATGCAGCGCCATAAGGATGAAAATGTCCATTTGCAATCCGCTGCTACTGTGGTATGATCACAATATGCAGGAACAGTTAGCAACTGTAACATGTTATTACTTTCCCCCTGTCAGAACACTCGATGTAAAACATCAGGAACAGTAGAAGCCTGGAATTACATACTAAAAAAAGTTGATCACTGTGAAAAGCACATTAGGCCAGATGTATTCCTTAGGCAACATTTCCCCATAATGATTGCAAGGCAAAGAAAATTCTTCGATGACCTTCAAGAGCCATCTCGAAGGCTTATTAAGGTTGAAAGAATAAATAATACAGCTGCAGTGAATCAAAAGGTTTCTCATTTCAGAAATCAGCTTCCAATAAACCTTCACGTGCTGTAAAGGAAAAATGGTCTAAACAAAACAATGACCATGTACAACAGAGTCGGTTGTGTGGTTTATTCCAACAAAAACCTGTTGCTCCATTAAACCACATGTCTCTAAGGTATAGTTCTCTGAAATATCTTAATTTTAAATTAACATGTACTCATCTATGCTCGAAATCATAACCTTCATGTTTTACTGCACTTTTTATTTTTGTATCAGTGTGCACAAGGTCGAAGTTTCACAAGCTGAAGATCTCAGGTAAATGGTTTTGTGTTAAATACACAACTGTATGTTGGGCAAATTCTTATATGTGTAGGGTAGATGATGTGAATCTTGACACAAATTCTGATGTATGTATTGTTTCTGCTGTAAAATCAACGTAAGTGAAGAAAGTACAGTTACTCGTGCATATATATAATGTTTATTAACTTTACTTTAAATCCAATTTTTTATTATAAGTGAATCACTGAGCTGAAATCATCGCACATGGCCGCAATTGTAATATTATTTGCACGTTTTTCCACCTATTTACATGGTATCTATTTAAAAAGGATAGAGCTGTGCTCGATGTAGCACGAAAAGTGAACAAGGGCCTTGAAAATTCTGCTAATCTGTGTTGGTTGAATTCTATATTGCAAGTATTACTGACAACACCATTACATCTTATCCTAAAATGTATACAAATCTGAGTAATCATATGTATAACTTGATATTATATACTACTACTGTTTTTCCCAGCAATGAAGATTGAATATATCTTTCACATATTCAAAAGGCATTTGTTGATCTGATGGAATGCATTGAGGTGAAATCTGATAATCCTTCTGACCCCTCATGTCTGGCAGTAAGAATGAAATACAGATTGAATGTAATTTATCTATTTACTTTTGCAGACTTTGCTTACCATGAATGCTGCTTACCTCAGAATTGGATGTCAAAACGACTGTTGTGAAGGTTTTACTGCACTTTTTGATCAGCTAATGACAGGGTCCAAGGTAGTGTCTGAAACGTTACTGTTTTCATGTACACAACAATACCTTTGGAATTGGATACCTATATAGGTGCTATCCAAGTATCGCCAGTGCAGTGCATCATGAGGAAAAGGCCACTGTAAATATTATTTAAAATCAAATAGTACCTTACACTGCATTATAATTTCCTTCACGCACATAGACACATGCCTTGTTAGGAGCAGAGATCAATGGATCAGATACAGTGACACACAAGTCAGCATCATCACATCATTTGATTACATATGTTCACAAGAAGTGCAGGTTGTACAGGGTGGTTTGTTCATACATTCATTCATATTACATTTGTGGCAGGAAAATGTTTGTCTTGCATTGTATACATCACCAATGGCAGTAGCGGTCATTTACATATTGGTTACTTATGTTTAGGCACTTCTAGATGAATGTACTGCTGATTTGACGACTCCTAACTCAACTAATTCAAACCTAGTAGGTGTAATGTTCAGAGCACATTGCTGCTATGTACCACAAGGATGCCTTTTACAACATAGCGATATCCAAGGCTACCTGAACATTTAGAAGCTGAGGTATTGTTTCAATATGCTTCTGCAGTAATGGAAAGCAAGCTAGAATTCATCTATTCAGCTTAAGCTCAAGGTTCCTATGCCTAGTTCAACATTCCAGCTTGAGAAACAGGACCTGATGAGTGTAGCATCTGGAGGATGGATCGACTCCAAGGTCAATTCATTAATACCATTTTTTTGACGTTATGAAGCAAAGAACTTACAATTACAGATAATTGCCTCATATTTTGAGCTTATGCAAAGAAGTAATATGCAGAAAGTACCTTAACAGGGCTGTATGGAGTATTATAGTGATATGTTTCAGCACGGAATAATGACAAAGTGGTTTGATCCTACATTTATACCTCTGCTAAAAGCAAAGTGATATTCAGCAGTGAAACGGTACTGTAAGGTAAGAAGAAGAGATAGGTTTTACTAATACGAGCTGAATATACAGTGTACAATATAGGGGAAAGATTTGCTGAAAAATGAAGTCTTGCTGTTTCCTGTACACAAGCCACAGCATTGGGGCCTATTGGTAAGTACATTTACGCATTGCAAAAAGTCTTCATTGTAATAATCCTTATAGGTTGTGCACATTCAGAGGCATGTGATCATATGTATTGATTCATTGCATCAAAGTAACATTGATGCTGTGAACTGGATTTGGTAAGTTATCCATATATTTTGTTCAGACTATGCAGGTGTGCATGTTATGCAGGTTATATATCAGTAATGAGCTACGACATCAATCAGACTTTGAGGATTTAATGCACCATTGGACATACCAAGGCAGCGGCGGATCCAGGATTTCTGGAAGGGGGGGTCTAATAACTATATTCACAAGCGGGGGTGGGTACTGGAGGGGGCGTGCCCCTCCCGTAACAGCTAGGGGGTCTGGGGGAGCGCTGTAAGCTCCCCCAGTGGGGGCTGGGGCGAAGCCCCAGCCGCTTTTTCACTTTTGCGTTCATTTAGCATGAAAATAAGCATACTTTGAAAGTGTATTCAATATTGATAGAGCTCTAGCAAGCGCAATATTCGAATTGATTAATATACGCGTGTAGAAGCCTGCGTGATAGAAAACTCTACGCAAAGCCATTGTGACCGTATTCTGGTCTAAACAACACACACGTTTTACCTTTAATAGTATTATATACCTACTTGATTTAGCTCTACCTGTTTCCTAAGATAAACTATCTTCTTTTGATCGCTTACTTCTTGCTCGCACCATTCCATGCCATCGCGCTGCAGTAATACTAATTAAACACGCTTGGAGGGCCTTGGCTTTAGACCCCCCCCCCCCCACACACACACACACTCACACACACTTTGGGTCGAATGCTAACTCGCTAATCACGTTCACAATCATGCGTGAGTCAACGTGGTCGTGGATAAGGATAGCGAATAGAAAACTCTACGCAAAGCCAATTGTGACCGTATTCTGGTCTAAACGACACACACGTTTTACCTTTATATTATATACCTACTTGATTTAGCTCTACCTGTTTCCTGAGGTAAACTATCTTCTTTTGATCGCTTACTTCTTGCTCGCACTTCCATCGCGCAGCAGTAATACTAATTAAACACGCTTGGAGGGCCTTGGCTTTAGACCCCCCCCCCACACACACACACACACACACACACACACACACACACTCACACACACTTTGGGTCGAATGCTAACTCGCTAATCAGTTCACTCACGTTCACTGAACGCTTCGTTTTTCAACTCGTCAATCATGTAATTAATTATTCATAAGTTAATTTATTCATAGCTGGTCGGGCCGAGGGGGGGGTCTTTAGACCCCTTAGACCCCCCCCTGGATCCGCCACTGCAAGATTCAGTGGTCTGCTTTGATTCAAAATGTAACATATGCTTGTTTGATATAGCTACTTTTCAGGGGAGTAATTCCCCAATGCAAAGAAACCCAACAGATTGTGGCGTATTTGTGTGCTTTGTGAGTTGTTCTTAATTCTGACATGCTTGACTTATTTATTTAGTGTTCTACTTTATACATGTAGGCAGCACGACTTATTGTTGACCAACTACCTCTTCTACATAATCAAGTAAAATAAATTTGTCTAGTAGGTCTGTAATCCAATTCTGCTGCAATCTGCAGGGACTAATGGATGCATTTAGATTACAAATGGTTTATGAGCTTTCAGTGGGAGATCTATACAGCCAATTGGTATACTGTTCATATCTATTGCATGTTTCTTTTGTAATTTCTCCTATTTGTCTTCAACCTACACACATAGTGGAGAAAAGCAGCAGCATATCTGTAATGGACAATGCAATGTGTTTAATCTCAAATACACCTCTTATGTACACAGGATCATAATGAAGAAGTGAAATTGTCTCAGGCAGAACGCACAATTTGTGCAAAGCAAGATCAAGGTGAGACTTTTCAACCTGTGCTGCCATGTCACTATTCATCTCAGTTTTTGTAGAGTCCAATGCTGGAAGTTTGGGGATGTGATATTGATGCAGCTTATGATGAGGATGACAGTTATGCAGAAGCTGAAAATGACACTGATTGCAACAGTGACACTGATGGTGATCACAATGCTGGTGTTCCCCAAGATTTTCTAGTGCCTGATTTTTAGAATGCACCTGATCCAGACGCCATCTTTGCACTGAGATGGGGAAAGTCTTTTTACATGAAGAACTTCCCACACTTCAAAAGAAAAACCTTGGAGTAAGCATTTTACAGTGATTTGAACTTTACTAAATGTCTGGAACTAATTTCTAGTAAGCATTATCCATTTCCACGACACATAATAAGAAGAGTTGTGAAAGATTTTGAGGTTTAAACTGTAATAATTATTGATACACATGACAATTTATTCATCCTTTAGCCAACCCTCCGGGCCATCTTGAGTAAAGATACCGTATCAGATCTTCAAATCTACTTTAATGAAATTAAACAGCTGCATAAAAAAGATTTGTACTGGCCTCTTCTTGAATGTTCTGACATGGTACACAATTCTCACCCATATCATCAATTTGACATTAGGCACATTCCTCCCATTTACAGGTATTAGAAGTGTTTTACAATCCGGCTTCAAGAACTTGACTGTGATGTAAAAAAACAGGCTGCCCTGTCGTTGTCTTTAGTAAACAAGTGTGTAGTTTGGCCAGAGGTGAGTTAATGTATCAATGGTAGAAAATAGAACATAAATCACAATGTGTAAATTCTTTACATTTCCAGATTGTCATAGCTCTACTGATGAACACATTTAACCTTGAGAGAAAGAAGGCAATAAAACACTTTCTTAATCACACACTACCATCGTTTCCTGTTTACAATAATGTATGCTGTTAGTAAATAACCATGTTGGTTGGCTGGCTGGACTAGCTTGCTCAAATACATTTCATCAGTTATATTGTTATTTTAGACAGCAAGTATAATCAATACATACAAAATGCAAACACGCAGAAAAACAGCAAGTATAATACTTCACAAGTTTCGTTACTCCAATTGTGCCAATTCTGTGCAGCCTGCCAGGCTGATCGCTAATCATCAAACCATTGAAAATTGCAGTACATGTATGATACGCTCAGCGGAGACGTCATATGACTTATGAATACACTCAGCCGCTTGAGCAAAAGTTAGCACCTCAAGTGTTAAACGAATTACGAATGATAGGCTGTGGAATGTGAGGCTAACTTCAGCGCGGTTGGTCGAACACGAAAGGTAGCAAGGCATAGCACAACGTTTTCCCGTACCCCGTTGGCAAAATAACGAAGCAGTCATGGCCTCGAACAAAGTTGTGAATAGCCTCCTTCTGTTTGTCCTTCAACGTACTTACTCCCAGTTGATCCATCGCAAAACGTACAGCTGTACAAACATCATCCATTTTCTTATCCAAAGTTATACATCTACTACATTGTACTACTTGTTGACATAGCAACATTCCAGCGGGCTGCGGTCAATTAAAAAGTTCTGGAATTCCAGAACTTTTGTCACCGACTTTTTGCAGTCACTTTCCCAGACCCTAGTTCTAGCGTAGCGGTGATGTAATCCATCCGCAGCTGTGACGTATAGGGTCTGGGTACGAGACTTCACACGACCGGGGTCGTGCATGTATGCTGCCATGTCTGAGAGTTGGCCGGGTAGTGGTATAGTAGTATCGTACAAGAAGTAAGGCTTTGAGGAGTGCTTGGGCAACGTTATGACGTTTAATTCATTATTAATAATTTATGGCTGAACGGGGAACTAGAATTCACATACTTGAATCTAGAAATAGACGTGCACATGAGGTAGATATGTTACTTGCACATATAAATATGCAAATAGCTTTGGCTTCAGAATCCACTTTATAATCTTCAATAGATCGTCCATCGCGGTAAAATAGGAAGGGAAAAAAGTGATCAAAAGTATGCCAGCCATTAAATGAATGCAGTAAAACAAAACCCTGTTTTGAAAATGATGGGGGCACATTTGTACAGAACAAAAGATATACAAACAATGTATCATTTGACCCTGTATCATACTCAGGTTTATAAACTTTACTACAAGTCTTTGGTACTAAACTGTGCGCGATTGATAGAAATTACCCATAGACTTCATGTACAATAATTTTATTACGCGTATTACGGAATTCAAATAATTCATGTCCGCAATTGCTGGCCATGGGGCACACATTTTATCATTTGTTTTGTTACAATTAATTCTGCAATTGAGCATTCTTTTTGTTTAATAAATACTACTGTTATTAAACATTAATCGCATACAGACGAAAAATTTAATCCATTAATGATGCCAGAGGTTCATCATCATCAAATCCCAGCCCACTTCTTCATTTTATGCTGCAGGACTCTCTGACAGAGGCTTACTACTCAAACTCTGGCAAAAGCAAGACATGATCTGACATAACAGCTGGTAATGGAGTTGTCTTTATCCCACTTGAAGAACAGAGCAGTGGTCATGTGACCAGCCTCTTTATGTAGCAGTCCATCCACTGAAAGGAAAAATAGGGCGAAGATGCCTCATCTGTCTTCTACCAACTTTTATACATTCTCTTTTTCTCCTGTGAGCTAGACTCAAGAATTGCATCAATTGCTCGATGGCGTATCAGTGTCTACGACATGGACATCAAACAAAGGCTCCACCTGTGGTTGCCAAACACCTGTGATTTCCTGGTCAAGCCTTAGTCCTGGATCACTTGAAGTGACAGTATCTTCATTCACAATGGTTTCCTTAAAGCTTGGGGCCATACCTGACTGGCCAGATCTCCAATGCAGTCGCAAATCTCATTGTGGCACCATATAAGAAGTCCCTTTCTTACATGTTGGAGAGTGACATCAGCCCCACAACCATTACATTTGGCTGGTAGATTGGGTGAGTGTCGTAAATAGTGCAGAATAAGGCCACATCTGAACTGTACAGGAGCCAAATCAAAGTGGCAGGGTCGTCAACCAGCTGGACGTTTTGCCCTCAACTATCCAGACCTGGAGAGAACAATAAAAATGTTACCCCATTTCCTACTTTGCTATATACAATACGGCTTTTTTTAACTGAATAGGCTAAATTAGGGTAATTACTTAATATAAAAAATCAGCCAGAAGTATTTAAAAAAATCATCTGTATTACATGTAATGCTTAGTGTGATCTTCTAAATATAAAAATTCACAAACAGTATTTTTTTAATTTTTATTGTTCATTGTACTGATTAGCTTCAATTTTTTTAAGGATTTGAATAATGTATTACATTATCCATGCATAAATTAGATCATTATACGCTCTAGTATAGTGCAAAATAGAATTTAAAGTTTACATGAAATGAGGGCATATAGTAATTGCATTCTGTCATTGTATTCACATGACATGGTTTGGGCAATCTATACCATGGTGCACTCTAGGCCTCAAAATATTCAATATGACATATTGTGCATTACAATGCAAGAAACGAAATTATCCAAATTACATCTGATTTTAACATGCATCTGAGATAGCGCACAAAGATATAAATGGATGGAGTCCTATAAATATTCAACTGAGTAAATGTTCAACAAAGACACAAACTTACCACTTTTACGTGTATGCTTTCTTTAGCATCACGACCCTACAAATGTGTAGACAAAGTCACATACTCCAGTTATGTACAGTTCTGTAACCAAGCAAGTTTACAATTGATCAGATTCGTCTCTAATTAATGCTTTCCAATTCAGTTTGAAAATTGGTTATGAATCTTGCATTGTATAATAGCTGTATAATTTGTAATGTAATCATTCGTTAATGACATTACATATGACCAACAACTATAATCAAAGAGGACACAATGGCTCTAGTGATGGAGAGGGTCAATGCTATGCTGAGCTTGCCGCTACACATGTTGGCCACAACCACTGGTCTGTGCAGGATTGGATAATGACCAGGTGAAATGCCAGCCTGGATTTTGGTGTCGTGGGCCCAAATTGCTATACACAGCAGAATGCAAGACAAACCCCAATTCCTGGCTGCTGCATCAACCATTTGGCATCACTCATCAAGGTAGAACAAATAAATGAGTGCTGATTTTGCCTGATGTCCAGAGGAGCAGGTTTTTCACGTGCCATCCAGAATTGAGCACACTGCTTTGCCTGGTGTAATTGTGATATCTTGTGAGACCATGGCCCTTCGGGCATGGTGGCAATAGTCAGAGACAGCACCTTGCAAGCTGTATAACCAGATCCCTGCAGCAGCTGGTTCACGTGACCAGATCCCTGCAGCAGCTAGTTCACGTGACCAGATCCCTGGTTTTCGATCAAGCGTTTAAAACCGCGTTGCTCCACTCGTCCGCTGGCATTTAATCCATCAAAGACACGACAGATTATTATACGCACATAAAACATGCCCTTCGTTGAACAGTGGCAATTTAGTCGTGCACTTCAATATCCGACGTTTAATTTTCTCGTAATTCGAGTTAGGAACATTGTACAAAGACAAAACGATTGTAGCCTTTAACATTCAAAGGTGCTAATGTGCACTTTAATAGCTAGAAAAGCTGCGAATTCATTTGGGGTTCAATACTGGTTACATCTAAGAAATTCTGAGGAGCAAAATGAAATTAGGAGACTATAAATCTTTCTAGAAAAAGGGATTTGTTGATATAGAATTGGTGGTGCATATAGTAAGGAACAAGGTAGTGGGGTTCACTAAATGAGCATGTAATTAACAGTCCTTCATCTTTGCATGCAAATAGGTTTTTTGTATTCGCAATTTTAGGACTGGATAGTTGTGGGATCTTTACAAAACCCACTGTGTTAAATTTAGTTGAGTCTGGTATTGGTTTTAAATAAGCGAAGTGGCAGCTATTGCAATTCCTTTGGAAGGACCATCCGGTCACATACGCACCCCACATACATGTACATCCGGTTATAGGGAATCCACTTGCACTCTTCTTAACAATAGCGTATATTGTCTCAGATTAGGAGACGAAATACAGTTGCCATAGCTAGCTTCTGATATCCTGGGCATCAGGGTAGGCAGGGCATAGCAACTCTAACGTACACTTCTATACTGGATGCCATTTGAAGGATCAAATGTTATAGAAATATACATATAGCGCTAATACTATAAATCTCCATGCATGCATTTTCCATGTATGGAGATTTATATCCCCTGCCTACCAGATCTTCCATCAGCACCTGAAGGATTAACCATTCATACTACAGCTGTCATGTTGAGTTGGTCACATCCTCAGGACAGTGGAGGGATGGGCACTGTGTTCTACACTGTATACTATCAGGCACTCGACCGGTCATTGAGGATGACATGGGGCACTGTCACCACCACATCAGTGTCTGTGACCAACTTGCTCCCAGCCACTGAGTACAGGATGATGGTGGGCCCAGAGTGGAGCACCTGGGGATGAGGGAAGCAGAAGCATATCAATAATTGTGATAACTCAAAGTGAATTTTCACGTATTTATGACTTTCATTATCCAGCATATATTTACATTATGTTTATGCTTCTACATTGGGATATACAGTCTTATACTGGCTAACCCCATGTAATGAATGTCCTCATACGTCATAAACATGCACAGTATCTGTTGTTGTAACAAGTTCCAAACATGTCATTGTTGGACTGGTGGTTGCAAACTCAGCTTTGATGGGAATGCTATTGTTTGTGCTTCTTTTGTAAGTGAATCAAATGGTTAAAAGTTTATCAATGGCATAGTTATTGAATTTGAAAAATGCTGTTTCAATAGGACATAATTAAAATTGTCTAACAAGCTATTTTTTTTACAAACAATTACTTCTCAACAGTTATGATTGTTTATATAGAGCCATGTTATGGGGATATTCTCATGCCATTTGCTATTGCATTTAGTTTTGATATGATCCAAAATCCGTTTTACATAATTTCAACATAAATAAAACTGATTGCTTGTATGGAAATAATGATAAATGTGGTTTCACAATGCAATTATTAAAAATGCATTTTGTGTACAATTTAATTGTCACAGAATAAAGTACGAAAAGTATAACTTTTTTTGAGTTTTTTTTAAGCTTGATGTGTGTGCTACTTAATACATTCTATGGCAGTCTAATCGGTTTTGCCATTTTTAGTGAAAACACACTGTGCATTGTCAAGATTGTGTCCATTCACTTGGCTATTCCAAAGCATGCGACTGACAAATACGTATTGTTCATACGTTTGTGGAGCTAGCAAACCAAATCTATATTTATTTTCCTGTCTTACTGTCCCCCTTCTTTTGCACGTCGTTCTGTGTTTCCAACATTACTTGTTGGTACTTGAAGTTGCTTCATGATACACCGAAGACGTATCCATTGACAATCCAGTATTGACTGTAATTGACAGTCTTTGAAGAATTGCAAGGAAGTACCAGCATATTCAGAATTGCTAACCATTTCTACAGTACAATGAGTTGTTTGGTTTGTTCTCTGTTCATATGGGTTTGATTTTAACATGCGTCCTACCGCGTAGGACGTCCGGAGATTAAAGGTTAAAATGTATGGCTAATTAAAAATTCAGGGCCATACAAATCAATGACAGATACTCAGTGGCAATGTGTTGAGGACATTTCAGATGTCTAGAATATATATTAAATAAAAAAGAAAAACCATGCGTTAGGTCCCTTTTCGCTGAGACGTCTATATGCTCAAAGTTTCCGCGATTCGAGGGAGGGCATGCACCCCCCTCCCGCTCACGAGCCCCCTTCATAAGGATTATATGATTACAAAGACATCTTATAAGCGCGAGCGTGCTGTGCATGGGGGCTGGGCGGGGCCGGAGGAGTAGGAGGGGCTTGTTTGCGGTATTGCTCATCAGAGCAGAGCCACTACCACAGCTACTGCAGTTTGCCACGGGTTATGTGATTCTTAATCAGTTGAGTGCCTAGGCACCCTTCGATTAATTAATAGGTCGCCTCTCACATTTGTTGCAGCATCATTCTTCTACAGACAATGTACATGTACCAACACTTTTAGTTGACCATGGATACCATAGTATTGACCGTATTCACCAGTCATTATATTATTCAGATCCGTATCTTAAAGCGCGCCGGGGTAAAAAGGGGGGGAGATAGCGTTTTGAAACCTATATATATGGGGTCGAGGCAGCGAAAAGAGACCTAGCGCATGTTATAAAAATTTCCAGGAAGGAGCATCAAAGTCCACGCGTGCAATAAAAATGTACGCGTAATTCAGTACCATATAACTCCATGATGGACAGGCTAATTTCCAGTGGGTAAGAAGGAAGTTGTAGTGGACATAGGTGTCTCTTTGAATATGAAATAATTTGAAAACTTGAAAAAATATGCGCTAGGTCCCTATTCGCTGCCTCGACCCCATATATAATAATACATGGTCTAATTTATTTATCCATATACGGTTGAGAGTAACGGAAGACGATTTGTATACTTTGTATGTATATACAGATTTGACATGCACAGTTTCACACTCTCATTATATTTAATTGAAAAAACATAAAATGACATCGGCCATCAGTACGTTGGTAGTTATACTTGCCTGCATCAATTTCTCGTCGACGCAGTCACCTGGAGATGGCTCAAGTATTTGTCAGAACCCACCGTTTATAAAGAAGCCTTTTCCGAGCAATATCGTGCCACTGATGGACTCCTACGACTATATAGATTTAACAGCTGCACTGGGAGGACCTTGGAATACTCTGAATATCGACGGAGATACTAATGATGTAAATATAATGCAATTGACGATTTACTAGGTGTGTTGTCTCTAATAACTATTTAAATCTCTTTTTCAGTGGAGTCAAAACGCGGATATATCGTGTCGACAGCTCACCCGTTCATGCGGATACGCTAACGGACCTCAAAACAATTGGCTGGTCACCCAACATATCAACACCATAGTGGATGGAGGGGCACTTAAACAAGTTATAGTTAGGTTAAATTTCTCTCTGAATGGCTGCCTCACAGGTGGATCGTGTCAGCAGTCATTTCTCCTTCAACTATATGAAACGTTTAGAATTGACCCAAACGGTTCATTGAACATTTCAAACTATAAAACATTTTCTGGTAGTAGAGTTGCGGTTGGACTAAATCCCTCTGGTACCATAGTTGAGACCCATGACGTGACAGTACCACTGAGTGGATATGGGGGATTGTACTTAGCAGTGCAAGACACTGGTATCTGTGTGTCTATCTTTCACCTGACTGTGTTTTATTATGTCTGTCCACAACAAGTGGTTCACTTAATTAACTATCCAGTGACTGTGTCTAACGGAGTTATATCCGAACTTGCCTGTGTGTCAGGAGCAGGTTTGTTGGGTGTGCAGACACTTCTAACCACATGTGGTAGCCAAGGTGTGTGGGGGGCTCCAACTGGAGCATGCTCCTGCAATCCTGGATACACAAGCATTGGTCAGACCTGCCAATGTAGGTTGCTCACGTGTCTTTGAGACGTATGGTCCTTCAGTGTGTTGTGTTGTTTCAGCATGTCCTCCAGGTACCTACAAGAGTGCACATAGAAGCAGTGGGTGTCTTCCATGTCCCTCCAACAGCAACAGTTCAGTAAATGGATCTTCTCAATGCCCATGTCTACAAGGATACTACAGACCAGCTGGTAGTGGGGCAGACAGTGGTTGCATCATTGCACGTTATCTACGTTGTTGATGGTATCGTCATTAGCGTCTGCTGAAATTCTTATTCTTTTTGGGTGGTGAACGAGTTCTGCAAGCGCCTTAGTTTTACTTCCTCTTTGAAATCTTGATTTCATCGGCGATGACAATGCAACTTCGCTAATAGAGCCGTCATATTGCGCTTTCGGATTGGTCTCTTGGCTCTTGTTCCACTCGAGGTTGGTTCATCAGTGGAAGGGTCCATTTGGGATGCCACGCTGCGTTGGATCTGAAAAGAACCCGTGGCGTTTGAAGCGGATAACTCGTCGTACATGGCTATCTGTAGCACGCACGTATATCTTATACATTTACTGAAGAATCCTAACATTTGAATACATTCTTTTCTGCTTTTGTAGCAATATTTATTATGGTTAGCAAATGTGCAATAAATTATTTAAAATATATGGTTACTTTAGGAACCTCTGAGTAGTATGACATGATTTTCATCTCTTAAGTCGAATTAATCCGGCCGTCATGATGCTAAGCAGCACTAATATCAAAAACTTTATAAAAACAAACCTAACTTCAAAACGAATTGGACTTCAGAGTTCAAACGTTCCATATATAAAGCTATTACAATGAGCTATCTATTCAACAAAAATGAGCTCTTAAGTCGAACTATTTGTTGAGTTGTAAGCCAAAAACCTTCGTCTGAAGATACCTTAATGCTTTGACCCTGAAAATTCAGTCTCAGATTGGAATTCCGACATTTTTAGTGATCTAAACTCAAAGGTTACGATGTAACATATTAAATATGATGTTTATTTCGATCCTGGTGTACAGTACCATTGGATGTATCGGTTCAATGATGTTCAGTAATTGGCGCATCGTAGAAGGTACCCGGCGCTTCGTCCAATCTTTATAAAATTTCGTAGAAAGATAGAAGGATGAATTATCTAGAGGGGAGAATACGGGGACGCAGCGTTTTAAAGTCGACAATCGTGGGCAGAAAACTGTATTCGATTTGAACAACACTTTAAGAAATACGGTGCGTGTTTTAAAACTTAAAACTAGTCTGGTCTAATTGCTGACGCATTCAGCAGTCGTTCTGAATGCATAGTAAGCCATAATGAAGCATAATGATTGTTTTTACCAGATGGTGTCAATAAAAAAATTTAAAATTGCAAACAGAAAATTTTTCTTCTGACGTCTAGGATTTTACGGTCTAAACCGCAGTGCCTACCATATGTGGTCAAAAGAAATTCAATTCCTGCATGTGACGTATATGCGTGAAAGGTGTATTACGTCATGTGGTTTTATTGTTGAAGTTGAATATGGCGGTAGATTGGATTGCAGTATGCTCGCACTTCGAGACAATTAGTTTCTCGGTGAGCTATATGCTCTCCGAAAGCTTCGCGTCTCACCTATATGAAATTTTTAACTCTGGTGGCGATGCCAATAGTGGTGCCACCCGTACCTTATCCAACGTGAAGGATTCGTTCGACAGCTTTAAGCGTAAAGCAATCAGTTACGTTCAAGCATCTGGTGAAGCTGCTTCTTTTGTTTGTGAAACCGCAGTCATTAAGGATGTCGCAGACGATATTAAAAATAACCAAAGCACGGAAAAGTTGGTCCACTTCATTGACGACATGATCAGACGTTTGAAAAGGTGTGAGGCATGCTTATCCGATTTGGAAAAAGTCGAGATGGTATTACAAAATCACCTGGACAATGCCGTTGAGCAAGCAGAAGAGAAATGCAGAATACAAGCATGTGCCGCAAACGAAAAAGCACGCTCCGAGAGAGAACGTCAGCAATCCGGCCTAGCCTTGGCTGGGAAAGTTGTGCTAGGTGCTGGTGCCGTGGTGCTAGGTGCTGTGGCATTGTTCTCTGGTGCAAGTGTTCTTGCAGCTGGTCTCAGTATAATTGCATCGGGTGCACCAGTCGTAACAAGTGTTGCTCCGATTGCAGGTGGTGTTGCGGTGACCCTTAGCCCAGCAGCTGGAATAGCTGTGGCGGGTGCCGGTGCAGCTGCACTTGGTGCTGGTGCTGTTGTAAAAGGTGGTGGTGCGGTTGTACAAGGTGTTGGCACAGTGGCCACTGGAATATGGGGTTCTCTATATTCCACTGAGAACATGCAAGTACATCTAATTATCCTAGCTGAAGCCAAGAGGCAAATTGTGCAGATCCACGAGGATCGTTGTAAGGCTAAAATAGAGCTACAAAACATCCAAGTAAATCTGGTGAAGGTGAAGAGGTATATTGAGGGAGAAAGCCATATTAATGTCAAAGGACTGAGAGAAGAAGCCCGAAACCCAAGCTACAAAGAAACAAGTGATGGTCAGTTGGTGCTTCGAAAATATTGCAAGATTTTGACAAACCTGGATGGTCTAAAAGAGTGTATGGAAAAAGTTTTAAAATTAACAAAAAAATGTGCTGTGTAGATTGTTACTTTCAGAGAGAACATATCTGTTATGAATTAGTGCATGCATATATGCATGTGTGTACATGTATATAGATGACAAGGGAAAACTGATTTTTCAATGACGAACAATTTATTTCGAACATCAAGCGCATTGTATTTCCATGTATTATACTGCACGTGGTAAATTCCAAGGGGAATCCCGAGGGAAATCCCGAAGGGGGATCCCACGGGAATCCCGGTTAGCAGGCGTGGCTGCTTACAGAGATTCACTCTGATAATTCCCCTGCCTGTATGCGGGGGCGTAGACAAAGGGGGGCTGCGATGATATTCACTATCAATTTTCACCATATATGGTCTTACTACCACCATAATTGACAGTAAATATCATCTCAGCCCCCCCCCCCCCCCTCCCCCCTTTGTCTAAGCCCCTGGTAACTGAATGATTATGATAGCCATCGAGTGATTCTAGTCACCTACCAAACTCAGGTGGCATTACACTAACAAATTATAGAAAGTATTCATTATGAATCAAACTAGCCGATAAATAAATTGCTTTAACCTTCTTGGCGCATACATCAATGCAAGTAGTAACAGCAGCAATCGCTGTGCATTTATTAAGGGAGCATGCACTACCTTTCTTTAGCCGACTGTCGAGACAGAAACGGCTTGCATGTTTATGACTTTAATACGGCGGCAACACTTCGATTTGGTTACAAGGTCGTTCCCCCCACCCTAGCTCTATAGCTAGCTCCGTTTGTACATGCATTACGCTACGAAGTCGGTACACATGGTCTAATAAGTAATAAGAAGAGTATGATGCACGTGCTAGCTCCACGTGCTGTGTTTGAAATGATGGTGACAAGAAAGTTACTGCATCCAGACGTTTTCAGGTACTTGACGGAGAGGTCCTATAAAGTTTGGATGCAGATAGGAAATGGACAGCTGAAAAGGAGTATCAGCAAAGAAGATACTGCATTCAGGTTCTTCGAGGTTCTAGGAAGTAATCGTCAGTAACCTTTCGCTTCTTTGACAAACGCTGGAGAATTTCCTTGTACATCTTGTGAGGGATGCACTTCACTGATACAGGGTGGCCTCCAGGCTAGAATTATGGAACTCTTGCTTGACCATATATAGCTTCACATTTCTCATGCCACATTCTCCATCTCATGGCCATGCGGCTAAGCAAATTTATAACGAACTATGAAGAAATCAAGCCCTCGTTCAGTAGTCCACTGTGTTTCCATGCAATTATGTAATGAGAACTGCTAATAGGAAAAAGATATATCCAGGCAACGTTACTATACAATTATGTAAGACCTGGATGGGCTTCAGAGATGTAGGTGGAGGTGGGCATCAGAGGTGTAGGTGGAGGTGGGCATCAGAGGTGTAGGTGGGCATCAGAAGTGCAGGTGGAGGTGGGCATCAGAGGTGTAGGTGGAGGTGGGCATCAGAGGTGTAGGTGGAGGTGGGCATCAGAGGTGTAGGTGGAGGTGGGTATCAGAGGTGTAGGTGGAGGTGGGCATCAGAGGTGTCAGTGGAGGTGGGCATCAGAGGTGTAGGTGGAGGTGGGCATCAGAGGTGTAAGGTGGAGGCGATTTGTAGCATTCATGTTGTAGATTTTATGTATTTGGAACGTTCTATACGAAAATGGGTCTTGTGGATTTTCATTTACATAAAATTTAAATCGATTTATCTTCCGAACTACTAACGCTATCGGGTTCCTATTTTTGACACAACATACCACACCATTACTATACGTCACAATCCATTTTGGTGTCTTACACATGCTGGGTACCGACGTTTCAAGGTTCGATACCCCGTAGGGTTCAAAACGGCCACATCTTCAGGTAGGAGTGTCCAAATCGGTTCAAATTAGGTACCTATGTAGAAGGGTCCTACCGCTATTGATTTGTTCTGTTCGTTAATTTTTGCTTTATCCGTTATGGAGATACAAATGTGCAAAGAAATTGCATATTTCCCGGGCGTTACGCGCCATTAACGTATTACGACTGGCTTCGAGGACGTCCTCGTAATACGTTAATGGCGCGTAACGCCCGGGAAATATGCAATTTCTTTGCACACTTGTATCTCCATAACGGATAAAGCAAAAATTAACGAACAGAACAAATCAATAGCGGTAGGACCCTTCTACATAGGTACCTAATTTGAACCGATTTGGACACTCCTACCTGAAGATGTGACCGTTTTGAACCCTACGGGGTATCGAACCTTGAAACGTCGGTACCCAGCATGCGTAAGACACCAAAATGGATTTTCACATATAGTAATGGTGTGGTATGTTGTGTTAAAAATAGAAACCCGATAGCGTTAGTATTTCGGAAGATATATTGATTTAAATAGTATGTTATAAAATGAAAATCCACAAGACCCATTTTCGTATAGAACGTTCCATTTATTTATTTATTCAATAGTACCACACTGTGTGTAGGTATTTGTTTGTTGCATATGTTAAAGGTCACACACTTCATCATTTGTTTTGTTACAATTAATTCTGCAATTAATGTACATTCATTTTAACTTTTTGTTTAGTAAACATACAATTAATACTACTGTTATTAAACATTAATCGCATATAGAGACGAAAATTTTTTGTTTAATAAACATACAATTAATACTACTGTTATTAAACATTAATCGCATACAATCAACATAGAGACGAAAATTTTAATCCATGAATGAGGTCGGAGGTTCACCATCATCAAATCCCAGCCCACTTCTTCATTTTATGCTGCAGGACTCTCTGACAGAGGCTTACTACTCAAACCCTGGCAAAAGCAAGATGATCTGACATAGCTGGTGGTAATGGAGTAGTCTTTATCCCACTTGAAGGACAGCCTCTTTATGTAGCAGTCCATCCACTGAAAAGAGAAGATGCCTCATCTGTCTTCTACCAACTTTTATACATTCTCTTTTTCTCCTGTGAGCTAGACTCAAGAATTGCATCAAGTGCTCGATGGCAGTATCAGTGCCTACAACATGGACATCAAACAAAGGCTCCACCTGTGGTTGCCAAACACCTGTGATTCCCTGGTCAAGCCTTAGTCCTGGATCACTTGAAGTGACAGTATCTTCATTCACAATGTTTCCTTGAAACTTGGGGCCATACCTGACTGGCCAGATCTCCAATGAAGTCACAAATCTCATTGTGGCATCATATAAGAAGTCCCCTGTTGGAGAGTGGCATCAGCCCCACAACCATTACATTTGGCTGGTAGATTGGGTGAGTGTCGTAAATAGTGCAGAACAAGGCCACATCTGAGCTGCACAGGAGCCAAATCAAAGTGGCAGGGTCATCAACCAGCTGGACGTTTTGCCCTCAACTATCTAGACCTGGAGAGAACAATAAAAATGTATATATCAAATAGAAAGATTACAGTGAATATGTAAAACATAAATGCAATGTTATGTCTGTACTTAATCAAAAATGTCATTGTCAAATTATTATTTCCTAAAAAGCTTCTCTAAATATTTACTACTACTATTGCCTAGTACAAGACACCCCATTTCCTACTTTGCTATATACAGTACGACTTTTTTTTATTAAATAGGCTAAATTATGGCAATTAATCAATATAAAAAATCAGCCAGAAGTATAAAATCCTCTGTAGTAACGCTTAGTGTGATCTTCTAAATATAAAAATTCACAAACAGTATTTTTTTTGTTCATTGTACTAATTAGCTTCAATTTTTTAAATTGATTTTCAGGGATTTGAATAATGCATTACATTCTCCACGCATAAACTAGATCATTACATGCTCTAGTATAGTGCAAAATAGAATTTAAAGTTTACATGAAATGAGGGCATTTAGTAATTGCATTCTGTGTTTGTATTCACATGACATGGTTTGGGCAATCTATGCCTTGGTGTACTCTAGGCCTCAAAATATGATATGTCAAAAGATATCAATATGACATATTATGCATTACAATGCAACAAACGAAATTATCCAAATTACATCTGATTTTAACATACATCTGAGATAGCGCACAAAGATATAAATGGATGGAACCTATAAATATTCAACTGAGTAAATGTTCAACAAAGATACAAACTTACCACTTTTACGTGTATGCTTTCTTTAGCATCACGGCCCTACAAATGTGTAGACAAAGTCACATACTCCAGTTATGTACAGTTCTGTATCCATGCAAGTTTACAATTGATCAGATTTGTCTCAAATGCTTTTCAATTCAGTTCGAAAATTGGTTATGAATCTTGCATTGTATAATAGCTGTATAATTTGTAATGTGATCATTGTTAATGACATTACAATATGACCAACAACTACAATCAAGGAGGACATGAGCTCCCTGGCAAGGATGGCTCTAGTGATGGAGAGGGTCAACGTTATGCTGAGCTTGCCGCTACACATGTTGGCCACAACCACTGGTCTGTGCAGGATTGGATAATGACCAGGTGAAATGCCAGCCTGGATTTTGGTGTCGTGGGCCCAAATTGCTATACACAGCAGAATGCATAACAAACCCCAATTCCTGGCTGCTGCATCAACCATTTGGCATCACTCATCAAGGTAGAACGAATGAGTGCTGATGTTGCCTGACGTCCAGAGGAGCAGGCTTTTCACGTGCACTGTCCCATCCAGAAATGAGCACACTGCTTTGCCTGGTGTAATTGTGATATCTTGTGAGACCATGGCCCTTCAGGCATGGTGGCAATAGTCAGAGATAGCATCTTGCAGGTTGTATAACCAGATCCCTGCAGCAGCTGGTTCACGTGACCAGATCCCTGCAGCAGCTGGTTCACGTGACCAGATCCCTGGTTTTCGATCAAGCGTTTAAAACCGCGTTGCTCCACTTGGCATTAAATCCATCAAAGACACGACAGATTATTATACGCACATAAAACATGCCCTTCGTTGAACAGTGGCAATTTAGTCGTGCACTTCAATATTCGACGTTTTATTTTCTCGTAATTCGAGTTAGGAACATTGTACAAAAACAAAATGAATATCCGATTGTAGCTTTTAACATTCAAAGGTGCCTTTTAATAAAAATAAGATTTGCAAACATTATATCCATTGAAAATGCTCTGCGTTGGCGTAACATTCTAGCCACAAAAGATAAACTTATTAACACTTAATGTGCACTTTAATAGCTAGAAAAGCTGCGAATTCATTTGGGGTTCAATACTGGTTACGGCTAAGAAATTTTGAGGAGCAAAACGAAATTAGGGGAATATAAATCTTTATAGAAAAAGGGATTTGTTGATATAGAATTGGTGGTGCACATAGCAAGGAACAAGGTAGTGGGGTTCGCAAAATGAGCATGTAATTAAAAGGCCTTCATATTTGCATGCAAATAGTATTCGCAATTTTACGACTGGTTAGTGTGGGATCTTTACAAAACCCACTGTGTTAAATTTAGTTGAGTCTGGTATTGGTTTTAAATAAGCAAAGTGTCAGCTATTACAATTCCTGTGGAAGGACCATCTGGTCGCATACGCACCACACCATACACGTACATCCGGTTATACTTCGAATAGGGTATCCACTTGCACTCTTCTTAACAATAGCGTATATTGTCTCAGATTAGGAGACGAAATACAGTTGCCATACTAACTTCTAATATGAGTGTATTTTAGGGACTAATTGTACTCATACAAATAGTTAAGGGCATGTAAACTCACGGGATTATCAGATGGACCAACGTACCTCATTTAGTTTTCCAACTACATCCAGCACCCAAATCTAATGCCAAAGAATCAAAGAATATGAGTAGTGAATTATAACCATACAATAAGACGTTTTGTGACAATCATTATAATTTAGATCCATATCCTGGCTTTGTTAAACCAGCATGTAATGCGATAACTGGTGGACCATAACACGAAAAGCTCTATACTATTACATAGTGATGTAATCATGTGCCATTCATTAACATGTGTACTGATGCAATTATCCTCACATGTAAGGTGTCATCTGAACACCTTAAATGGCATTGAGTCTATAAATAGAACAGTTCTTAGAGTCTGGTATTGGTTTTAAAATACAAATGTTTTCCCACATTTATCATCATATCCATCCAAGCAATCAGTTTTATTTATGCTGAAAATATTGTAAAACGGATTTTGGATCATATCAAAACTAAATGCAATAGCAAATAGCATGTGAATATCCACATAACATGGCTCTATATAAGCAATCATAACTGTAGAGAGGTTTTTTTTAATAGTTTGTTAGACAATTTTAATTATGTCCTATTGAAACAGCATTTTTCAAATTCAATAACTATGCCATTGATGAACTTTTAACTATTTGATTCACTTACAAAAGAAGCACAAACAATAGCATTCCATCAAAGCTGAGTTTGCAACCACCAGTCCAACAATGACATGTTTGGAACTTGCTACAACAACAGATGTTGTGCATGTGTATGACGAATGAGGGCATTTGGATTAGCCAGTATGAGACGTAGAAGCATAAGCATAATGTAAAAACACGTTGAATAATGAAAGCCATAAAAATCAGACGTTATCACAATTATTGATATGCTTCTGCTTCCCTCATCCCCAGGCACTCCATTCTGGGCCACCACCGTCATCCTGTACTCAGTGGTTGGGAGCAAGTTGGTCACAGTCACTGATGTGGTTGGTGGTGACATTGCCCCATGTCATCCTCAATGACCCACTGATGAGTGCCTGATAGTATACAGTGTAGAACACAGTGCCCATCCCTCCACTGTCCTGAGGAGGTGACCATATATCAATGGTTAATCCTTCAGGTGCTGATGGAAGATCAGGGTAGGCAGGGCAATAATAGATGCCATTTGAAGGATCAAATGTTATAGAAATATACATATAGCACTAATACTATACATCTCCATACATAGAAAATGCCTACATTGCATTTCTTATACATGTGCTCTGTAATCATGAGCAAAATGACATGTGATAAATAACTTTATTACCATCATACAAAAAACGGTGATTAGTTACTGACATTTTGCTGTTGTGGATTCCTTTAAAAACTTTGAATGTACATTGCTACTTACAACACTTATTGTGATACTTATCTTCAACATTCAAGCAATTACATGCATAAGTGTTTGATTTTCTTCAATGACTGTACAACTGAATATCGTCCCTGCAGTCCCACACATCCATATCACAGTTTCACATTAAAGGATTGATCACTAACAGATTTCCATCTGCTTGATCTGGGATGGAAGCTACACTTATGTCCAGATGTACATTACTTGGGTGTATAATGGAACACAATCATTAGATGACATTATAAATAATTAATTCCAATCCCATCGTTCTTACTTGATTACAGTGGGCAATTAAAGTCCAAGCAATACACATTTTCCTCGCTGTTTACTTCACTTTTTAATTATTAAGTACAGCATGCACACACATAACTCTGGTGCTATAGTGCACATCATCATGCAGGCAGAACTCATAGCAGGCCACACACAGTTGGCCCATGCTCTAGATTACATGCAGCATGTACCAGGTGGTGTCTGAGACATTGGCATTGAAATATACTATTTACTCAGCTGTTACTGTTGGAGGGACATGGAAGGCATACACTGCTTCCCTGTGCACTCTTGTAGGTACCCGGAGGCCAGGCTGAGACAGCACAACACACTGAAGGACCATAAGTCTCAATTGACAGAAGATCAGCTTACATTGAAAGGTTTAGCCACCACTAGTGTATCCAGGATTGCAGGAGCATGCGCCATTTGGAGTCCTCCACACACCTTAGCTACACATGTGGTTAAAAGTAACTGTGCACCCACTAAACCTGATCCTGACACACATGCAACTTGGATTGTAACTCCATTAGACACAGCCACTGGAAAGCTAATGAAGTTGACCACTTGTTGTGGATAGACGTAATAAGAAACAGTCAGGCAAAAGATAGACACACAGTTTGAGCAGCCAAGTACAATTCCCCCAGTGGTACTGTCACATCATGTCTCAACTATGGTACCAGAAAGATTTGGTCCAATGTGCAACCTCTAAATAGTCATAGGAGTCCATCAGTGGTACGATATTTCTCGGAAAGGGCCTTTCGTAAACAGTGAGTTCTGACACGTTCTAACAGGTACTTGAGCCATCTCCTAGTAACTGCGTCAACGCGAACTTTAAACAGGCAAGTAAAGCTACACATGGATTGATGACTGATTTCATTTTAATAGTGAAGGAGTGTGAAAACTGCATGCCTTAAATTATATTCTTGCATATTTATCAGGGGTGTACATGAAATAGAGGCACGGACATAGTATAAGTATATTGTTGATGATCTATATCAATCATAAACGCGACGATAATAAACTAATTACTAAATTTTCTTTTGACATATGTACAGGGAAATACTACTCTTCAAAGTTGAAGTTAGCTCAAACGAGAAATGAATCAGACTCAGATGGTAAGATAGAAACAGTCACAAAGATGCCGGAGTATTATTAGCGTTTGTTACAGGAGGGGGACGAGTTTATGGTTGTTGCTGTTAAGAAAGGTATACATAACTAGCATGTTGTGGCGATTTTGCTATAGTACATTTTTCTTTAAATAACACCATTACCATGCATTATCACACTAACTTCCTCGACGAGAATACACTGTACTTCTAGTTGACAAGTAATATTGTTGCTATAAAAACTAATCCATTTTGTGTTTCTTCCTCTTTTGTCCGACTACTGTTATACATTTCATTGTAATCACATGTTCCCCTACTTTTTCCTGCTTCAAAAGCTGTCTTGATAACAGGCTATTTGATTTGAAAAATACATTTACAAAAACTGCCCAAGGTAGTATAAGTTGAAAAGAATGAATAACAAGTAAATAAAAACATTCTCTACGAGAAAGTTGGTGGGATATAGGATTTGAAGGCAATTGGTGGTGTAAAAAGCAAGGAAACAAGGTCTTATCAGAAGGGAAAATGTAATAGTCCTATATTAAGCACATTTCTAGGGCATGTGTTGTTTCTGTGCCTAAATATAGGACTATTACATTTTCCCTTCTGATAAGACCTTGTTTCCTTGCTTTTTAAATCACCAATTGCCTTCAAATCCTATATCCCACCAACTTTCTCGTAGAGAATGTTTTTATTTACTTGTTTTCTTAATTTTTTTTTTCACACCCATTTATATAAAAGCGAGTCCTTCATCCGATTCTGAAGCTAGTGGTGAAATTTTGATCGCTTAAAAGTGTTCCTGTCCCGAGTTATGCGTTGCCATAAAGGAGGAGGAGGAGGAGGAGATCGAAGAAGACGACCCGCCCCTTGTTCCGAGACTGGGTACGAGAACGGGCAGTACACTCTTGTTCTCTACAACCACGCGGTTCTGCGACATGAAACAAAAACGAAACTACTCATTTTTGACTTCTAGATCGATTGCTAAAACAAGCTACACGATCCGATCGTCGGAAATGTGTTGTTACAGACGGGTCGCGTTTTTTTAATGACATTCATAGTCGGGGTCAAATCCTATATGGAAGTTTCTAACGAATCTTCCGATAACGGTAAACGGTTCAGAAGAATACCAGTGAAAAGTAGCAAGAAAGGGTATTATTCACAGTGATAAGTCCAAACTGAGTACACAAATAGTTTACAAAATACTCGTAAGCACCTCATACACACAACTAAAACTGGGAGTTCACATGTGGCATGCACCATAGAATGGAAATCAATTTGCCCCTGCAACAGTTGTGCATTGGGTATCAAAATTGAACCATTTTATAATTCAATACTGGCAGAGGCTCTGTCCCTCTCAGAGGAAATGACATGGCAGAGATCATTGACAATTGCTACCCTATTTACATGTATGCAAACATGATTACAGCATTAAAATGCACAACAGTAGTGGTAATTACTACAAATACCAATTAGTCCAACTAAAGGCCACATGTACAGCATCCAAAACTAGCTGAAAATTCAGTGGCACAAAAATAAGGTTAAAGATGTGGAATCTGTATTGCTTTATGAGCAGCTTTGATACTGTTCATGATTTTGTTGGCGTGGCTTGATATTAGGATACCAAGGGACTCCCTAATGTCGCTTGCATTCAGTAGCAGACAGTCTTGGGTAGTCAGAATACCTTGAGACTGGAAGTTAGGAAGGTATTGCTCCATCTTAATGGCCTCCAACCAAGCCTGAACTGTAGGATAGTCAATAGGGCTCTTGGGAGCAGAGATACCAGCTTTGGTAATAACAGGCATCACCTGTGACCTAAAAATTGGGCAAGCATAGAAGTAGGCATTCATGATACTAGAACGTTTGAAACCCTTTCATGAAACATTTATCTCCCAACCCTATCATATAAATATGCAAAACTAACTTTGACTTTCCTTTGTTAATCAGAAGGCTATCAAGCATTTTCACTATCTCTTCGAAGTTGGGACGCTCATTCTCTTCACCTTTCCAGCAGCTCAACATAACACTGTAAACACTATTTGGGCATCCCTATTATGGAGATAGGATCAGTTGTATGCAGTGCAGGTGTACTGCACTATAATGATTTTCTGTGATAAACAGTGTTAGGTGGACTGAAGTATGAAATCACAAGGCTATATTTGTATTAAATTTAAAGGACAATTTACCATGCACTGTGGATTTTTTTTCAAAACCATGTATTGGTAGCAGCTGCATCACAATTGAATTGCACATAATATTCTCAATTTAATTTACAGCAGACCAGTCATTCCAGGTCAAATCAACACAATTATTGACACCTATGTCTCAATTTTTTGTAATACTTTGTAATTTTTTTGCACTCATTAAGTTATACAAAATATATTATATTAAACTTCAAAGTGAAATCGTTTGGGAACCACAAGGTGTGAAAATATTGACCATAAATGTAACAATGTCTATAAATGGGTGTGGCTTTATGTTTTATGAATGTACTTCTTAGCAATGGATTGTAACTACTCTATGTTTATTGTGTACAATTGTATGCATTTGCATAATCTGTATTATTGAGCAATTTATCTCAGCTAGTACATTTGAGACTCCTTTGTCAATAAAATAAAATAATCAATGTAGCACTGAAATAGTTTTAATCAATAGCACTCATGTTTCCCATATATGAGTAAATGTTGTAATATTGCGTGTACCTTCGGTTTTCCTAGTCGATCACCTTTTTCCAAACGTTCAAAAAACTGCATTATGAATGTAGAATTGACTGTGAATACTCAATGTTTACAGAATGAATGACCAGGCGTACACAATTCTTTATACTTCATCATACATACACTGCAGTCTTACATGTTTATTATTTTTATGAATGCTAAAATGGATTTTCAAAGCAAGTCACCCTTAATCTTAGGTACTAGACTCCAAGTATTCTTTGCACACATTCCCCACTCACCGTCTGGTTGTCCCAGTCCTCATAAGGCTGTTGGCCATAGCTCATCACTTCCCAAAGCAGGACACCGTAGCTCCATACATCACTGGCCGTGGTAAACTTGAGATAGGAGATAGCTTCTGGAGCCGTCCATCGAACTGGAATCTTGCCACCCTGGATTCAAAGGGATAGAGATGAACCAAAATCCCTAAATTTCAGTTCATCTCTCCACTACTTTTTAAATGATTCTCTTTCACATTTGCCAGCCCACCCCTTTTTTTTAATCTCTTTTTTCACCTTCTTCACATCATATTCATCATTTGTTGTTTCTCTGGACAGTCCGAAGTCAGCCACCTTGCATACCTCGTCTTTGGAAACAAGAACGTTGCGAGCCGCAAGGTCCTGCATATTTTAGAAGATGTAAGACTATGTATTTTTATGCATGACAAAACAGGACTGTGTCCTTAGTAACTTAAAAGTATTGCTCCTGATTAACTCATGTACATACACATGTGATGAAATGCTACTAGCTAACCCTGTGCACATAGCCAACTTCTGCAAGATACTGCATTCCCTGGGCCACATCCTTGGCCACGTTCAGGAGTTTTTGTAAAGCAAAATGCCTGTTGTGCTGGAAAGGCAATTAAGATACAATGACATTTGTTCGGCAATAAATGGCCAGAGTAAATAGTCATGCATGATTGCAATGCTGCAATTTTGAATTACAAATTATCATGACAGAATGCCTCATACAATTGATGTGTTTTAACAACTACATTCTGTGTACACAAGCAGCCAAAAATAGGTCAAAGGAACAATTGCACCAATATTCAAACATGCAAAGATCATACCCTTGACATTTTGTATGAATGGAATGTAGTAATTAAAAATACTAGTGAATGGCCATGTCAATAGACAATGTGTACAAACATTATTACCAGAAGGAAGTGGCAAAGAGAGCCATTAACCATGAACTCCATGACGATCATTACTGGCTCCACCTTGGTGATGACTCCATACAGCTTGATGACATTGGGATGATTGAACTGACCCATGATTGAGGCCTCCATCAGAAAGTCACTATGGGTCTTTTCCGATGCTTGTGGCTTGTTGTTATTGAAAAAAAGAACGCAAGTTATATGTATAAAATAATAGACAGTAAAATGAATAAACGAAACCCAAAACCTAATGAAGATGTGTTCTTGTATGCCTTGTTGAATGCGAGTTTGAAATAAGCTGGTATTCTGTTAGCAATGCATTTTGATTATAAATGTGTCTTTTCATCTCATATAAAATACTGACAGGATTGTTGATTGCACATATTCACACTGATTCACTGTACCTTGAGTGTTTTAAACTGCAATAGGTAAATAAGGCTTCTTGATCATCCAGTATCCTCTGAACACCTTACCAAAGTCTCCTGTGTAACATTTACATTTCCATACAATTGTGTGATAAAATAATAGGGCAGTCTTTGCAATAATAAAACACAACCTTCTCCGATCTCTTCCACCAGTTTGATGTTTTGTGGATTCATTTCATGCGCTACAGCAAACAAGGCTTGGTTGGCGGAAGCGTAACTTCTGGGATCTATGTAAGTGTGCTCATCAGCGTCTACATTTGTTGTAGCAACCAGTTTGGGCAAAGGTGGTGTGTCTTCATTACGATGCTGCTCAGCCACTTGAAATGCATATTGGATGAATGAACATACACTATTTGCATTGCATACTGTAATATGGACTTACTTGCTGCTTTGAACTTTTTGCACTGGTGCCAGCAGCTGTTGATAGTAGGAATCAGTTTATAACACATGAAAGTAGAATATGATTAGTTTGAATCATTGAACTACACTATTGCTTGCAAGTATGTTTGCATTATACTGAATTCTAACTGCAAAATGGTTCACTAAAAGCAGGTTGGCACTTACATTATAGTGGTTGTCAGGAAAATGGCAGCAAAGATAATCAAAATGGTTCCAGAAAAGGTTCCAATTATGATTTTGATCAAGTGAGAAATTGCAGCTGCTGTTGTTATAGATTGAGTATCATTGTATTCATACAGTTGCAGATGCTTTCACTTTGCAATCATAAAGTATCTATGTACACTGTAACCAACACCACTCATCATTCAACATCATCATCATTGGATGGTAACACTCACAACTCAAAGTTTTTACACTACAGTATGTGCACAGAGTCTATTAATTCATTTCTACTCCATATTATAGAGTGCTTGTTAGCTAAATTGCATTATGACTATCAGAGCTTGTGGAATACTTCTAATTTGACCAATGATGTTTTATCACACAGCTCTTGTACCTGTGTTTTGGGCTTCATCTGCAGTCTGTACCACAATAGATACATTCTTCTCTGTAGTGAGGAATATGAAAACACTTTGTGCAGCTACAGTAAACCTGTACACAGTTGATGACATGAGGCCGGTGACATTGACTGATGTGTTCTTTATTCCCTTAATGAACAAAACTGCCTCAATTTGAATGCCATTCAGAGCATAGTAGACACTGTATTCCACAGCTTCATGTACTTCAGGAGGCAGCCAATGTAATACCACAAAGGTGCTTCCAATCCCATTGGCAGTTAGATTTACTGGAGGGCCTGGCAGATCTAGTTTAGTGCCATAATAATACATGCACAATAATTACAAAATAGTGAGCTTCAAATACAATTATTTTATAAGCTAGTATGTTTTGTGCAACAATATTCAATGCTTTTATTCATTATGTGTGACAGAAAATTGATTATTAATAACAATCTATTCAGATCTGGCACACTGTAAACTGCGTACACAACTGCAGTAGACTATTAGAGTAAACTACACTTATGTGTAGAAACTAAGATTGTAAAATGTCAGAACAAATACCAATATACATTGTGGAACATTCAGTATTAGGAGTACATTTTCTACACCCCACATGCACACTTGAACACACGCACCCATACTGATACTGGCTAGCAAGATCTCATACACTAAATCAATCTTTGTTAATGCATGCTACATTGAAGGTAACACACATTCTTTTTCTCACACATAATCTTACATCCAAGAATGCAACCACTGTCTGCCCCACTACCAGCTGGTCTGTAGTATCCTTGTAGACATGGACATTGAGAAGATCCATTTACTGAACTGTTGCTGTTGGAGGGACATGGGAGACACACACTGCTTCCCTGTGAACTCTTGTAGGTACCTGGAGGACAGGCTGAGACAACACAACACACTGAAGGACCATACGTCTCAATGTCACATGAGCAACCTACATTGGCAAGTCTGACTAATGTTAGTGTATCCAGGATTGCAGGAGCAAGCTCCAGTTGGAGCCCCCCACACACCTTGGTTATCACATGTGGTTAGAAGTGTCTGCCCACCCCCCAAACCTGCTCCTGACACACATGTAAGTTGTGTTATACTTCCATCAGCCAGAGTCATTGGATAGTTGATGAAGTTGACCACTTGTTGTGGACAGACATAATAAAACACAGTCAGACGAGTGAGGGACACACAGGTACCAGTGTCTTGCACTGCTAAGTACAATCCTCCATATCCAAACAGTGGTACTGTCACGTCATGGGTCTCAACTATGGTACCAGAGGGATTTAGTCCAACCGCAACTCTACTACCAGAAAATATTTTATAGTTTGAAGTGTTCAATGAACCGTTGGGGTCAATTCTGAACGTTTCATATAGTTGAAGAAGAAATGACTGCTGACACGATCCACCTGTGGGGCAGCCATTCAGCGAGAAATTTAACCTCACTATAACTTGTTTAAGTGCCCCTCCATCCACTGTGGTTTTGATATGTTGGGTGACCAGCCAATTGTTTTGAGGTCCGTTAGCGTATCCGCATGAACTGAGGAGCTGTCGACACGATTTATCCCCGTTTTGACTCCACTGAAAAAGAGATTTAAATAGTTATTAGAGACACACCTGGTAAGTCGTCAATTGCATTATATTTACAGCATTAGTATCTCCGTCGATATTCAGAGTATTCCAAGGTCCTCCCATTGCAGCTGTTAATTCTATATAGTCGTAGGAGTCCATCAGTGGCACGATATTGCTCGGAAAGGGCGTCTTTGTAAACGGTGGGTTCTGACATTCACTTGAGCCATCTCCAGGTGACTGCGTCGACGAGAAATTTATGCAGGCAAGTATAACTACCAACGTATTGATGACCGATGTCATTTTATGTTTGTTCAATTAAATATAATGAGAGTGTGAAACTGTGCATGAAATCTATATTACCAGTAGGCACGTACAAATCGTACTCTCAACCGTATATGGATGAATTAGGATGGAAAATTAGACCAAGTATTTTATTTATACTTGGGACAGTTTCCGCGAAAATTGCCCCACGGTTAAAATGTTATAAAGATGCATCGCGTTTGAAACGCTATAACTTCCCAACGGATAACGCTATCGACTTCCTAATTCAACACTTCATACAACACTATTTCACTATGAAGTGTAGAAAATAGGAAGTCGATAGCATTATCCGTTGGGAAGTTATAGCGATTGAAACGCGATGCATTTTTATAACATTTTAACCGTGGGGCAATTTTCGCGGAAACTGTCACACTTAATAAAAACAATAATTTAGGTTTCAAAACGCTATTCCCCCCCCCCCCCCCCCCCCCCTCCCCCCCTTCTCCCCGGCGCGCTTTAAGAATATGACTGATGAATACGTTAAAATATCAATACTATAGTACCCATGTCAACTAAAGTGTTGGTACAATTGCCTGTAGAAGAATGATGTTGCAACAAGTGTGAGAGTCGGCTTTTAATAAAATTATTAATTAATCGAAGGGTACGGTGCCTAGGCACTCAACTGATTAAGAATCACATTTCAGTGGCAAACTGCAGTAGCTGTGGTAGTGGCTCTGCTCTCTAGTAAGATGAGCAGTACCGCAAACAAGCCCCTCCTACTCCCCCGCCCCCGCCCAGCCCCCATGCACTGCACGCTCGCGCTTACAATGTCTTTGTAATCATAAGATCCTTATGAAGGGGGCTCGTGAGCTGGGGTGCCCTCTCTCGAAGCGCGGAAACTTTGAGCATATAGCGAAAGGGACCTAACGCATGCTTTTTCTTTCTTTTCTAGACATCTGAAATGTCCTCTACACATTGCCACTGAGTAACTGTCATTGACTGTAGACCCTATGGCCCTGAATTTTTAATTAGCCATACATTTTAACCTTTAATCTCCAGACGGCCTACGCACCAAACAACTCTTTGTACTGTAGAAATGGTTAGCAATTCTGAAAATGCTGGTACTTCCTTGCAATTCTTCAAAGACTGTCAAAATACAGTCAATACTGGATTGTCACGTCTACGGTGTATCATGAAGCAACTTCAAGTACCAACAAGTAATGTTGGAAACATCAGAACGACGTGCAAAAGAAGGGGGACAGTAAGACAGGAAAATAAAAAAAAAGTACATTATAGATTTGGAATTTGCTAGCTCCACAAGCGTATGAACAATACGTATTTGTCAGTCGCATGTTTTGGAATAGCCAAGTGAATGGACAAAATCTTTAAAACGCACAGTGTGTTTTCAGTAAAAATGGCAAAACCGATTAGAGTTAGAACAATGCCATAGAATGTATTAAGTAGCACACACATCAAGCTTCCAATAAACATTCAAAAAAGTTATACTTGTCGTACTTTATTCTGTGACAATTAAATTGTACACATAATGCATTTTTAAGAACCGCATCCTTTTTTTGCATCGTGTAACCAAGGGTTTTAATTAAAAAATAGAATGACAATTGGTAAAATCAGCATGATAGACACATCAAACAACAGTAGAGAAACGGATGACAAAAACTTGCATTTCTTTTCAAACGCGTAGGACTTGGCTCTGGAGATTAGAGGTTACATTTCTATTGCACGTACTGTAGTCTCGTATCCAGACCCAATATTTCGCCGCTGCGGATGGATTAATGTATGCCTTTTCGCGGATCGATCCCATATGTTGTTATAAATTCATGAGGTTACAGGCCGGGCCAATACCTCCGCCACCACCCCCTTAATTGTTTTCAGCCCCTCGCCCCCGCCCCTTATGGTATTTATTCAGAGTTTCGGTTTAACGCTTAAGTCACCATAATTTTTGGGATCTATAAATCTATTCAGTGAAATGTTTCAACGATGACGCCCTTAGGGGGGCTCCAAAGAGATTTTATGAGTTTATATTTAAGCTGATGATATTGTTTTCAACTAATCAGTCATGAAGATATTGGACTCTTTATTTATTATTTGGAGCATTTGCAGGTTCCACTTGTTATAAACCATCCTACGCCTAGTCTTATGAACTATACTGGACACTGGCCCTACTACCGCACCAAATTTTCTGCAACTAATATTCGACGCATTGTTTTCTACGTCAAAGTATACATGTAGATCCTATCTATGCATGGAATGAATCAATTTTAGTTCCAAGTGACACAAAAGCATGTCCAGGTATTGTATCTCTGAGTAAATTTATTCTCGGACTTATAGTCTCGTACCAAGAGCGCGGTATAAAATAATTGTTGCATCAATGCGCATGTAAAAATTTAAACTGATTATAATAAAATTTAAAATTTGCGCTGAGCACATACAATGCACAGGAGGCAGTACATGCACATTACAACACCAGCTAGTGCATGTTTGATGCGATGTCCTCCTCACTTCCATATATCAATCTCTTCCTATAACGTGAGCATTTTTAAAAGATGAAGAAGTCAACTCCAGCCATCATATCCAGATACTGGCAGGCATTTGGGTCACGGCTTTGTGCAATATTATTGTATTTTGTGCAAAATGTACATAATTATATTTCCCGCCATTTATATAATCATTACAATCATTATTATAGGCATAATAATATAGTACACATCAATAGTTGAAACTGAACATGTGCCAACTTTCTGTCGCTGTAGCCTTGATGATGCATGTAGCCGTTGTGCCGAGAACGTAATCTTCATTAGAAGACAACGGTGATTACAACAGTGTGTGGGAAGTGTACCTGTTTCTCTCTCTCCCCCCCCCCCCTACAATCTGCTGGACTTAGTCCTGCTGTTATTTCAGAAGCAGAGCAGCTGTTATAGCTGGCTCTGATACAGCAGCTGGTGACCAATGGGTAACAAATGTACCCAGGCCTTGGCAATACAGTCTTACAAAGCAATTGGTCAGGGGAGAACAAGACAACTTGTCTTGACTCACATAAACATCAGACACCATGCAAAGCATATTAAGGTGTTTGCCAATTTATTTAGCAGCATTATTGCAGTCGAATTAATGCCAAGGCCTAAGGCTGGGCAATTTATTGCTTGATATACATGCATAGACATTATATTTAGTTTGTTATTGTGTTAGTGCATTGCATGTATATTTTGTCATCTATAATCCTGCTTAGAATTACTGTGCATTAATTCCGGATAGTTGTCTGGATAATCGTTTCCTCACAACTCAAAAAGTCCTATTCGTCTAAGAATGGTTTCCTTTAATTCATAATGAGATGTCACCTGAATACATACACGTAGAGCTCCACATTTGTGGCTGAGATGGAAGCAAAGTTTCTTCACTGTGATCTGCAGACATGGGCATCCGAGGTTTAGGGTCGTCTACCAACTATGTTTATATGTAGAGCATTATGTCGTTGTCTTTTATATATATCTTTACTTTGTTCAATTCAGAAACAACAAACCAAAACGATAAAATTAAAAACTAGTGCACGTGGTCCAGGTGCGATAGATACGTTTCCTGATCTATACACATACATGTATGCAAATATCGCAGTCGATACACCGTCCTGGACTGTTTTCTAGCGATTGACAGGCCGAAATAGTACGTTTTGGGAATTTCTGTATATCCTATCGAAGGTTATTGAAAGCTAGGGATGTGTTGTGGCAAATAAAGTGTTACTGTAGCATGCAAGTTGCACATTTATTGCAACCGTTTGGCCTTACTCCGGTTCAAAAATGGACTAACTATGATATGAGCTTTCCTGGTGAGTTTTATTCCATTCGTTTACGTTTATAGCTACCATTAAGGGGATACTGTGTATTACCTCCTGCCTCTGCCCTCCCTTCGTTTCTTCTGCTGAACGGCAAAAGTCTGTGGCGGATACGAGAGAATTAAAGCGCGCGCGGGTAATGAGCGCGTAGTACGTGTTCCGCTTCTACTTCCAAGCACTGTACTGATCACAAAAAAATGTATGTGAACTGCTCGCGGTTGTTAAAAAACCGGCTCCCTATAGCTTGCCAATATCTCATACGGCTTTGTTCTGCTGAAGGCGTTCCGCGCTTATTAAGTAGGTCGTATTCAATATTCGAGGGGATGCAGTGCCATCCCACTCGCGCCGCCATGTTTTTGGGTGTCCTATAACTATTATTTCGTCTTTGATTATTAATCGTTAACGTTACTACAACGCTGGTCAGGGATACCGAACGGTACGTTCCTAAACTAGTGCACTGTAGCCTTTTAAAAAATTGTATTTAACCCTGTCGCTTGGCAACAGACCGCTGTCATGCCCATTTGTTAATAATGTAGTGATTTAACCTGTGAGGTTTATAAATTAGAATTCTAGTTACTTTGTTTTTTTAAAAAAGCTTCGCACTCATTCCTAAACACTCATATTGTCTCCCCAAATCTGCTGAGCCAGTACTACATATTGCTCGTGCATCAACAGATAACATAGTGCACTTGATTCATGATACACTGCACATCAAAATTCTGCCAGTACGTGTAGGTGTGCATTTTTAGGAACCTCTTAGTACCAACACATGGAAATACAGCTGCTGTGCATGTACATGTATCTAACATTTCTTTCGTAAATTTTGTCTCCATCACTTTGTGTACATGTATGTTGTTCAAACCAGTTCACTGATTAACTACCCTTAACCCCTTCTCTCCACCCTCCCCTTCCCCTCCCCCCAGCTTTTGTGTGGCTAATAAGAATTGTCCAGAAAATAAGCAATTCAATGTACAATAAGTGGAGTGACAGACTCGCACACAACTCATGATATATACACTGCAACGGCCTATAACACATGTAACACACGTGCACACACAAAAGAAGAGAAAAAAAAAAAGAGGTTGACAGAATGATCACTCATCCCCCTCACACCCTCATAGAAGATTCCCTTTGCATCTGCTGGTGTGCTCCCCTAACACTGGTCATAATCTTGTTCACATGTCCTGGAATAGTGACCCCCATTCCCCTGATGTCTTCTTCTTCTGTGAGCAAGAGAACGTCTTGAATACTCTTCAGCCCCTGAGATTGGAAGTTTGGTAGGTAGCGATCCATCTTGATGCCCTCTAGCCAGGCCTGGACTGATTCATAGTCCAGAGGCGTCTTGCGACCAAGACCAAAGGTCCCACGTCTGGTTCTAGGCTTGGGAATGGGCCTAATACAGAATGGAAATACAGAATGGAAAAACATGAGCCCATGTAGTGTACTGTACAGCTACCGTAAACAAATGCATGGGATACAATACAATACATATTGCTTCTGTGTTTACAAAAAAGACAATTGCATTGTACAGCACAAAATAAACGGCAATTGAATCAGGGGTAAACAAAAGGTACATTTACCTAATGCATCATTAAGTAATGACAACATATACATGTACACTGTATTATCTAAACTGGAATTTATAAATACATGCACTAACACATTGAGTTTGTTAAGTGCACTTCAACATGGACTAGTAAGTACATGTACTGTATGTATAAACTAGTATGCATACATGTACATGTACTGTATATCACCAACATACAGCACACACACACACACACAGCACACACATGCACACGCTGACACACACACATACACAAGTACCTTACAATGGGTCCTCCCCCCTCCCAGGCCCCTCCCACAAGGCACTCACGCATCTTTGCTGTTGCTCTCCAACATCACATTGAGAAGCGTACAAGCTCCTTGAATGTTGGCCGATCAGTGTG
Organism: Ephydatia muelleri; assembly: GCA_013339895.1. Lineage (NCBI taxonomy): Eukaryota > Metazoa > Porifera > Demospongiae > Spongillida > Spongillidae > Ephydatia > Ephydatia muelleri. The sequence goes on along the minus strand of JABACO010000008.1, from coordinate 1,552,887 downwards.
TTCAGCTGACCAGCAGCTCTGCATCAGCTGGTATACTGTGTCTGGGCAGTCCTATATGTATCAAAAGAGGGGAACAGTGGTCAGCACGTAGTTGCATAGCGCTACAGGTACATGTACATGTGTGTGTGTGTGTGTGTGTGTGTGTGTGTGTGTGTGTGTGTGTGTGTGTGTGTGTGTGTGTGTGTGTGTGTATCTGTGTGTGTGTGTCTTGTGTGTGTCTGTATGTGTGTCTGTATGTCTGTGTGTGTGTCTGTGTATCTGTGTGTGTGTCTGTGTATCTGTGTGTGTGTGTGTGTGTCTGGTGTGTGTCTGTATGTGTGTCTGTGGTGTTTCTGAGAGTGTTTTCTGTGTGTGTCTGTGTGTCTATTTGTGTGTCTGTGTGAGCTGGGTGTGTGTTTTTGATATGTACGTACATGTACTGTACATGTATAGTGTATACACACATGTATGTACAGACAGTGCATGTACAGTTTATAGTAACATGTGTTGTACTGACATGAAATAAGCTACATAGACATGCACTGTACATGACATGTGTGCTCAAAATTAGACCTTGGCTCACAGTAGAGAAAGATAATTATAAATGGTGCCACTATATATTTCAAAGGTATTTTTATGAGAGAATTAAATGGTTATGATAAAAAAACCTCAGAACTTTAATGATTGTGCGTGTGTGAATGTACTGTAGTGCATCGTCATGGTAACGTTCCTCACATTGTTGCTATCAACTACGAAGGAATGTATTGGCATATACGATTGTATGTCGTTGTAAGATGTACTGTATTGCTTCAAAATAGAAAACATTGCTCTGTCAAATCAGATATTCAAAGTCAATCCTTGATAATTAGGCATTAACCAATAACAGTCGGGTTGCCACTATGTGTTGTTAATGTACAGCACTGGAATTTGTAAACTGCACAACTACATGTATGAATGCACAGCTGCTGAAAGAAACATGAATTCCTTAATTAACTATTATAGTATCATGGGATTCAGTTTGAGAAAACACAGCTGTTTAATGTATCACACATCTGCTTGAACATGCATATCCAGAATACAAGTGAAGACATTAATGAGGGCGCAGCTGTCTTAAAGAGTTACAACCTACATCCAGATTAAAAAAAAGAAACTACACTATATTTCAGAATGCCAACTATCCAATGATCATGGCAATACCACTGTTGCTTTGTACATGTACGATGGCAGTGACATGAAACAGGCCACATGTACAGCAGATGCCACTGTGATAACACATACACTATGGACAACATTCCACATACACTATAGACAACATTCCATTACTGGAAGGCCCAGGGACAACTACTACACGGTTGAGCTTGCGAGAGAACCCCAAAATCAATAAATCCCAAGTACAATGTATGCATGTACTGCAGGTATACGTTGGCACAAATCCAACGTATACATGTACACGCATATGGCCGCCAAATATAAAGTGAGCAACTTCCTCTTTCCCATCACATATTGCTTCGAACCACGTAATGCATGAAAGAATGTGCTTCACCAATAGGAACATGCAAGAACATGTGATCGCTTAGTTAACTCTTTCACAGGCAACGGAGCAATATTGCGCCGCAGGTGCTATACATGTACTAAAGCCACTCTTTTATCTAAACAGTTAACACTTTGTAGTCAACAACATATTGATCAGTTTGTTTCCTGGTCATATAGTGTAAGTTGTTTGCTAACTATGTTTTCCTGCAACACGCAACACTTTTTTTTGCACAACATGTGTACCGTAATAATTGGCTTTGCCCGTTAAGAGTTAATGAAAAAATGTTCCAATGTTCGCCACTAACAAAGCCCATCCTATACATGTAGTTATTCAAAGGAGTAAGATATCATGATTCAGTCAAAATGAACTACACAATGGGTGCCTAAAGTACTGCGTAATTGCACACAATCAGAAAAGCTGAATGGCGAATGGAGAAATGAAAAGACAGTATACCCTCATGGATCCAAGCATTTAAAGTACTGTGGTATACATGTTTACACTTCAAGCCTTGTCCCTAGGTCTCCTTGTTTGGTTCTGATACAGAACACATGCTTTGTATGCACATCATGTGCACACCTGCACAAAAGAATGCATCACATTATATTTGGACATGACAAAGGAATGAATCAGATGGTGTGCAGTGACTGTGCAGTACCTTAGGCTTCTGAAGACGATATCCAGACTCCAGCCTGTCTAGTACCTTCACGAAGAAAAAAAAAAAAAAGAAGGAAAGAATGAATACAACGGTGATGTGCACTAATAAGCATCATTCAATACTGTACATGCATTGCTACTGTAAGTGCCTGGCCCCATGTACCGTACATGTATGACGCATGGCTGAATCACACTGTGTGCAGTGCACGTTGATGCATTGCTGTCTAAAGGTACATGTAACATGCCCTGTCCTCACCATTTGGTTGTCCCAGTCCTCGTAAGGCTGTTGGCCATAGCTCATCACTTCCCAAAGCAGGACACCGTAGCTCCATACATCACTGGCCGTGGTGAACTTGCGATAGGAGATAGCTTCTGGAGCCGTCCATCGAACTGGAATCTTGCCACCCTACAAGGAGAGGGTTGTGTAACTTTGGGATTCAAAACTTCACCTCACTCTGCTCATAAACCCATCTCTAACGACTCAATTCTCTTCATTTTCCTCCACCTCCCTCCCTCTCCCTCCCTACCTTATTGTCGACCCTCCCTATCCTTACTAGCTCCCTCTCTCCTACACTCTTCTCCATCCCTCAAGCCTCACCCTCCCTCTTCCCCTCACTCTCCCTCCCTCCCCTCACCCTCCCCTCACTCTCCCTGGAGCCCTCCCCTCACCCTCCCTCACTCTCCCTCCCTCCCCTCACCCTCCCTCACTCTCCCTCCCTCCCCTCACCCTCCCTCACTCTCCCTCCCTCCCCTCTCCCTCCCTCCCTCCCTCCCTCACCCTCCCCTCACTCTCCCTGGAGCCCTCCTCTCACCCTCCCTCCTCCCTCCCCTCACCTTCTTCACATCATATTCATCATTTGTTGTTTCTCTGGACAGCCCAAAGTCAGCCACCTTGCACACCTCATCTTTGGAAACAAGAATGTTGCGAGCCGCAAGGTCCTGTACACACACACACACACAAATGGATACTAACTGTTAATAACCACAAAGATTAACAGGGATCCAAAGGTATACATACATAAGTTAAACCACCAAACTGCACTTACAGCATGTAGATACACATGTACATGTCCATACATGTACATGTAGTGTGAAATACATGTAGCATACCTGTACAACATTGAACATTGCAGATGTGTACATAACAAGTACACATGCAAGACATCTACCTGTATGCACAAGCAAACATGCCCCGCCCACACTTGGGCACTCACAGCCTCACCCTATGCACATAGCCGACTTCAGAGAGGTACTGCATCCCCGAAGCCACACCACACGCCATCTTGAGGAGCTGCTGGAGCGACAGCTTCTCATCATTGTGCTGTGTGAGGTGAGGGAGGATGTAATGGAGGTGATGAGGGGGGGAATAGGATGGGATCAGGTGATGCAGTGATCAGGGGAAATTGTGATGTCACATGTATGTGTTAATGAAAGACCATGCTTTGTGTGAATGATGGGATGCTGGTGAGCACCACACCCAAGACTGTAACATTTGGTTGCACACACACTTGGCTGATTTCAGACCCAAGCAATGGCTCAACAAAAACCAAAACTATATGGCTTCCCACTACTGCACATGATATGCACATGAGCAGGCTTTTGTTCCCTCCACATCTTTGAACAATGAATGGCCAGTTGTATGCCACTGTAACAGCTGGTTTCACCATAGATTCTCCTATACTATCTATGGTTTCACCTAATTGACACCCACCCACCAGAAGCCACTCCCAACACACAGAGCTGCAGGTTCACACACAGGATGGTTAGGGTATGTCCTGGTGTCCTTCAAACAATGAATGGTTAAATCAAACTATAGTGCATGCTAAAAGGTAATTGACATCCATTCAACGCACAACATCTAGCAAATAGGAAGCCCTAATACCACTGGACCCAAGTGATATCACATTTAGTTTTAGTTTAACCAA
>JABACO010000008.1:1248795-1543795 GCA_013339895.1 Ephydatia muelleri | reverse complement strand
ACTTGTTGTGGACAGACGTAATACAACACAGTCAGACGAGTGATGGACACACAGGTACCAGTGTCTTGAGCAGCCAAGTACAACCCCCCACTTGCTCCCAGTTGGACTGTCACGTCCTGTGTCTCAACTACGGTACCAGAAGGGTTTGATCCAACTGTAACTCTACTACCAGAAAATGGTGCATAATTAGTCAGGTTGATTGAACCACTGGGGTCAACGTTTCGCGTCTGATACATTTGAAGAAGGAATGACTGCTGACATGATCCACCAGTGGGGCAGCCATTCAACGAAAAATTTACTCTCACTACAACTTGACTGAGCGCCTTTCCGTTCACTGTGGTGTTGATGTGTTGGGTGATCAACCAGTTGTTTTGGGTTGCAAGATTGTAGCTGCACGAATAGGTGACCTGACGACACGATGTATCGCCTGCCGGGGCCCACTGCATGGTGAAGTGATTTGGTGAAAGGATAAAGGCATCGGGGATCGCCTAGCAGTACACACTTATCGCACTACTGTTAGTACACTTACGGTACGAGTATCTCCGTCGACATCCAGAGTGCTCCAAGGTCCTCCCACCGCAGCGGTTAAATATAAATAGTCGTAGGAGTCCATCAGCGTCACGATATTGCTCGGAAAGGGCGTCTTTATAAACGGTGGGTTCTGACATTCACTTGAGCCATCTCCGGGGGCTTGTGTGGCCTGTAGCGTCGCGAAGAGTGCTATCTGAATAGACGCACACAGCCACACGTTTTCCAATAGCATTGTTCTATGTAGCCTCCTGCCGACTGATACAAGTCCTCACAATATGACCATATCGTTTTTGTTATTACTACTTGGTCCCCAGGCCTATGCCCCACCTCAAATAGTTATTCTCGTTCCCAGGCCTAAGAACAATTCCTCAATACCCAATTAACACAATATTCATTGTGCACGCTTTCGCTCTCCTCTCCTCTCCTCTCTCTCTCTCTCTCTCTCTCTCTCTCTCTCTCTCTCTCTCACTCTCTCTCTCTCACTCTCTCTCTCTCACTCTCTCTCTCTCTCTCTCTCTCTCACTCTCTCTCTCTCTCTCTCTCTCACACACACACACACACATACACACAATCGCAAAGAACTACTTGCTAAGTACATCACAATAGTAAGGTAACTACGTGAGTCTGGGTACGAAGTATACTTGACCGTCAGATAGATTACATCACCGCTACGTAGCGGTTATGCAATCCATCCGCAGCTGTGAAAAGTTGGGTCTGGGTACGAGATTAGTTTAGAGCAGACTAGCTCGTCCCCAGCCGGATATCTTTCGGCATGGTAACCACTGAGCCACGTAGATCCACGGCCTTTTGTGGCCAGGCATTTTTTCACACCACATACACCACAAGGAACATTGGGAAGTTTTGTCAGTCATGCTACACCAAAGGTATCTAGTCTCGTCCCCAGACCCAGATTCCCAACAGCTGCGGGTGGATTACATCACCGCTACGTGGAAACACGCAGCTGTTGGGAATCTGGGTCTGGGGACGAGACTAAAAGGTATCAGAGATTCGCTGACTGTCAGTTCAATAGAGGCTGGGAGGTGTATAGCATGTCCTTGATTTGATCGTGCTCCTCTGATACATTTTATGAATGATCTTAAAAGAGAGAAGGATAGACGGCAACGAAGCCACCCCATTGTCTGACTGTATGATGTGCCCCATTTGTCAGCTAGCAGTGACGCCAAACGTTTGGAGGTGGTAGTGGCAATGCTACCCATGCCTCCTGTTGAAGAGAGGACAATTTGAATGAAGCTCGCTCAATCTCCCAGATTCGAAGTTCGTATTCTCTCTTTTTAATGTTTTCATGTTTTCGATAGCAACTGGATGGTGTGGGAGTCTGATTAGAGAGGGCATACGGATTGAAAACTCTAACATCAAAAAATGTCCGCTCAAATCGGCCACCTCAAAAACCATCAGCTGCAATTAATGTCTGATCGAGCACCATCCTCTGTGTTTGCTGTCATAGCAGGGAATGTCTCACCTGTGATGGGCTGGAGGTGTGGTTGTTCTGAGGGAATGACAGTGTCAAGTTTGAGACATCCTCCTCGGGTTGACTCTGTGAGTAAATTGATGGCAGCTTTGCATTTACCTTCTAACATCAATTTGGTGAAGGAACGAACTACTGAACTGTTTTCAGTAGAAGGATTGGTATTGTGAAGTGTTGGGAGACGTTGTTGAATGGTCTTGCCTTCATGTAGTAATGTTTGAATATCACCATCCTAACTCTTGAGACGCCGTTCTAGGCACTCAATATGGTCACGTGACTTGGATGTGCGAGATGGTTTTTGGAGAAGAAGAACTGATCCAACTGTGACAGCTTTCAACGCAATTGATTCAAGTGCTGAACCAGCAGCATATGCGTGAAATAGTCAGGTGTACAATTAGAAGTATATCGTAAATGGCCGGAAATAAATACGTGCTCATTATAAATACTATACAGGATCATGAAAAGGGACCTAACTCCAAGATTTCAAATTTTGTGATATTGTAGAAGTCTGAAATTGTCCTCTAAACAGGGCCCGTGCTAAGCTTACACAGACATACCAATGCAAACTGGTAACAATATTCATTATACTGCTGGCAGACTCCAGGATAAAAAAGGCTGTAAGCATTGATATGGAGAAATGAGCGGTACCAAAGTTTTTTTTTTTTCCCCTCAGATTCCATCGCATGATTTCTGTTGTACATATTTAGAAAGAATTTTTTTATATTTTTGTGAATTATCCGTGATTCGTGTTTTTATAATAGAAAGCACTGACAAGGATTGGATTGAATAAAAGGTTAGCGAAGTAAAATTGAGTACGCAGGCTTACTTTACTTTTTATTTAGAGGTGACATGGCTTACAGGCAAAAGGGTAACACAAAAAAGGCATGAGCAGATCACTGTAAGTACTGCTCCCTAAAAGGGCACAAAATCATGTGGTTCTGCAACACCTGCAAAGTGCACCTTTGTCTGACAGGAGACGATGACGGAACTGATTGTTTCCGTATTTACCACGAAGAACTATCTACTTAGATAGCAATGTGTATTTCCATCCATCATACACTATACATGTACAGTATAATACAGTACTTACTAGCCACCACATGTTACATTACAACAAACATGAAACAAGAGTTATGAGGTGTAACTATGTGATGTCTAAACACAGTGTAAGTATGTGGGACAGGCATCTTATCTATAAAAATATTCAAGAATACGGGTTATTAATAATGTACACAGCATATGGAGAAATGAGCGGTCAACGGGAGCCCGTCATTGATCCATGGTTTGCGTAATCACGACATATTTCCGTAATCGTTACATATACAGTATGGGGAAAGCATCAACTTAGCTTCTGACAGATTGCTAGTGCAGCAGATTTTTAAATATTTTTCCCGAATAAGCCCTCGGTTCGATTGAATTGTAGAGGCCTTTTTTTTTCAAATGTTCATGAAGTCAACGGGGTGAGTTCCTCATCACGAAATTCCACAGTCTCAGTCTATTACGTCAAAACCTTAAAGATATACTGTTAGGCCACTCCAATAAAATGTTTAGTTTCTGGTTTACCACCCGCATGGATTTTCAGAAATGGTCTAAATACTGAAATTATTAAATTATTATTGATTAATAAATCAATACAAGATGTATGTTGGAGCGCATGTGTACGAGTTGGTTTAAGAATCCAGGGAAGGGTGCGGGTTGTAAAGACTTACCTCGAGTACACAAGTATGGAAAATGACTACTACAGACGTAAATTAGTCATTATGCAATTGGATTGTTCAAATATCCATTAATTGGAGTGCACGTTTATTTAATTAAAATTTAATAATTTCTATTTTAGATAATGTATGGATCCCTCTCAGTTAGTCAATGATGGCTCCAAACGTGTCCTTGATGTGTTATGTGAAAAACACACCCTGACCCTGCAAATTCTGGTACGCAAGCTTTTCTGCCATGCCATCACCTTCCTCCACTTACTGACATTGATGTGACTGGTTCACATATAGAGCATGTGGCAAGGTGTATCCAAGGTGGTGCTGGTCCTGGAGGTTCCAGTACAAGTGCAGTGGCAGGACTATCTTTTGAGGTATGGATCACACAGTGCACAATTGCGCGATGAAGTTGCTGCCCATGCTAGACACTATGCAAACAACATCGTAGAGTGGTCCCATATTAGGGCATTGATGTCAAGCCGACTCATAGCCCTTGATAAGTGTCCTGGCGTACGACCAATTGCTATTGGCGAAGAACTGCGACGAATTGTTTGCAAAGCTCTTGCCTTTGCAACAGGCAGTGATGTGGCAGAAATATGTGGAGTTAGTCAGCTTTGTTCTGGGCTAGAAGCAGGTATGGATAGTTTATCAATAGAAGTCACCCATGTTTGTACCTTAGCCTCAACATAATGCTTTGTCCCCTCTGGATCCCCAATGAAGCCACCCAGGTAGCACTGACCTCTGACAACCTTCACTCCTGAGTCACTAAAACAAGCATTGGCCTCTGCTTCATCAACTTCATCAACTACCACCACAGTTTTCTGTGGTTCTGGATAGTACCCATAGGCTGGACCAAGTTTGCAAAGATGTTCAAACCACTCACGCAGCTTTGGAAGTTTTGCAGCACAAGCTGAGTCATCTGCATACCAACATTGGGACCAGTTGGTCAGATCTGTTAGTGAAGCAATGAGTGGTGTCAGTGCTGCTGCATACATCAGCATGGATAGAGGGTCGCCTTGGCTAACCCCTTCCTTGCTCAAGATGGACTCAGAACTTCCCTGTAGGACAAGGGAGGCATAGCGACGGTAGGTGTTGAATAGGAATCTGGAGCACCGTGGCCATTGAACTCTCACATTCCATAAAGCTGCTGCTCTATTCAAGGAATTGAAGGCATTTTTGGCATCTACAAGTAAGATACACCAATAGCTACCCCGATTGTCTTCAAAAAGCTCTCTGATGGCATGAACAGCCCCCTCATGTGTGTACGTGTGTATACATGCATGCGCATGTGTGGTTATGTGTATGTGTGTGCAGCTCGTGTAATAATTTGTACGTATAAGTGCATCTGTTATGCAAACATGTGCATGCATATGGACATTGTCAAACATTTAATAGTTATTGTATTTATCTCGCATCAGTCATTACACCAAACCAGACATACATTTTGACCGAAATGTCACAAAAACGATATTTAATCCCACAACAACACTGTACCTACAAAAAAGGTTCAAACACTGTCACTAGTGAAGTACTTGAGCCTACCCTTACAAGTGTTTGACAGCATTCATTCATCCAGCATATTTCTTCACGATTGCTATCAGGATCTGCATGTGGTATATAGACATATGTTACATATGTACTCACACACAAATACACATAACAACACACACATGTATACACACATACACACATGTGCGTCACACACATGTACACACACATGCCACACATACACATGCACACATGCACACACATGTGCACACACACATGCACACACATGCACACACACATGTACCACGTACATGACATAACATATGAACACATACACACACGTACAGACACATACATACACATACACACACATGCACACACATGTGCACACACACACACACAACACACACGTATACACATGCTAACACACACAATGAACACACACACAATGCACACATGCACACACGTGCAGACATACACACATGCACACACATGCACACACATGCACACACGTGCAGACATACACACATGCACACACATGCACACACATGCACACACATGCACACACATGCACACACAAGCACACTCCATGCACACATGCACACATGTGCAGACATTCACACATGCACACACATGCACACACATGCACACACAAGCACACACACATGCACACACATGCACACATGTGCATGACAGACACATGCTAACACACACTTACACATACACACACATGCACACACAATGCACACATGTACACATGCATACGCAGGCTCGTAGGCAGGAAGTCTGGCAGGGTGGGGGTCGATTAATAGGACTGCAGGACTGTTGGGGTAGGGGGGAGGTGGGGCCTCACATTTAGGGTTTGAAACGGCAAAATCAAACCGAGACTCCCCTTCCACTTTTACACAATGCCATCAAGGTGAGTAAATCTAATCCATGCATGCCCTTCAACAGTTCAACCCTAATGATAATACTGATATTAAAGTCCGCGACAGCATCGAGGAAGTATATAGAAATGCGGTAGTCCGATGAAACAGATATATCAAGGTCCATGCATCAATGGATAGTATTTTTATCTGCGATACCGGGATTATGTATATTTACATGATGTTATCGCTATGTAGAAGCTGAATTTTTCAAGACCAAAAAAACATTAATTCTTTTAATTCCATATTTTGGACTCATTTCGGTACCGCGTTGATTTTTTTCCGCTATAGTCTGTTTCTATGGGGCTTGATGTACAAACAGAAATTTTTCGCACATTTTAACTGTGTTCCGCTCTTAAGCTACACTTTTCTGAAGTTTTTTCACCTTTTTACGTGGCTTGTATCAATCTGCGGTTGCAAAACCAACCATGAATTTTTAACACTTGAGACCCCGCATGCACAACATCACGTCATCAATTGAAGATGGCTGTTTCAAGTGAGGACGCGAGCTGTTTAAACTAGCCACTTCCGCTGCCTCATCAGATCTAACACGTGACGAGCAACGACCCGTTCGTTACTTACTTGAGCGCTTCTCTCGCACAAGGGTACGCACAGCAAAGAGAACGTCATTCGACTTGGGTATGCGCTGTTGTTTAGGAATTAGACGATTGGCGGTGGCATGGCTACTTGAATCTGCTGATGGTGATGCCAATCACGATACACCAGCCCGACTGTTTTTGTCGAATAACCAAGTAATGCAGAGACCCGTAGTTGGTAATGTCCCTTAGACTTCCATGCGCAGGGTTTTCCAACGATTCCATGGCATCTTCGGCTTGCAGCGAGTGGTATGCAACGAGACTATCTAGCTTTTGTTCCTCTGTAAGGGCGTGAGGCCTTTTGCTTTTCAATTCTGCGATTGTAGTCTCCAAGGATCTCAAGTTTAAACAGCTCGCGTCCTCACTTGAAACAGCCATCTTCAATTGATGACGTGATGTTGTGCATGCGGGGTCTCAAGTGTTAAAAATTCATGGTTGGTTTTGCAACCGCAGATTGATACAAGCCACGTAAAAAGGTGAAAGTAGGGGAAAAAACTTCAGAAAAGTGTAGCTTAAAGCAGGAGTTGCCGTATAAAAGGAGCTTGGATCCAAAAATTTCAACCGGCCGTGCGGCTGTTTTAGATTAAAAATGGTGGCTTCTTATACATAGAGCTAGAGGCTTGGCAACAAAAGTTACAGCGTACAAGTTCAAGCACGCATGCATGTTTTGAATGCCATTTCATGCAACAATACCATTTCTGAAGTTAATAACACTAAGTTAACAAACTGGATCACATGTTCGTATAATGGCGACCTCTTCACCAGAAGATACGTACTCTAGGTTTAGACTGCATCTGCAAGGGTCCAAGAGGAAAAGGAAACTTTTCTGCGTAGATTTGAGGCAGCGAAGCAACTACTTGCACCCGGTTGCAAGCGGAACGCTACTATCAGCGTGTTGAATACTTTGCTGGACCGTGTATTGACACAACCCGAGAATGTCCAGGCCTCAAATAGCAGAACATCCTATTCTAGGAATGAAATGATGTTGGATTCTGCAGGTTAGTTGGATGGATACATACATGTACGTTCGGTTATACAAAATTGGGTTTACTAACTTACTTAGGAATCTATACGGGAGACGAAGATGCCAGTGACCAAGACCTCTTTGTGGTCGAGCGTAAGACCTTCAAGAGTCTTTGTTCGGGCCTTGTCCAGCAGTGTGGCTGTCTCTCCAACCCATCTTGGACTATAGCTTCTTTCATAAAGGTATGAGTACCGTAAGTAATTCTGTTCAATTTGGACTATAGCTTCTTTCATAAAGGTATGAGTACCGTAAGTAATTCTGTTCAATTCTCTGTATAAAACTCATTTACTACTCACTTAGAAGGGACATGTAGCTAGGGTCCAGTTTGTTTGCCCACACTGCAAGCAGTCACGTGTCTGGGCTAGTTCCAGAGTGCTGTCTGGTCATTACCTTGCTAATCAGAAGTAAGAGTACTATTTGGATTTAGTAATATCAATGTAAATGTGATTCTTTTTGCAGACTGGTCCATGCTTTCACCTGTGCTGGCATGTTGCCTCGCCAGTACATGAATTTCGCTTTATTTGCTGGTATGGGTGTAGTGAAGCATAAATACATCAGTTCAGGTGGGGGCTGAGATGATCGATTTATATTATTTTACATCCTGTTCTAATCCATGTTCATTCAGTTTATCTAAACCAACTTTACCAGCAAGTGGTGACAGATGTAGCAGAAGAGTCCATGAAAGCTGCTGTTGAACGTGTGAAGGAAAGCCCTCACCATGCTAAAAGTGGAGAGGTTAGAGTGCCACAAAAAAAAAAGTTAATTAATATTTTTACAATATAGTGGGTTATAACTGATGCACGTCACGATTCAACGTCAAATGCATACCACTCAACGGTACCTTGTCTGGCTGGAAGGTATGCACATAAGTTCTAAATGCCCATGTTTATCAGCGTATCGTCCATTTCAGTACACATAGGATTGTTGGAATTTCCACTCTTTCCAGACAGCAGCACAGAGTTGCTCAGACCAGGGAGGTGGCATGCACTAAGATAGTCTTGCCTCAAGTTATTGCCCGAGGTTTGCTCTTGTGTCCAAACTTTTAACAATTTCACTTTTTTTTTCTTACAAAGGGTTAAACATCACAGAGGTAGCCCATGACTACCAGGCTACTATAAAGCTGTATGTACGACAACTCGGAATGGTCAATTCCTACGACACTTGGCATGGTAAGGTATCTATTGGTTTTCAGTGGTGAATTGATTGGAGTTATTGCAGGCACTAAGAATGTGGCGAAGCAGTTGCGTCATATCTGTGCCGGTACGGTCCGTACAAGGGATAGGACGTGGTTCACTGAACTTTCTGATAAGGGTATGTACTTTTTGGACATATTGATTAAAAATGGAATATCTGGCTATTCAGCAAGGTGCACCAAGGTGCACTTGTATTGGTGCATGAGGAACTGTGGTGGCAACCCTGTCCGTCTACGTGCAATGATCATGAACATCAGCAAGCACTTTCAGGTTTGTATTTACATAGTGGGTGGGTGTGCATGTGTGTATGTCTGTGTATGTGATGTGAATGTGTGTCTTTTATGTGCATTAGTGCATTCCATACGTGATATGCATCCCTGTCTGTGATTCAGGGTGATCACCAAAGTTGCTCTTCTGAGAGTCCCTGTCAACAGCCAGGTTACGTTCCAAAAAGGAAGCCTCTCACTATGCCGGCAGCCATTAGTGCATATGAGGCTGCACTACGAAAAACCCTCATCTACAAAAACGCTGATTCGTGCCATCTGGTATGTAACATGAACAACATATCGTGTGAATGTACATATTTGTGTTCTTCCAGTGTCGGGATACCTACTGGGTTGAGTCGTTTAACCATCAACTGCTCACCTACCTCCCAAAGAGAATTCACTTCCACACCAAGACATTTGAAATGCGTATGAACTTGGCTGTGATGGATTGGGTGAGTGTTCTGCTTGTTCTGTATGTGTGATGAGATTATGCAACCACATCAATCAGAATGAAAACTGTCAAAGGATGGCTACAAGTCACCACGAATACACAGATGTTCGCCGACCAGACCATCACTCCACATACAATGTGTTGGTCAAGAAAACGTATCGTTTTGTAAACAACATCTGGAGTATGTACGTTCTCAGGAACATCACGTCTCAACAGTATGTGACGATCAGTGATGCCTAATAATTGTTGTAAGACAAGTACTTTTTAGGATACTTCAGGATGATGAAGATGATGATGAGATGGTGTTGCCAGATGATGCAGCTATGTATGATGGAGACTATGTGGACAGTGAGGATGATGACTATGTTTGTTCAGAGGATGGTGGGGATGACGAGGAAGAAGATAACTGAAGTTCTGTGGCTGTAGGTGATTTACTATATTCACATTATTTTTATGCCCAGATGTCTTTTGTCAGCCACAGGTCTCATTTTCTGAATTGATATCCCTGTCTTTATCTCAAAACAGTTCTTTTTAGAACTACCAGTACGAACAACAGATTTACTTTGTCAGATCTGCATCTGACAGCCAATGATCTATGTACATTATGAAAGCAAATCAATTTCGTCTCATTTTCCTTGCAGATCTTGAACCGTGGCTGCAGCTGGCACTTGATGGACTTGTGTGACTACTAAACTACATGTACATCCTTCTACGTTGTGGTGGTCCATGACCTGCCTGAGGACAACCTCGAAGCCTGCACATAGACACTTGGAACTTGGTGAATGTGTGTCTTGAATGGACTGGAGGCTACTAGTGATGCCCTTTGTAAGCCTAAACATGGGATTGATAAGGCTTGGCAAAGTCGTATCTCTCATCTGCATGAAATACTGTAGGAAAGCAAATGTACATGTTTTCTATATTGATTGAGCTATTTCAGCTAAAACAGTATTGGAAACCATTCAGTTCATTCATTTCCACAACTTTCCCATAGCATGGATGAATGTCCCTCGTGCTATCTGTGCATAATGGGATAATCAAATGAACAGGCAGCAATATACGCACACATTTATGAGTCAGAGGTACTGGTCAGCAACACATACAATACTAAATAACTTGTTACAAAAATGATGATCTGTAGTTAGTGTAAGGAATGCCCACTGGATTTGGATACCTGCTTCTGATTTCCTATGTAGCAAAGAGATTATAAGTACACTTTCTAATACGAAGGTTGGATCATTCACATTTTGTACACATTTTGGCATTATCTCTCTTCTGTCCAATGGGTGCGTCACCAATCCCTTCCTCGCCAGGTATGTTGGGTGGTCCCACAACCCCAGGTCTTTCAAAAGCTTCCAGAATTGCTGGTAAAGTTTGTACCGCTTTCTGTCATTGGCTAAGGATGGGACAGCTCTCCCAGTGAGGAACACAGGTGGCCGACGGATTATGCAAGGCCCAAACAGGCAGTGTGGACAACAAGGTTCATTTGGAGTACCATTCAGCACTGGTGGGTCTCCTCCTGAGTAACCTGATGGAGGAAGCCCACAAAGTGCATAAATGGGGTATTGTTGCTATGACAACCAAGCAATTTACCTCGTGGGTACTGCACTGTACAAGTTTCTGAACTGGCTGGCATATCTTGGAGCCCTGTACAACCAGAGTTGGTGGCTGGCACTTGACAGGTATCTTGGGGGCGTGTTATTTCTATGCATACCCCTCCTGCGTTGTGATGGTCTATGACTTGTCTTAGGTCAGCCACAAAGGTCGCAGGCAGGCATCCAGTGGTACATTCAACCACAACCTTGCATAAATGAGTGTGTAGGAATGTGGGTGATCACTGGTACAATTGAACTACAGATGAGTAGGAATGTGGCTGATTCTGGCTTGTGTATGTCTATATATGTACAGTACTGGCTTGTTTACTAATTGCATTGCTCTATATTACCTGTGTTACTTATTTGACTAATTCGTTTTGCTGAATCGTGTGCCTGACAACATAACCTTACCTTTATTCTAGGAACGGCGCTAGGTTCGGAAGACATATTTCACAGAAAACCTCCTGCTAAAAACTTCAGCACGTGGAGATGTGGTTTTTGATTTCCAGTAAATGAGACAGCTGGAATCAGGGCTTTCAAACGTTTTCTCCATTTTATTGTTTTGTTTGCTCACGCAAATGCTCATGCAGCCACGCTCACCTTTGAAACTCACGCAAAGCCTCGCAGAGCTTGTAACAGTTATCAATGCACTCTCCAGTATAAACTGAAACACAATGCGAGTCTGTTTCGAGAACAAATAAACGCGTGCGATAGAGTACTAAGAAGTACTTGATCTGCCCGTCTTAACAACGTAAAAACGATGTAGCCAGCAAGTGTGGGTGAGAATCCTAACAGCTTACAAAACTACGCCATTCTGAGGATGTTGAGCTCACGTGATTTCCGGTTGGATCCAAGCGCCTTTTATACGGGAGTTTGAGCACGGCCTGCGCCACTATTTACGTGGCGTCTCCTCCTTTAAGAGCGGAACACAGTTAAAATGTGCGAAAAATTTCTGTTTGTACATCAAGCTTCAAGAGGTGATCATTTTCATGCGTGCTATTCTGTACCACCAATCTCATGGTGACAATGAACATGTGTTCACAGATCCACTGTTATGATGCTGCTGGCCATCATGCATCCTGAAGGTACCCGTCAAAGGAAAAAGGACCAAACTGGTGCTGGCAGATTATGATAAGCTTTTAAGCCATTTGGTTTTCCCATCCACACATGCATAGATAGGTATTAAAATGCAACATATTTGTGCAAGAAATGAAGAGCAGTTAATTGGACATTATGATGCTCATATACATATACCCTTGCAAACGTCCTGTACTCCATCAATGAAAGGTGACGTGGGCTGTTATTGAAAATCCTATGCTTTATAGGGAATAGTTTATTCTCCTACACCTTTGGACATATGGATAGTAGCTAGCTGGTTTTGTAGCTTATACCAACATTTTGTAACCTGTGTGTAGAAAATAAAAAGCAACTAAAATTTAATACAGTGCACATGAATAGCATATATGGCTGGAAGCAGACAAAGAACCAGACAAAGGGACAATGTAGAATGGGGATATAGGTTGTTTAGTGGTGAGAGTTGCAGACAGAGAGGCAAGCTTGACCTGCTAACCTTAGACACAGTCCCACGCTATATGCTTAAACCCATGCCCTATATCTAACTAAGCAGGGATGGGCCTCTTCTGACAACATTAAATCTTGTTTACTCCCTAAAGAATAATGAGCATGGCACAAATTGTATGTGATCAAGTGAGCCCATGCAGCATAACCATGCGTGCATGTGCTTGAGTATTGCGCGCGCAACGTATGTATGTGGTTTTAAAAGGTCAGCATCATAGGCTAAAACAAAAACTCGCCCAGCTGGGTTTGAAACGGCGAAATCAATATATGAATATAATCTCGATGTGTATAGTACATGATTTTGTATACTTATATGCGTAGACTATATTCGTTGATATGATAGGTGTTTGCACCCACATTGACTGATAACCTTCTTTCACGTCTACACATTCATGAACCAAAACGAAATCATTGTGACGCTGTGCAATGTTATTTATGTGTGTGTATCCAGTATGGATTACAATTGAAGTTGCAATACATGTGGTTATACATATGTTGCCTCTATACATGTACGTAGTGTGCACCTCGTGCATATATCCTTGTACTCATCAGGTACTCCATCAATGGAGGCTTCTTCCCCTGGGTTCCTGGGGCACTTTTGGTCATGAGGGTACCTAGTTCGGCACTTATGCAGTTTCCCCCCCACTTTATTATTCGATTTACGGTATCGTAACATTTACGGTATCATGAATACATTTCAAACAATACAATACGAATAAATCTACACTGGATAAAATGCCCTAACATGTGCTACGAAGTCATGAAAGCTACATCCAAATCTTTGTCTCCACATAAATTCCGCTAAATACGCGTGTAAAAGTTCCCTATGTGTTCGCTGTTTATGTTTCTGCTTAGCTTTTTGCCATACGCTTTCTATGTGATTAGTGCATGCTCCTGTGGTTGGATCTACAAAATTTAAACTGTGATTAATGGTGAGATTCTGGTATCCGAGTGTTCCTATTGTGTTGTATGCCGCCCAGAGGTAGGAGATTATAGTAGTTCCAGGTGCGATGTACTTTTGTATGAGAGTTGCTGCATCTCTGCGATCGACTGGAACCATGAATCCTACTTTCGTTGCGACGTCGTATCCTCCAAAAACCCATTGCTCTCTCACTTGATGTCCGACGTTGTACTTCCTGCGCACTAACAAACATTCGTCGATTTCTACCGTCTGTTGTGGTCTCCTATGACGACTGGATTCCTAATAAAGTACTCCAAGCAAATATCCCTACAAAACTTCTTCCAGTCGACTATGGTGTGTTCTCCTACGATCTCTAGCTATGAGGCCGTTGTTCTGGCACCATGCAATTGCACTTCCGTAGCCTTGAAGAGGTCGGAATATTTGAAGTCGTGGAGATCCGGAGTGGGAAACACAGCAGGAGCCAGAACGGGAACAGGTAATGCAGCCATCGTAGTAAAATGGCGGTAGCAATGACAGCTGGATTTCACTATAGATTTAAACATGATTATGCGGTCGCAGTGACAGCTGGATTTCACTACGCAGGAAATTATTATTTCAATATTTCTAGAATTCAATTAGGGGGAGAAACTGCATAAGTGCCCTAATAAGCCGTTTGAAGTTTATGGTCTGTCAAACGCGGAGTAGTCCTAGGTCTATTCGATAAACACGATACGTATTAAACTACGTGTGTTTGTTTTCTGAAAAACTAAGGCATCACTGAAGGCTAAGTGTATAAGTTAAGTAAGGCCACTATAGGCCTATAGCTTTTTATATTCGACCACGTGGTGGGGCTATTAGTATGACAGCTGGGAAATCAACGTCCCTTCTCTGTTGCTACTTTTCCATATGCGTGTGTGCATATCCACATTTGTCAATGTGGTCGTTCTATATAGAATTCGAAGCGGACAATCACAAAATGGTATATACGATACGCGCGACAGGGACAAGCCATTTAAGGACAGTGCCCAATTATAATCACGTGGCGACGACTTATTGCTACGTAACTTCCCTTCAACCTTGGATGTGTTCTTTTTGGCTCCCTCTGCAGTGGCGGATCTAGGAGCGCGCGATCTCCTCGTCCGGGTTACTAGGAACTGACAGCGACCTTCCAGACCCCCTAGCTAGAGAAAGCTATTATCTATGGCACAACACACACACATACAACACACATCCAATGCCTCAGTGCTCCTGAACAAGTTCAACACAGGAGATGGCCAGGGGAAGGTGTGGGATGGCTACTGTCTGGCACACCTCTTCACCTATCGGGTGCTCTCCAATGGCCTCCTATATGGCTGAGCAACATTGCCAGTCCCAGTGCAACCACCACTGGAGGGATATGCTCAACCAGTGAGTCGTAGGGAATGAGTGTGGAAGAATTGAAAGTGGGCATTCAATGGAGAAAAGAATAGAAAGAATTGCACAGAAGTGTTAGAACTTGCAATGGAATAAAGAAGAGGCATTGGGTGTGTGTGTTCCTTCTAAGGTTAGAGGGATGGCTTGAGTTTGTTTGTATTTTTTGAGAGGGGAGGCTTGTTTTTCCTTGGATTGATGGAGGAGAGGGATTCAAATTTGTTTCTTCCAAGGGTTGAGGTGGGCCCATTTCTTCTGGGGGGTTGAGGGGCTCACTCCACACCTCCACAGGCTTCTTCTCCAGCTCATCTGGGACCCGAACAACACAGCTTTGAGCTCGTACACCTCATCCTCCAATCCCCTGGTCATCGTGGAGGAGGTGCTGGTGACTGGACGTGAGATTGGCCACAGCTGGGGCAGCTACCACGATCTCGCTACCACTCCCTCCTGCAGCAATGTGTTCATCATGAACCAGTATGCACAAGATGGATCACAACCCACTCACAAGGTTGGCCCAAAAACTAGCATTGGGATAGAGTTCAAATGGGGAGGGGAGGGGGGGAAGGGAGGGAGGCCAGCAAGTTAACACTTAAGGTGTTATAGTCATCAAGTCACCTGCAATATATCATCAGAAATATGGGCAGAAGAACAGTTTTTTTTTGGTTGCATTTAATAAAAGAGTTAGTGAAGGAGCACTGCTTTGGGCGTTTCTACCTGACATGGCTGTGTTAGTGGTCTGGGGCTGGCTTTGTGCTCTAAAAGATGGGTTTTTTCCCTGTTGGCTTTAGATGTTCTCCAACTGCAGTAGAACCAGCATTGGGGCTGTTCTCAGTGCCAAGGCCCAGAATTGCTTCACAGGTCAGTGTCTTCCTCTCTCAAGGCCTTTCCCCCCACCCTTTGTTATGTGCCTGTGTGTGTGTGCCCTCCCTCCTCCCTTGTTATCATGGCAGATTGTTTTTCCCACTACTCTCAAGATATTCCCTCCTCCCCCCAATCTAGTCAGTTAAAAAGAACTCCTTGAGTGTTAGTGAAGTGTACAGACCCTTGTGGTCTGCCAAAGTTCAGGTTCCAGGCTCAGTGGGGACCACCTGGTATGGGCCAGGGATTGGACCCACCTTGATGAACAATGTGGCATGGACTGCCAGCCACCCTCCAGGTGACAAACTCAAATGGAAAGCTATGTGTGGTCATTTAATGCCTACTGAATATGCAGACTATGTGACATTTGTATTTGGCTATGTACATGTTTGGTGTTGTCACAAGTTTGTATGTTTATGTGTTGTAGAAGGCCAAAGAGCTGGTACATGTATGAGATGTAACTCAGGTCTTTGTGGTTTCATTTGTACCACCTATTTAATTAGGAGGGTTATTGGTTGTGGGTTGTATGTAAACTTTACCCATCCTTGAGAGAGATTGTTCCTGACAACTGGAATAGTTGGACCCACTTATTGTGATGGACAGTGTACACCTTTGCCGTTGTGTATGTGTATGTGAGTCATGATCACCAGCCTTTCATACCATTGATGTGAACAGATCTGCATCATGGCATTCTTTTCTGTGCTATGAACAGTGCTAACTAGAAAGACAGACACATGTACATGTCACATGTATGTAATCTACATGCAACCATGCATCAATGTTAAAAGTAGCACTTGTATTGTTTCTTCAGCTCTGTGTCTGTGGATGGTGTATATGTGTATTCATGTGTATAGATAGCACTTTACTAGCTGTTTGAAGTGATAGTGCATAACCTACACATGAAGTGACCTGAGAAAACAAGGAACCATCATCTAGTGTTACTGCTACATGAGTGTACAAAGTATTTACATTGCACTGTGGGATAGTGAGTCAGTGGAACTACTAAAGTGCATGTGGGTGATATAATTGTATACAAAAAGGATAGCAAACTTAGTGATGTCAAAGAGATGGAAACAGAATTGGCATGGATACATGAACTCGAAACAGTGGGAAGGCTATAGATGAGCCATCGATGAGGCAGAGAAAGAGAAAATTGGAGGCGATAAAAGGCAACACTGTGAAGGCATTATCCTTAACGGAATCATATGGTCTAACTGCCGATACGCTCACAATGCACACTGCGTCCTGTAAGTGTTCGCATTTCTCTTTCTGATTCAGATGCGCAAAGAGAAGAAAGGAGAGAACTAGAAGTTCTGTATTTATTGGACAAGTAGGTGTGAGTGATGCATTTTACCAAGCGCTCTCAATGAAATGCGATAGCCTTCCAAGAGCAAGCAAAGTTAAAGCTGTTAGATTGGAGTTCAACAAAACAGTGGAACAATTTAGTAGCCCAAGGTTTGATGGGTCTTATAGGCACGTTGAAATGGCAATTCGAGAGGAGATAACTAGACTGGTTAGTGTTTTTACAAAGATCAGTAATATATGGACAGTGTGTCTAGCAAAAAGAAAAGTAATGCTCGCATGGAAATGAATGGGTAGCTATAAATTCAGTACCCAATAACTTTATGATGGATAGTCCAACTTTGGATGCGTAAGAATATATGTAATTTGATGGAGGCTTATGAAAAAAAAAAAGAAAACTTGAAAAACTACCCAGAAGGAATTTTGCTGGACACTGTCCCATATTGTATATCTTTGCATTCATTTGCAGCTTGGGGAATGTCTAACTTTGTTCCAGCCCGGTGAGAAGATGCAGTGGTGATGGTGCTAAATTCTCAAGGACGAGCAACATGATGATCTTGTCTTTTTCTATCTTAGTCCCTCAAGGCAGATATTTATCAGGAACTGGTGTGTGTGTGTGTGTGTGTGTGTGTGTGTGTGTGTGTGTGTGGAAAGGGTGGAACGGTTAGAAACCTTACATGTAGTACTAGCTACATTACACAATATTGTTTACTTTATGACCACACAATGTGCAAGAAGATGCATGGTGATTGTGCCTGTGTTCACCTCACCTAACTTCCCTACCATACAGACGTACAAATGCCTTGGACCACTTCAATTCTACTGTTGCTCCAATTGAGAAACTATCTGTCAATTCTGTGGTTTCCTCACCTGTCAGTCAGAAGCTTCTGTCTTCAAAAGTAAACGACTATTGCTTTCAAGTCCTCTTTGATGAATCCTCCCCTGCTAACAAGGCTCGGTTGCTATCAGTTTCAGCCCCCCACGCGACATCCTGGTTATCAGTTATTCCCTCCACATCCCTAGCTCTCCATCTTGACCCAATTGAATTCAGGGTAGCTGTCAAGTGGTGGCTAGGCCAAGATACCTCCCAGGGCTCTCAGTGTGCTTTCTGCCCTGCCCACAGTCTGGACCCTCTTGGACACCATGCATTAACATGCAAATGTGGGGGTGATGTTATTACACGCCATAATGCTCTCAGGGACACTTTAGCGCACTTTCTTCACCGTGCACATGCTTCAATCGAAGTTGAAGCTGGTGCTGGGCTCTTTCCTGACCATTCACAGTCACGGCCTGCTGATATTCTCGTGAAGCATTGGAACCATGGAAGGCCCGTTGCCCTGGACATCTCCGTTGTCTCACCGCTAAATCCTTCAACTTTAGCTGAAGCGGGAGCAACGGTTGGTGCAGTCCTTGACGCAACGGAGAGGAGGAAACACCAGGCCAATGATGTAAAGTGTTTAGCTTTAGGGTGGGTCTCAACCCCTCTAGTAGTTGACTCCTATGGGGCTTGGGGTAACGAAGCTTCAATATTTCTGGCTCAGATAATTGCTAGGCTTGCGATCCACAAGTCTCTGCCAAAGGCACAGATATCTTTTGAGCTTTTCGCAAGCTTGAGCATTTGCCTAACAAGAGCGAATGCCAGAGCCATCCTCCGTAGAATCCCATCTTAACTGTAGTGTGTTTATATATAGCAAGTGTTGTGTGTATGAGCTTATATTGTATATATAACGAACACATATTTAATAAAAAATGTTACGTAAAACAATAATATTTATTTTAAAATTAATTAGCTGTTTTAATAACGTGATAAATCTCTAAAGTGTCTGGTGAGTTTAACGGTGAAATCAGAATTTTTTAATCACAATTCTAAGCCGAGTTATGCACTGATGTCCACAATTTCTGGACATGGTATTATCATTAGGGTTGAACTGTTGAAGGGCATGCATGGATTAGATTTACTCACCTTGATGGCATTGTGTACGGTTTGATTTCGCCGTTTCAAACCCAGCTGGGCGAGTTTTTGTTTTAGCCATTTTTAAACCACGTATACGATGCGAGCGCAATACTCAAACACACGCGTGGCTATAACTAACCAAACAGCCACCCGACGTACGAGGCGTAAATAGGCAAGTATACTTTTATGCTGCCTCCAGTACTTGATTATGATTGTATAGTTTAACGAAGCATATAGAATATCTAAATAACGTCCTTTCCACACGACGATCGTTTCTCAAGTTTTGTATTATTTGAAAGCGGAGATATTTAGCTATCGTTATACAATAATGAACAGTTATGGGGAATACGATCAGCAAGTAGATCACGTGAATTAACAGTGACGTAACGAAATCCTATGCCGTCGCGCTTTGCGCTCTGCGCTCTGCGCCTTGCGCTCTGCGCCTTGCGCTCTGCGCCTTGCGCTCTGAGCTTAACTTAAGAATTATTTTGCGCTCAAGTGGCGACCTACCGGGCCACCGTAGCAATGCCCATTGCAGCAGCACAAATCTTGGTATAAGCTTGACGCCCTACCACTCGACCAAACGCGGTGGTAGGGCCCGCCCTTCTATGTTTGTCCCTAGTCTCGTACCCAGACCCACACTCGATACACATGTAGACTACATTATATGTAAAGCATTCCTAATTTTATTACGGTGCATGTTACTTAATTGTCGCCTTCCCCCCCCCCCCCCCCCCCCCAGTCCACAGGAGTCTGTGTTGGGGAACAACACACCCTTTTTGCCTAGTTTTCATAACAACAACACTGCTATTGTTGTTGATCCTGGACACTCCTGATGCAGATATGAATGCTGCGAAGAGAAGTTGTCCAGCATGCAACAGTGAGCTACGAGACATACGAACTGTCGAGCGCCGTGAATTGCAGACATGTTTCCTATGTTAGACCCCAAGTCCTGACTGGTGGGTCTATTGTCATTAGCACTGTGGCTAAAACACAGAAAGGGGTGGAGGCTATTTTGCTGTAACATGGAGGGCACGTGATCGTGGTGGTTAATATTGCACTCCAATAATGTGCCACGTGTTCAATCGAGAATGTCGGACTACATGTAACTGTTGACGGCAAGGATAATCTTGCAACAGCCCTGGCAAGTTTGTCATATCCAGAAATGACCCATACATCGGAGGACATCTTGCAATTTTTTTCAAATCGAATTTTACACAAGCTTATTGTGTTCTAAAAATAATTTTAAGTATTATATGCATGTTTCATTCAGTTTACGTAACGCATCGTGAAACTAAAATCAAGACAAAAAAAATAATTTCTACCGCTCGATAATTTATTCATAAAAGAATAATTTTATTAATAGAGTTAATGTTATCAGGATTATTAACGATCATTTGCTCACCTGACGTCTAGAACTAAGCTGCAGACCGTGGTCATCATAGCAATCTTGTTTGTTACCGGTACTTGAAACTCTACCGGCGGATCCTCACTGGAGGCATCCAGCGCATTGATAAGGCAATGGGATGGTGTCAAACAATACTGATTTGGTGAGTTTCATACATGTATGAATGTACGTGCGCTATAGGGTTAAGATAGGAAGAGATGTGGAGGGGGGGGGGGGGGGGGGGGGGGAGATTTAGCTTGAGATGTGCGAGTTTGCATGAGCATTTCCTATTCTATACTTTTCCTTATTAGTGTGTTCGCTGACAGCTTGGACGAGGTCATTACTATAAATTTGAACTTCACCCCCCCTCTTTCACTCTCATGCAGCACACACACACACACACATACGCACACGCACACACACACGCACACACAGTGACACACACACGCACACACACACACACACACACACACACACACACACACACACACAGATCAACAACAGGATCAAGCTGTACTTCATAATACCTAGGAACACACAATTCCTACTTTAGCAGCAGAGAAACAACTATTATACTGCAGTAGCAAAGATTCCACTCTCCAGCTTCAACTTCTATAGAGTGTGGTGCAGTCATGTACATGTGAACTAACAGAAAAGGAAACACTTCTTTAGGTAGGGAATTTACTATTACAATCACATATGTGCATTAAATAAAACAAGAACTCAATACATATATATGGCATTTTAAGTTTCCAAGGGAGGTACTTTGTAATTTTGTTCTTCATTTGGGAACAATTCGTAAATAACCAATACATTGCAATCGATGTGTTGCCATTGGATCATGCAGTTGTTTGCAATAGTATACTTTGATTTGCTTACTTTGTCATGTGCACACCCATACACAGACATATAAGCCACACAAGCACGCATACATAGCACATTCACATACACATGCACACACAAGTATTACATACACAGCACAACCACAAGCATAGATAGATATTCACACCACATACATTTATGCACGCAACATATGGGTGGCGTACGGCCCACCCACACATTCATACATGTACATGCAACCTGCCCACACACACATAATACACACACACATGCATATGCATACACTTATACAGTTGCAACCATGCAGCCTTAATGTACATATACTGTTTATCAAGGCATGTCCTCATTCTCTCCATCTCATCCTTGGTCCTCACATCACCTCTCTTCCATCGCTTTTTTTTCTGGTATTTTTCCTTTCCTCCTTTTTCTCTACCTCTTCCCCCTGTCTTCCCCTCCCTCCTTTGTTTTCTCGCACCACACCTCACTCTCCCGTTCTATCTCCCTCTTCCCTGTCATTTTTTGGCTCTGTAACCTACATTCCTCTGGAGGCTTCATCACGTTGATCTTGTGTAAACTCACTGTGCCATGAATAATGATGAGTGGGCAACTCACACACACACACACACACACACACACACACACACACACACACACACATACACACACACACACAAACACACACACACACACCTCTGAACAATGTAAAGAACTATAGCAGTGTGTCAGATGGCACTGCAGCATCACCATACACAGTTCAACCTCAACTTGAGCTTATGCAAAAATGTTTCAGTGTTGTAAAAGTATGTGTGTGTGTGTGTGTTTACAATCTTCATGCACAGATGGCACTGCAGCATCACCATACACAGTTCAACCTCAACTTGAGCTTATGCAAAAATGTTTCAGTGTTGTAAAAGTATGTGTGTGTGTGTGTGTGTTTACAATCTTCATGCACGTATACAACTTGTATATATGGACATGGCAAGTTTCTGTGTGGGTTGGTGTGAATGTGTTTAAGCACTGTGGTACTGCATCATAGGATAGTATGTAGTCTACATGAATGTGTGTGTGTATCTGTGTGTGTGAGTCTGTGTGTGTGTCTCTGTGTGTGTACTGTATCAAAGGATAGTATGTAGTGTACATAAATGTGTGTGTGTGTCTGTGTGTGTGTGCTCAAAAAGTCCTTGTGATTATCTTCACATCACAATACGAGGAGCTACCCTACTATGTGCACACACACACAGGGTTTAATGAAGGTAGTCTACACACACTTTACTTCCTTTGACATATCCAGAAATGGCCCATACATAGGTTAAAGTGATGTCGTACAATAATTTACTTCACCAGCGGCATGTATTTATATTTCTCACAGCATTCGTACCTCTCCCACCTCCATAGATTGAACCCTCATTGCAAAGAAGTGCTCTTGATCATGCAGAGATTATAGTGTGAACGGAAAATTATAAAGACTTGACTACTAGTACATTGACCAACTCATGTGTAGTGCAAACCCATCATGTACGTCGCTTTTTTCTTGTTTCTATTATGTTTTGGTCCCAGTAATTATGATCATATTTGATGTATGCTCTTCGTTTTCTCGACAGAAGCGAATTGATACTCATTCGTTGCTCAGTGAGAATTATTTCTTCAGCTGGGTTCCATTTACAGGAGCTGAAGTAGCCCAGAAATGGCCCATACATTGTAGGACATCTTTCAATTTTTTCAAATTGAATTCAAAACTAGCTTAAAATTGTCATTATTATATGTATTTTTCATCAAGTTAGCGTTACACATTGTAACGCTATATTCAAGACAATTGTTTAATTTGTACCACACATAATTAAAACAAATATGTCAAGCTGTAAATTAAAAATAATATGAACTTAACTAGACTAGAATTACTAACTAGCTAGCTAGCTAGTTCACGAGACATTGTCACTGGAGTTTGTGAGACTCTCGAGTATATGACCGTGAGTTTGTTATGTTATAGCCTCACTTACCCTCTAATTGCCAAGGTTTAATGCATGTGTTTAAATATGCGACATGATTGGCAACTGCGTGAATCTCACGCTGAATGAGTGAGACTTTGTGATCGAGCGTTCCCCATTCAATTGCTTTCTATGTAACTGTCATTTTTAAAATTGTATTCGCTGACAGCTTCGAAGTCTTTTACCATGAATGTGAAACACCCCGCCCCCCAGATTTTCACACGCTAGAGATATTACACGCACACACGCACACGCACACACACACACACACACATAAACACACAAAGCTAAACACACACACACATAAACACACAAAGCTAAACACACACACACATAAACACAAAGCTAAACACACACACACATAAACACACATAAACACACACAGCTAATCACACACACACACACACACACATAAACTACTCACACACACGGAGATCACTTGAGAGCACAACAGGATTGAGCTATAGCTCTAGGGGTTACAGTGTCATCATGGGAAGTTCGCTGCCATGTTTGTTTGGTGTGATGTACGTGAACATTATTTTTTGGCCTGTTCAAGAGGCACTACTTCAGACTTAGTAGCAGTGTGGTAAGAACATGGTACATGTATATGTGCCACAACTGTACCAGGATTGCTTACTTGGGTCAGTGATAGTCCTCTGTTTGGCTTTGGCTGAAGTGATTGCACAGGTCATTTATTTGCCTACCAAGTGATTTTAGATGCCTACCAGTTCACCAGGTCATATGGGTGGTCCACCAGGTCATATGGCACCAGGTCATATAATGCCTATCTGTTATCACACCAACTGTGTTGTCCCTTCAGCGTTATCGTCCCAGATGGAAGTTGTGACCTAAATAATATATGTTTGTCTAAAGCCAACTGTACCTATTCATGTCCTATGCTTCATTGCTACCTTGCAGGGAATAGACCAACCTGGACCCTTCAACTGGTGCCGAGGATCATGAGTCTGCAGATCATACACACAACAGTGAATTGCAAGACAAAGACTATGGCTGTGTTCCTGGCAGGAGGAAACGAAGGTCCAGGAAAGTTGTGCTGTAGTGAGCAGAGAGACAACAGTAGCCACTCTCCAGGTTTAACTTCAAGACAATGTGCAGGTCGCAGTCATGTACATGTGGATGAATGGTACTTCTTCGGGTCAGGGTATTTACTATTGAACACGTGTATATGTGCATGAAATTAAAAGAATTTTGTAACTCAACCTATGTATGTACATATGTATCGAATTTTAATTTTAAGAGAGGCACTTTGCAGTATAAGTTGGCAAGGGTTCATGGATGTGCAATCGGTATTTTGCCAGAAGTTGTAGGATACTTTGTATGATTAACTTACATTGTCATATGATAGACATGTACACACACACACACACGAACACACACACACACACACACACACGAACACACACATATACACACACACACACACACAGGCACACCAACATGCATGGACATGCATGCAAACGCACTCGCTTTTCTCCACACATTCACACACACATGCACAACACGTATGCATAAGCGAGTGCGCATTCGTGCTCACATGTACAATGTGCATGAACACACATGCTTGGACAATTCATGAATACATACATGTGACACAGATTTACACCAGCAGGTCCTCATTTCTTCCATATACACTCTTCCCTCCTCTCCTCATATTACCTCTCTCCCCTCCCTTCTCTCTTCCCTCCCTTCTCTCTCCCCTCCCTTCTCTTTCCTCTCCTATTCACCTCCCCTCTTCCCTCTACCCTCATCCCTCTCCTCTCCCCTTCTCTCTCCCCTTCTGTCTCCTGTCTTCCCCTTTTGGATCTACATGAAAGCTTTCCTTAGAGATGTTTGTACCTCATCATTTTGATCTTGTGTAAACTAACTGAGGTGTTGACCATGAATAATGATAAGTGGGTAAGGGGACCTACATGTACCGACACACATATGCTCACAACATGTACAAGTACAGGGTGATCCAAAAGTTATGCAACCTGATTTAAACATGCAACTATAAAGTTAATCATTGGAATGTCTTTTTAGTTTTTAAAAACCATATTTATGAATGTTAAGTTCTGAAGCTATTACAGCTGAAAGATTTGCGTGACTTTTGGATCACCCTGTACAGCTGTACACATACATGAACACACATGCTTTCCCTCCTCTACCTCTCTCCCTTCCAGCTTCCTCCCCTTTCCCTACCCTCTATCCCTTTCCTTTTTCTTTGCCTATCCCCTCCCCATCCCTCTCTCCCCTCTCCCCTTCTGTCTCTGTCCTGTCTTCCCTTTGGCTGGGTGGGCTTGTGTAGATTCACTGTGTGGTGTGGCTATGAATAATGATAAGTGGGCAATGGGGAGTGACTCACACATATTGTCTTGTGTCAGAGCAGATGGCAGCACTCCTGAGCACACACACACACACACACACACACACACACACACACACACACACACACACACACACATGCACTTGCACTTGCACACAGACACACATTTCATAGGGTGTTGTACATGACTAGTTTCATATACCACTGCATGCAGTTATGATCATGCCGAACATATGCATACATGTATGCACATTAAACCAACATGCATGGAGTGGAATGATATTGAGCTTCACACCATTTCACATGCAAAAGATAGGAGTCCTACACATACACATGGCGGCGATGCATGCACACGAAAAGTAATTTCAGATATGTACCACAAAGAGATTATAAATGCCTACATTCACACACATGCATACACAAAAGTATACGGTGGCCCGGTTGGTCGCGCTCTGAGACACTTGCGCGACGCACTAATTGAAGTTTGCACAGCGCACTTTTTGAGGTTTGCACTTGCACCGCGCACTAATCGAGGTTTGCACCGCGCACTAATCGAGGTTTGCACCGCGCACTAATCGAGGTTTGCACCGCGCACTAATCGAGGTTTGCACCGCGCACTAATCGAGGTTTGCACCACGCACTAATTGAGGTTTGCACCGCGCACTAATCGAGGTTTGCACCACGCACTAATCGAGGTTTGCACAGCGCATTTGCACAGCGCATTTGCACAGCGCATTTGCACAGCGCACTACTATGGGATGTCTGATTTGTTGGTTACGTCATCATATATATTTTTATTAAAGCGCGGTCCAAATCCTATCTTGTTCTTAATGATGCACCGCAACGATCCGGAGATTGAGAGTAAGGCAAAGCTGATGACGCGGGCTTGTTGTAATACGTAAGAATAATCTGTACACATACATACAGGACTCATCGTGCGGTATTGGAGGCAACACAAGACCGTTGCCGTGATATTAGCTTATTTGCGGCTTGCTCATCGTGTATCTGTGAGGTGAGTTTCATTATTCCATTGAAACAAGATCCTTTCATAATTACTGTAGTGCGGACGTGTTTATAAAATCTCAATCTGCCCACATCTTACTGGATGTATGAAGTGTGTGTGTGTGTGTGTGTGTGTGTGTGTGTGTGTGTGTGTGCGCGCGTGTGTGTGTTTGTGTGTGTTTATGTGTGTGTGATTGTCCACCCACACATGATTGTTCTTTGGGCATGTGTGAGGACTAGCAGTGGGAGGGACATAATCATTGTCACCAGTGACCTACATGCATTTACCAGTAATTCTTGGATGAGCAGATAAAACACTTAAGTGCACATATCAACATTGTTGAAGGGTGCAAAACTGATGTTGTCATATGTGTGTTCTCTTCTTAGATTGGTAAACATATAATAATACATACAATTGCAAGTGAAGTACAAACTGCATACTCGATGCATGAATGCGCCTTGTCCCCATTGGATTGTTAAATTGTACAGCAATGCGCTGTCATGCTGGTTCACACCCCTATGTGCACACACGTATGTGTGCATGCATGTACATGTATAACACACCTATGGATTCATCCTATATGGGGGGAGGTTGACAGTGCGTAATAATGGGTGCATATGTAAATGGGTGTGTACTATTCTTGAGCACAGGCTATACAACATGCACCTACACACCTGCAAATATGCACATGCATTGTATTTGATTAGCCGCTCATCAATTCTATTCTCCATTTATCTACCTATTGAAACTGACTTCTGTGTTCTTCTATCAGTACTGCATGTGTTCTGCTAGCAGTACTTGTTGATTGTTTGTGTGTGTGTGTATGTGTGTGTGTTTACAGGTCTAAAAAGATTTTCTGGTCCTCTACATTTAAAAATTCAACCAAAATGTGGTTACACTGCTATGTCAAGTGCATTGCTGAAGAACTCAAAACCAGGCAAGGGGGTGCAAGCTGATGAAGGGCGAATGGTCGTGCACCACCCCTTCCAGCTTTGATAGGGCATGGGAAGCATATAGTATGTTGAAAGGGGGCTTTGTCTAGGGTTAGCAGGTCAAGCCTGCCTCTCTGTCTGCAACCCTCCCCTCTAAACAACCTATCCCCAAATTAGATTGTCTCTGTCTGGTTCCAGGTATTGTATGTATATATCAATGGTTCTTGGGAAAGCAGCCATTCAGTGACCTGAATATTGCTGACCCACCCACCACTCCCCTTGTGCATTGATTGTACCTTGTACACTGATTTTCATGTCATACATCAATGGCAGGCGGCACCCTTTGGATATTGACGACCTGAATATTGCTGACCCACCCACCACTCCGCTTGTGCATTGATTGTACCTTGTACACTGATTTTCATGTCATACATCAATGGCAGGCGGCACCCTTCGGGCTTCTACCCTGACCACACACACACACACACACACACACACACACACACACAGAGGTGGTTTTGTTTGCAACAGATACAGATGCAGAAGGGTGGATAAACACCAGACCGGGTACATCTCATTGGCATTATGTGAAAGACTGTGTGTATGTTATAATCCCTGCAGCATCCTTTATCTTCCATTTAGGTACATGTAGCAGTCAGCTTGTTGTGCCTGGGATAATCCATTCCCTATGAGTACCTTGTTTCTAGACACCTGTAGCCATTGAGTGTTCTGGAATTTTTGGGGAACTTGCTTATAAATTCAGATCTGTATCATGTGTGTTTATGATGTCATTGTATTGTAATAATTCACATGATTGAACTTGAGGGTCAGGGTGGCAACCAAAGGGCTTCCGACAGGCTGGGAGGCGATGGTCAGGCCGTGGCTCTTTCAACTCGCTCATACTATCAACACCAACAACATCACCCCTAAGTTGGTTGTAAGGGGAAACCAAATCGATATCATGCTGGTGACAGTGAAGAGAACATATGCACGCTTGGGAGCTATTGCGGTTTTGGTGCTTCGATGTCTGATGATTTACTTATTATCTCTGCCTTTAGTGATCCGGTTGTACCCAATAGACCCTTTTCCTGTGTCATGTGACCGCTCCGTAAATCTGACATACGTCTGCGTCACATAATATAAAATGATACACGTCCGTGTTGATTCACAGCTATAATAAATAAGCTAATATCACGGCAACGGTCTTGTGTTGCCTCCAATACCGCACGATGAGTCCTGTATGTATGCGTACAGATTATTCGTACGTATTACAACAAGCCCGCGTCATCAGCTTTGCCTTACTCTCAATCTCCGGATCATTGCGGTGCATCATTAAAGCAGGAGTTGCCGTATAAAAGGAGCTTGGATCCAAAAATTTCAACCGGCCGTGCGGCTGTTTTAGATTAAAAATGGTGGCTTCATATACATAGAGCTAGAGGCTTGGCAACAACAGTTACAGCGTACAAGTTCAAGCACGCATGCATGTTTTGAATGCCATTTCATGCAACAATACCATTTCTGAAGTTAATAACACTAAGTTAACAAACTGGATCACATGTTCGTATAATGGCGACCTCTTCACCAGAAGATACGTACTCTAGGTTTAGACTGCATCTGCAAGGGTCCTTTTCCTCTTGAGAGGAAAAGGAAATTTTTCTGAGTAGATTTGAGGCAGCGAAGCAACTACTTGCACCCGGTTGCAAGCGGAACGCTACTATCAGCGTGTTGAATACTTTGCTGGACCGTGTATTGACACAACCCGAGAATGTCCAGGCCTCAAGTAGCAGAACATTCTTTTCTAGGAATGAAATGATGTTGGATTCAGCAGGTTAGTTGGATGGATATATACATGTACGTTCGGTTATACAAAATTTGGTTTACTAACTTACTAAGGGATCTATACGGGAGACGAAGACGCCAGTGACCAAGACCTCTTTGTGGTCGAGCGTAAGACCTTCAAGAGTCTTTGTTCGGGCCTTGTCCAGCAGTGTGGCTGTCTCTCCAACCCATCTTGGACTATAGCTTCTTTCATAAAGGTATGAGTACCGTAAGTAATTCTCTGTATAAAACTCATTTACTACTCACTTAGAAGGGACATGTAGCTAGGGTCCAGTTTGTTTGCCCACACTGCAAGCAGTCACGTGTCTGGGCTAGTTCCAGAGTGCTGTCTCGTCATTACCTTGCTAATCAGAAGTAAGAGTACCATTTGGATTTAGTAGTATCAATGTAAACGTGATTCTTTTTGCAGACTGGTCCATGCTTTCACCTGTGCTGGCATGTTGCCTCGCCAGTACATGAATTTCTATTTATTTGCTGGTATGGGTGTAGTGAAGCAGAAAAACATCAGTTCAGGTGGGTGCTGAGATGATCGATTT
Source organism: Ephydatia muelleri (assembly GCA_013339895.1). Lineage (NCBI taxonomy): Eukaryota > Metazoa > Porifera > Demospongiae > Spongillida > Spongillidae > Ephydatia > Ephydatia muelleri. Next base: position 1,513,682 of record JABACO010000008.1, on the reverse strand, counting down.
ATTTTATTTTACATCCTGTTCTAATCCATGTTCATTCAGTTTATCAGAACAAACTGTACCAGCAAGTGGTGGCAGATGTAGCAGAGGAGTCTATGAAAGCTGCTGTTGAACGTGTGAAGGAAAGCCCTCACCGTGCTACAAGTGGAGAGGTTAGAGTGCCACATAAAAAAAAGTGTATCAATATATTTACTATATAGTGGGTTATAACTGATGCACGTCACGATTCTACGTCAAATGCATACCACTCAACGGTACCTTGTCTGGCTGGAAGGTATGCACATAAGTTCTAAATGCCCATGTTTATCAGCGTATTGTCCATTTCAGTACACATAGGATTGTTGGGAATTTCCACTCTTTCCAGACAGCAGCACAGAGTTGCTCAGACCAGGGGGGTGGCATGCATAAGATAGTCTTGCCTCAAGTTATTGCCCGAGGTTTGCTCTTGTGTCCCAACATTTTACAATTTCACATTTTCTTTCTAACAAAGGGTTAAACATCACAAAGGTAGCCCATGACTCAGGCTACTATAAAGCTGTATGTACGACAACTCGGGATGGTCAATTCCTACGACCCTTGGCATGGTAAGGTATCTATTGGTTTTCAGTGGTGAATTGATTGGAGTTATTGCAGGCACTAAGAATGTGGGGAAGCAGTTGCGTCATATCTGTGCCGGTACAGGGATAGGACGTGGTTCACTGAACTTTCTGATAAGGGTATGTACTTTCTGGACATATTGATTAAAAATGAAATATCTGACTGACTATTCAGCAAGGTGCACCAAGGTGCACTTGTATTGGTGCATGAGGAACTGTGGTGGCAACCCTGTCCGTCTACGTGCAATGATCATGAACATCAGCAAGCACTTTCAGGTTTGTATTTACATAGTGGGTGGGTGTGTATGTGTGTATGTTCTGTGTATGTGATGTGAATGTGTGTGATTGTGTGTCTTTTATGTGCATTAGTGCATTCCATACGTGATATGCATCCCTGTCTGTGATTCAGGGTGATCACCAAAGTTGCTATTCTGAGAGTCCCTGTCAACAGCCAGGTTACGTTCCACAAAGGAAGCCTCTCACTATGCCGGCAGCCATTAGTGCATATGAGGCTGCACTACGAAATACCCTCATCTACAAAAACGCTGATTCGTGCCATCTGGTATACATGTAACATGAACAACATATTATGTGAATGTACATATTTGTGTTCTTCCAGTGTCGGGACACCTACTGAATTGAGTCATTTAACCATCAGCTGCTCACCTACCTCCCAAAGAGAATTCTCATCCACACCAAGACATTTGAAATGCGTATAAACTTGGCTGTGATGGATTGGGTGAGTGCTCTACTTGTTCTGTATGTGTGATGAGATTATGCATCCACATCGATCAGAATGAAAACTGTCAAAGGATGGCAACAAGTCACCACGAATACACAGATGTTCGCCGACCAGACCATCACTCCACATACAATGTGTTGGTCAAGAAAACATATCGTTTTGTACAGAACATCTGGAGTATGTACGTTCTCAGGAACATCACATCTCAACAGTAAGTGACGATCAGTGATGCCTAATAATTGTTGTAAGACAAGTACTTTTTAGGATACTTCAGGATGATGAAGATGATGATGATGATATGGTGTTGCCTTATGATGCAGCTATGTATGATGGAGACTATGTGGACAGTGAGGATGATGACTATGTTTGTTCAGAGGATGGTGGGGATGACGAGGAAGAAGATAACTGAAGTTCTGTGGCTGTAGGTGATTTCCTATATTTACATAATTTTTATGCCCAGATGTCTTTTGTCAGCCACAGGTCTCATTTTATGAATTGATATCCCTGTCTTTATCTCAAAACAGTTCTTTTTAGAACTACCAGTACGAACAACAGATTTACTTTGTCAGATCTGCATCTGACAGCCAATGATGTATGTACATTATGAAAGCAAATCAATTTCGTCTCATTTTCCTTGCAGATCTTGAACCGTGGCTGCAGCTGGCACTTGATGGACTTGTGTGACTACTAAACTACATGTACATCCTACCACGTTGTGGTGGTCCATGACCTGCCTGAGGACAACCCCAAAGCCTGCACATAGACACTTGGAACTTGGTGAAATGTGTGTCTTGAATGGACTGGAGGCTACTAGTGATGCCCTTTGTAAGCCTAAACATGGGATTGATAAGGCTTGGCAAAGTCGTATCTCTCATCTGCATGAAATAATGTAGGAAAGCATATGTACATGTTTTCTATATTGATTGAGCTATTCCAGCTAAAACAGTATTGGAAATCATTCAGTTCATTCATTTCCACAACTTTCCCATAGCATGGATGAATGCCCCCTCGTGCTATCTGTGCATAATGGGATAATCAAATGAACAGGCAGCAATATGAATACGCACACATTCATGAGTCAGGTACTGGTCAGCAACACATACAATACTAAATAACTTGTTACAAAAATGATGATCTGTAGTTAGTGTAAGGAATGCCCACTGGATTTGGATACCTGCTTCTGATTTCCTATGTAGCAAAGAGATTATAAGTACACTTTCTAATACGAAGGTTGGATCATTCACATTTTGTACACATTTTGGCATTATCTCTCTTCTGTCCAATGGGTGCATCACCAATCCCTTCCTCGCCAGGTATGTTGGGTGGTCCCACAACCCCAGGTCTTTCAAAAGCTTCCAGAATTGCTGGTAAAGTTTGTACCGCTTTCTGTCATTGGCTAAGGATGGGACAGCTCTCCCAGTGAGGAACACAGGTGGCCGACGGATTATGCAAGGCCAAAACAGCTAGGCAGTGTGGACAACAAGGTTCATTTGGAGTGCCATTCAGCACTGGTGGGTCTCCTCCTGATGGGATATTGTTGCTATGACAACCAAGCAATTAACCTCGTGGGCACTGCACTGTATAAGTTTCTGAACTGGCTAGCATTTGTAACATCTTAGAGCCCTGTACAACTGGAGTTGGTGGCTGGCACTTGACAGGTATCTTGGCATGTTATTTCTATGCATACATTATCCACCCCTCCTGTGTTGTGATGGTCTATGACTTGTCTTACAGTTAGGTCAGCCACAAATGTCGCAGGCAGGCATCCATGGCCAGTGGTACATTCAACCACAACCTTGCATAAATGAGTGTGTAGGAATGTGGGTGATCACTGGTACAATTGAACTACAGATGAGTAGGAATGTGGCTGATTCTGGCTTGTGTATGAGTATACTAACTAATTGCATTGCTCTATATATTACCTGTGTTAATTATTTGACTAATTCGTTTTGCTGAATCATGTGCCTGACAACATATAACCTTACCTTTATTCTAGGAACGGCGCTAGGTTCGGAAGACATAATTCGCAGAAATTTCAGCACGTGGAGATGTGGTTTTTGATTTCCAGTAAATGAGACAGCTGGAATCAGGGCTTTCAAAAGTTTTCTCCTGTTTTGTTTGCTCACGCAAATGCTCATATTTTGTTTGCTCACGCAAATGCTCATGCAGCCACGCTCACCTTTGAAACTCACGTAAAGCCTCGCAGAGCTTGTAACAGCTATCAATGCACTCTCCAGTATAAACTGAAACACAATGCGAGTCTGTTTCGAGAACAAATAAACACGCGCGATAGAGTACTAAGAAGTACTTGATCTGCCCGTCTTAACGATGTAAAAACGATGTAGCCAGCAAGTTTGGGTGAGAATCCTAACAGCTTACAAAACTACGCCATTCTGAGGATGTTGAGCTCACGTGATTTCCGGTTGGATCCAAGCGCCTTTTATACGGGAGTTTGAGCACGGCCTGCGCCACTATTTACGTGGCGTCTCCTCCTTTAAGAACAAGAAGGGATTTGGACCGCGCTTTAATAAAAAAATATATGCTGACGTAACCAACAAATCAGACATCCCATAGTAGTGCGCTGTGCAAATGCGCTGTGCAAATGCGCTGTGCAAATGCGCTGTGCAAACCTCGATTAGTGCGCGGTGCAAACCTCAATTAGTGCGTGGTGCAAACCTCGATTAGTGCGCGGTGCAAACCTCGATTAGTGCGCGGTGCAAACCTCGATTAGTGCGCGGTGCAAACCTCGATTAGTGCGCGGTGCAAACCTCGATTAGTGCGCGGTGCAAGTGCAAACCTCAAAAAGTGCGCTGTGCAAACTTCAATTAGTGCGTCGCGCAAGTGTCTCAGAGCGCGACCAACCGGGCCACCGTAAAAGTATGTCATATACTGAAAGCACCACAAAGAGATAAAGTGTATTTGTTTAGGGAGTAAACAATGTTTAATGTTTTGATGAAGGGCGAATGGTTGTGCATCTAACCCCTGCTTATAATTAGATGTAGCATGGAAAAGCATATAGGGGCATTGAAAGGGGACTTTGTCTAAGGTTAAAGTAGGTCTAGCCTGCCTGCCTGTCTGCAACTCCCCCCTCTAAACATACTATCCCAAACTAGATTGTTCCTTCGTCTGGTTCCAGGTATTGTATTGCTATATAATGGTGTTCTTGGGAAAGCAACCATTCAGTCTCATAGCCACCTCTTGTGCACTGTTTGTACCTGTACACTGATTTTCAATTTTAGACAGTGCAAGTCAGTTTATTTTCTAAATCAGCCGCTCCCTATCTGCTGGAACTATTCAAAAAAATCGTTTATCTCTTAGCATGCAAACAGATGTATTTCAATTCCTCTTTGCTGACAAAGGAGTTATTGCAGAAAGAGGTTATAAGGAGTATGGTCGTGATGATTTTGATGAGAGATACTTCACAGATGAATGGTATGTCAAGTATGACCAAAACGGTGATGGGTGTGCAGTTGAGTTCCCTATCAAAATGAAGAGTTCTGTCACATGGACAAGGTGCAAAGCATTCTCCAAGATAAAAGAAATTAAAGTGAAAAAACTTTTTTTTGAACACCTATACATATTTGTTGTGAAAAAGTGTATTTAACTATTAAAATCAATTATTGTGGGCTTCCCATTAAATTAATCAGATCAATAATCACTTCATGTACATGTATATGAAGGACACTAGAAAATTGTGCTGGCAGTAATGATAGATATTTTTGTTGTTGTGCATCTCCAAGAGACGTCCGTCCAGTCAAGCTCTTGTGACTTCTCTTTTAAATTCCAGCCTGCCCCTTATTTAATGTTGCACCCTGAAAGAGGTCTGCCTGCTTTCATTTTTCTGTGATGTCCAATTCAACTGCATCTGATATTAAACTTTCAATGAGGATCTCCAGGAACAGGTGTAGCTCATCAGGCACCACATGGTCTATATAGGTCGATCGGTAGGAGTGCATGGTGGATACTTGACACTGTATGTATTGCTAGCTGCACAAGCTAAACTGCTCTCAATAGACCCAGTTGGATGCAATGTCCCAACTGCAAAATAGAGAAGTATGCATGATATTAGTGTCAATCATCACTTCATGTACATGTGTACATAGAAATTGTGTTTACAGTCATGTGTAATTAGTGTATTATTGAAGATTTGCATCAGTCATTAGTGTACATGACCATGTGTGTGTGTGTTTGTGTGTGCATGTGCGCATGTGTGTGTGTTTGTGTGTGTGCATGTGCACATGTGTGTGTGCATGTGTGTGTCTCTCTCTACTGGCACAATCTTGTGGGATGGCAAAGCAAATGCTGAGGTTTCTTTTTCAAAATTGATATCTCATTAGACATTCAAGTGCACATGCAAGCATATGCATGTGAGTATGTGTGTGCAGTGTGTGTGGGTGTATTGGCACAAAACGTGTGAGAGGGACACTAACCTCAAAGCAATGCTAATTTGCAGCCAGACATAAGTATACGATAGTAGTGCAACACTGTGTGAATGATGTGAATATATTTCACTGTAGAAAGTTTGGAGACAATTAATACACAGCAGATGCAACAGACTACAGCTATCACGCAGTTGAAGCTGCTTTCAGTGTTGCTCGATCAATGGTACACATTATTTAGAAAACACAATGCATGCACGTTGTGGCGCCGTATTGGTTCCAATAGTTGCGTAATGGTATATACACGCCACAGACAAATATCAGAACGAATACACAACTATGTACAGTACCATCCAGACGTAGCTTGACAAACGTGCGCGAGACACGCTCGAGTCCCCAGTATGGCGTGTATGTTAATTTGCTTCCGGGACACGCATCTAGTCTCGACCGAGAACATTCGTGTTTCGAGTATATTAGTTCGTGACACGACGGTTAACAATCGTGACTCGTAGTTACATTGTCGTGTTTCGAATGTGCGGCGAAGTCGTGTCACGAATGTGTGAAGTCGTGTCCCTTAATTGCACGCGAGTTCGTGTCTCGAAAATGTCGCTTCGTGCCACGACTAACGTGATGCGTGTGAAACACAAGTATGCTCGAGTCACGCACGGGTATCACTCGTGGCGCGCGCACGCGTGTGTCAAGCTACGTCTGGATGGTACTGTATGCGCGATAAATACAAACGATCCCGATCGCATCGGGTAAGATCGCATAGTAACTCAACTGGTAGAAAACCTTTTTGGGCAGCGCGACGAGAGGTCTGGGACCGATTTCATGCCATCAAAAAACTGAAGGAGGGCCACACTCATAACTATCCGCACGTGAGTCAATTTTGAGGGCACGAGATGGAGGAACGTACAGATTCAACATGAAATGCTTCTCCCGGGTATGGAAGCCGATTTTTCAATAGGAAGGCCTAGTTTTTAGTACATTTTATAGTTCTTATATTATTTTCAAATATCAAAATCGTAAATCGTAAAGGTATTGACACAAATGACCGTGGAATATTGTAATGAGAAACCCTTCTCATTGACTACCTGTACATTTGGGGACAATGTTATGACAATCCTAGGGAAGCCCCAGCTTAAATAGGAAAAATACGGCGACACCACTAAAAATCATAACAAATGTAGTGTACTAACATTTTCAAATTTCAAATCCTGGGAAAAATCTGGCGTCCTTGGTATACAACTAACCCATACAATGGTATTGGAAGGTATAAGGGAATATTCGGTGATTCGCAAACCGCGAGTAAATTATTTTGACTTTTGACCGCTCATTTCCTGATATGTGCTCTCTGACCTGGAATACCACAGCAGATTTAATCGCGACTGACGCGGCTAGTCACAGAGCTCATGCTGATGGTGGCGCCATGACAGTACCTCTAGAACCACATTCAAGAGGTACGTATTTATACTGTATTGTCGTTCACTTTCATATAGAGTTGATTTTTTCATCAGCAACTATTTCCTTGACGAAGCGGCAACTTCATGTATCAGCGAAAACATCCCTAATTGTCAGAAGAGTGCTGTGTCAATGGAATAGAATGAATGGCACCATTAGATGACTTATTGCAAAAACGGAGGTAAGAAAGTAACGCTGTTTGTAGGTATTCATATGGTTTAAATGCTGACTAATTAGCACATTGCAAGTTATAGTTTTAGGTTATTTTTGTTTTGTTATTAGGTTTTTAGCGATGCTGTACTGTGGGTTTGCGCGTAGATATAGGGTCAATTAAGTAGTGTTCGCCACCCGCGAGTACCGATATGGGTATTCTTACATATAAATAAAAAAGGAAGGGTAGTGTTTCAAACATACTTGGTTTCAAGAGATCCTCAGTCCTTATTCTACACTATTATCGCTTCGTTGCTCAAAAAAAGTGTTCCAAACAAAATAAAACAGTGGTTTTATCCAATTAAGCGTATTTCAGGTATAATCGCCACCCCTGTTGGGCTTTCGCCACGTCTATTTGGAGTGTTCGCCACCCCCCTGTATTTCGTTGTTGCTAAGTGTAACAAAAGTAGTTTTTACGTAGGACGTTGCTGAAACAAGTAAGCTTATTCACTGTAGCCCTTTAAACACCCTGGGAGTGTTTCTTTGCGATGCTAGTATTTTTTTTTTGGATAGAACGGCTTCCATTTGTACATCCGTGGCTTGCAGTTAGTTAAAACATACAGATCCAAGGTCTCACGTTCGCTCAAGCATCTGAACTGAGTTTAATTAGAAGGCCAGAAACAAAAGAAACCATTTGATGAATGAAGAGTCAAAAAATATATATTAATTCACATTCCAATAGGTGTGTTGGGAAGGAAGGCTCCGCCTCCATGGCGAACACTCCCAGAATATACAACCTACACACGGCTTGCATATAATCAAAAGGAAACGTTTAGAAGCTTAATGATGAGCATTGAAACGTTTTTTTGACGAGTTACGAGTGTTCGCCACCCCTGGCGACGCTATTGGACTGTCGCCACTCCATTTTGGAGTTTTCGCCACCCCCATAAAAACTCAGCTTTAAATATTTGAAAGAAAGTGATTTCTTGCATCAAATTGGTCAGTAAGTTGGATAAATAAGTCCTGTTGGTGGAATGAAAGGTATATATGTTAACGTAGAGTAGGTTAAACAGGTTCAGCAGGCCTATATATGGAATGAATTACCACCCTAATTTGGCTCTGCAAAGAAGCATTCTGGACACAAGTATTCTTCGTCCTCTTCTGATTCAAATGAAAATAAATTGTGATGGAGCAGGCTAATGCAACTGACGTGGGTGGTACTTTTCCAGCTTGTGCATTGCACCCACTTACTGTCAACATCATTGTATTCATCACTGAAAAAGCTTCCATCACAAGTGAGGTCCTCTGCATCAACTTCCTTGACATCTTTTCCTTCCTTTCCTTTTTTCTGCTTTCCCTTTTTGTTTTGTTTTCTCTTCATAACCTTTTCCTTTTTTTCCTGTTTCTGCCTCTCCTTCTCTGCTATCTCCAACGTTTGCTGGTGAGAGCAAATACGATTGATGACAATGAACGCTTTCTCTTTTTTCCTGTCGCTTTGTCATTTTGTGCCAATGCCGCAATCGCTCAGAAAGGAGGTTTGTTAAGTGAGGTGTAATGGATGGCTGCTGTTTATGTTGATTGATGCCTAGTGACTTGGATGTGGATGGTACGTCTTTCATCGTAGATGTTTGTGGTGATGATAATGCAACTGATGTTTGTAATGATGTGGCTGTAACTGATGTTTTTGAAACTGATGTTGTTTGTGTAGATGTGGCTGGAATTGATGTTTGTGAAGAAATGGATGTCTGAGAAGCAGAAGATGTGGCTGCAACTGACGATTGTGAAGCAGAAGATGTGGCTGCAACTGACGATTGTGAAGCAGAAGATGTGGCTGCAACTGACGATTGTGAAGCAGAAGATGTAGCTGCAACTGACGATTGTGAAGCAGAAGATGTGGCTGCAACTGACGATTGTGAAGCAGAAGATGTGGCTGCAACTGACGATTGTGAAGCAGAAGATGTAGCTGCAACTGACGATTGTGAAGCAGAAGATGTAGCTGCAACTGACGATTGTGAAGCAGAAGATGTAGCTGCAACTGACGATTGTGAAGCAGAAGATGTAGCTGCAACTGACGATTGTGAAGCAGAAGATGTGGCTGCAACTGATGATTGTGAAGCAGAAGATGTGGCTGCAACTGACGATTGTGAAGATGGTGCAACTGATGAGTCTCCTGTATTTGCTGAACATTCAGATTTTACAGCTGCCCAGAATGTAAAAAGTGATTTATCTTCTACATTTCCAAGCCATTCTCCGCCATATGCAGAACTGAATGATATCAACTTCTCGTCACCAATGCGCTCTTCAATGAAATTCAAATGATTGCTCAAAATAGATACTTCATCAGTAGACAGTATAGGTGGAGAAGGTGCAACAGTTGCTGATAATGTTTTGCGGAGTTGGTCCTTGACACATTTTGTGTAGTCAACTGCACTGACATCAAATGGATAAAGGCCAGCCTTCTTAAAGCCATTAATCACAGTATCACGTGTTACCTGGTCAACTGCTGCCTTGCAAACAGCAGGAAAGGTTTTTTGGTGATCTTTCATTTGAATGAGAAGCCTTCTACTGGTGTTTTGCTTTCTCTTCAACGACTTGAAAACTGAGATCCAAAGGTTGGATCATGTGTGTTGAGTTAGGGTATAGGGCAACCAATAGGATCCCATTAGACGCACCAATGTTTGCTATCTCAGGAGAGAGGTGTGATTTGTGCCCATCTGCAAAAACAAGCACCGGTCGTTGTATTTGATGTTCGGTGAGCCAGGGATCAAAACTGTGGGATATGTAATCCAGAAAAGTTAGTGCTGTCATCCAACCACTCTGAGATCTACCCATACCCCAATTAGGATCCACACTTCCCATGGCTTGTATAATATCATGTGGGATGTTGTTCTTATTTGAGTACACAATCATAGGTGGTGCCAATTTAGCATCAGCAGAATACCCCATCAGGACTGTTAGTCCTTCCTTGTCATTTTCTATCGAAACCTGAAGGAAGTTCTTATAGTCTGCTGGCCCCAAAACTGTACCCCTCTTTTTTGCCAGTAGGAAGTATGACTCGTCAAAGTTAAAAATTCTTTGAGGATTCTGAAAAACATCTCCCGCTTTCTCTTCATTGACCACATAAGCTTCAATGTCGGCAAACCATTTTCTTATAAGCTCTTCAGTTACAGAGGCCCTTCCACCTGTCAGGCAATCAGGGACCCACTCTGTTAGCTCTGGATTACGTCGCATAAACCCATGAAACCAATAAAACCCAGGTCTGCCATCTGTAAATGGGGTTTTCCTGCCTTCTTGTTTTACGACATTCTGTACAATGTCAAACAAGTCTTCCCTGTTGATGGGAAAACCGCACTTCAAAATTTTTATGCAGAAGCTTGCCAAGGAACTCTCTCAGCCTTTGTAAGCACTGGATTTGGACCCATCCGTCGGTCTTCTGGGCTTCTACCAGACAGCTTGTCGCGCAATGTTGACCTTGGAACCCCAAATGCGTTGGCTGCTGCATTGCAAGTCATGTGACCGTCTCTAACTTCCACCAAAGCCAACTCCATGTTCTTAGCCAAGTACTGTAAATACCGCTGGTCCATTATGCATGAACACAGACTGAAATGTATAGAACAAGAATGTACATGACACAAAACTTATTATTATTTCATTCCAATTGATATATATACAAATCACAAGAGTCAGTTGCACTATTGCATGACATACACAGCTGCAGGCTTATGCAGCATATCTCTGAAGAAAATTCTCATCTGTCCAAAATCTGAAAATAATCAGCAATTAGCAATCATTGAAAAAAAAACAACATACAGGATATACGCCTAGAGTGCTCCCCCCCCCCCCCCCCCCCCCCCCCCTGGCGAACACTCCTTCCCAACATAAACAACTTGCAGTACTTACATATAATCGATAGCAAACATTTAGAAGCCAAATGGTAGCTATTTTGACTATTCTCTCTTCATTTCAGAAAGTTTGAGTAGTCACCACCCCTGGCGACTACTGCTTAATAGCGTAATTTACGGTCGGAGTGTCCACCATCCACCCTAATTCCCAAGCACTAAAGTTTCATAACAAATAGAACTACATATATTGTCCACAAATCACCCCTCTTCTCTAATAGCAAGATTTTAAACGGATCATGACTACGTACCTTACGGACAGCAACTTGCACCACCTAAACTCACTTCCAATTGCGCGTTGTTTACCGCACCACTTTTGCCAAAAATTTTAGGTAGCTTAGTTTTTGATATTATTTTGTAAGAACTGCAAATGTGGGGGTGATGCTGTATTACGCCATAATGCACTCAGGGACACTTTAGTGCACTTCCTTCACCGTGCGCATGCTTCTGTCCAAGTTGAAGTTGGCGCTGGGCTCTTTCCCGACCATTCGCAGTCAAGACCTGCCGATATTCTGTTACAGAATTGGAACCTTGGGAGGCCCGTTGCCCTGGACATCTCCGTTGTCTCACCGCTAAACCCTTCAACTTTAGCTGAAGCGGGAGCAACGTTTGGTGCAGTCCTTGAGGCAACGGAGAGCAGGAAACACCAGGCCAACGATGAAAAGTGTTCAGCTCTAGGGTGGGTCTCAACCCCTCTAGCAGTTGATTCCTATGGGGCTTGGGGTAACGAGGCTACATTGTTTTTAGCACAAGTTGCTGCTCGGCTTTCAATCCACAAGTCCCTTCCAAAGTCACAGGCTTCTTTCGACCTGTTCTCCAACTTAAGCATTTGCTTAATTAGAGCAAATGCCAGAGCCATTCTCCGAAGAGTGTAGAACCGTACCTAATTATGTATTATGAATTTTATTAATTTTAATTCTATGTAACTGTGTATACAAACGTATCATACATTTTAATCCAAAATACCAAGAACTGAAATAATTAATAGAAATTCAATTGTGGGCCGTAAACACTCCATGTACTAATATTTCCATATTTTGCTGCGATATAGAAACGTCAGGTAAGGCCTAGCGCCGCGTTTGAAGTTAAGGGTCCCCCCTGGCGAAATTACCTTAATCTACCCTACGCTATCGCGCGTGGGTTGCTTGTGGATATACGCTTTCGCGCGCGCGTACGATTGTGATTCCTGTATCTGATATTCCAGAGCTTCTACTCCAAGCCAACCTGTTACCACAAAAAGACCCCATCACGTCCACCGATGACGGTTACTGCACACAGAAGCATCAACTCTCAACCAGGGGAACAATCACTAGAGGTACAGTATTTTTTTCATGCATGCTGTGATGACAAACATGGTGATCAGTCTGACAAAGTTGAAGGAACATTTGGGGTGGGTAGAAAGGCATACCTATCAGTCAGTATTGATGCACACAAGATATCAAATGCAAAGTGACCACTAACCTTGTCCCTGGTTGTCTAAGTCGACCAGTGATGAAGAACATGAAAACAGAACTGAGTATGAATTGGCTAGGGTCCGAAAAATTCAACGGAATAGAGAGTTTCTTAATCAGCAAGAAATGGTACGTTACTGTTCAAATTAACACATTCCCATAACCTGACTTTCTTGTAGCTTACTACCAGTAATACAATGGACGATGACGATGCTGTACTTGTTGCATCACAGTGGTGGCAGTCACAGCGCAGTGCACGGGTGTGCATTACAGGGATCGTTGCTCAGATTGACGGGCTTGGAATTCCTAGACCAAAAAAGAACTGCACACTTAGGGAACTTCTAATTCATTTTGGAAACAGACTCGTTGAAGAGAAATTATTTAAAAAGCAGCTGGATTGTGTAAAGAGGATGTAATTGTTTTGAATTTTTAATTAATAAAGTCCACTCTTTATCAAGTTTATTCCTAGTTAATTAATAGCTGCGCTTTCTCGTTCCCAGACCAATGAGGAATTAATAACAGCTAAAATCAGGGCATTAGTAAGAATTTTTGTGGTATTTTCACATGCATGTGAGTCACTAAAACCATTGCAATTCTGAATTGCTACAGTAGTAAAGCAATGCAAAAGTAGCGCAAATTTTACTACCAATGTAAAAAATACATGCCATGTAAAACACCATTTTGGAATCATTAGCAAATCACAGATTACATCAGTTTACAACAACATTTACATCAGATAAAATGGAACTACTTTAGATCTTCAGGGTAGCAAAGCAAACATTTTCCCCTGTGAATTGCCAATGCTTATTTGCAGGTAGAACTGGAACAAGAATCAAAGAAATATGTTACAATCTCTACACACAATGGCTTGTTCAAATATAACAGATTGCCTTTTGGTGTGGCTTCAGCTCCTGCCATATTTCAACACACAATGGAAAACATCCTGCAAGGCATTCCAGATGTGTTGGTGTATCTGGATATGATATCCTGGTGGCAGGATCATCGGTGGCAGAGCACAAGCAGTTACTAGAGATGGTTATGGCTAAGTTGGAAAATGCTGGGATAAGGTTAAAGAGGTCTACATGACTCTTTATGTTACCTTCTATCCAGTACTTAGGTCATCACATTTCAGCAGAGGGAATTTCCCCAGCTGAGGACAAGAAGTGTGCTGTATTGGATGCCCCTGTACCTCAGAACATTCCTCAGTTACGTTCATTCCTAGGGCTCGTTAACTACTATGGAAAGTTCCTCCACAAGTTGGCTGACACTCTAGCCCCTCTCCACCAGCTGCTTCGGAAGCATGAACCATGGCACTGGGGACAACAGCAGGAAAGGGCCTTTGCAAAAGCTAAGTCACAACTTACGTCAACATGTATCTTGACTCATTTTGATCCAGACAAAAGACTAGTGCTATCATGTGATGCATCGCCCTATGGATTAGGAGCAGTGTTGGCTCACCTGTTTGAGGATGGTTCGGAGAGGCCAATTGCATTTGCTTCCCGCTCATTGGCCCCAGCAGAAAAGAAATATTCCCAAATAGAGAAAGAGACCCTGGCAATTATCTATGGAGTAAAAAGATTCCACCAGTATTTGTTGGGCAGGTACTTCATTGTATCACAAACCTCTCCAATATCTGTTCTCTGAGTCTCGACCTGTTCCTGCCATGGCATCAGCCAGAATCCAGAGGTGGGCATTGATATTGAGTGCCTACAACTACCGTATTGTGTACAGATCAGCAAGGGAACAGAGCAATGCTGATGGCCTTAGTAGACTTCCTATAGAAGAAGCCCCAAAAGAGGTCTTCTTGCCTGGAGAGATGGTGTTGACACTTGGGGCACTCTCAGATGAGGACTGCCCTGTGACTGTAACCTCTATCAGAGCCTGGACAGCTAGGGATCCCATATTGGCTCGGGTTAAAGCATTGGTCCTTGGTGGTTGGCCAGGAAACACCAACCTTTGTGGTGAGCTAAGAACATACCAGCAAAGGGCTATGGAGCTCAGTGTGCAGGATGGCTGTGTGCTGTGGGGCAGTAGGGTGGTGCCTGCAGGACGTGCACAGTTGTTACATGAAGGGCATCCTGGCATCACAAGAATGAAGGCCCTGGCCAGAGGAGTGGTTTGGTGGCCAGGGATGGACTCAGAGTTGGAGTCAAACGTGAACAAGTGTGAAGCATGTCAAACAAACAGGAAGTCTCCACCCAAGGCTCCATTGCACCCATGGGAAATGGCCTTCTAAGCCATGGTCACGCCTCCACATTGATCATGCTGGCCCCTTTCTGGGTAAAATCTTTTTGATTGTGGTCGATGCTTACTCCAAGTGGCTTGAAGTGGTTCCTGTGGTCTCGACATTCACAGCAGACAATCAGAGAGTTGAGACACCTGTTTGCTACCCATGGATTGCCTGAAATTGTGGTGTCTGACAATGGCACAGCTTTTTCTTCTACAGAATTTGGATGCTTCATGAAGCATAATGGCATCAGGCACATACGGTGTGCCCCTTATCACCCATCTAGCAATAGGCTGGCTGAACGTGCGGTCCAAACCTTTAAGGAAGAATGAGAAAAACGGAAGGAGACCTTGAAATCCGGTTTCTTCCTCAAAAACAACTTCTGTCTGAAGTTTGTACAGTAATGAAGCTAATTACTAGTGATGACTGCTACAAATGCAACTTCCGAACGTACATTTAGCGCGCTCCGTAGGATTAAAGATGAACCAGGTGAGATTAAATCACCTAATGGTGTTACACGTTCACAAAGCTCTCACTGAACCATCAAGCTAGAGAACATCGCAGATGAATTTGTTAGCAGTTCGTAGCATAGGACAAAGGTATTTGGCAATCCTTGATAATTGATACCTAAAGTCCCCTAATACTTAAAGACCGCGCTGAAGTTAGCCTAAGATTCCACAGCCTATCATTCGTAATTCGTTTAACACTTGAGGCGCTAACTTTTGCTCAAGCGGCTGAGTGTATTCATAAGTCATATGACGTCTCCGCTGAGCGTATCATGTACTGCAATTTTCAATGGTTTGATGATTAGCGGTCAGCCTGGCAGGCTACACAGAATTAGCACAATTGGAGTAACGAAATTTGTGAAGTATTATACTTGCTGTTTTTCTACGTGTTTGCATGTTGTATGTATTGATTATACTTGCTGTCTAAAATAACAATATAATTAAATGTACTTGAGCAAGCTGGTCCAGCCAGCCAACCAACATGGTTATTTACTAACACCATACATTATTGTAAACAGGAAACAGATGGTAGTGTGCGATTAAGGAAGTGTTTTATTGCTTTCTTTCTCTCAAGGTGAAATGTGTCCATCAGTAGAGGCCCAGTGGCGGATCCAGGGGGGGGTCTAAGGGGTCTAAAGACCCCCCCCTCGGCCTGACCAGTTATGAATAAATTAACTTATGAATAATTAATTACATGATTGACGAGTTGAAAAACGAAGCGTTTAGTGAACGCGAGTGAACTGATTAGCGAGTTAGCATTCGACCCAAAATGTGTGTGAGTGTGTGTGTGTGTGTGTGTGTGTGTGTGGTGGGGGGGGGGGTCTAAAGCAAAGGCCCTCCAAGCGTGTTTAATTAGTATTACTGCTGCGCGATGGAATGGCGCGAGCAAGAAGTAATTTAAGCGATCAAAAGAAGATAGTTTATCTCAGAAAACAGGTAGAGCTAAATCAAGTAGGTATATAATACTATTAAAGGTAAAACGTGTGTGTCGTTTAGACCAGAATACGGTCACAATGGCTTTGCGTAGAGTTTTCTATTCGCTATCCTTATCCACGACCGCGTTGACTCACGCAGGCTTCTACACGCTTATATTAATCAATTCGAATATTAGCTATCCAATATTGAATAAACTTTCAAAGTATGCTTATTTTCATGCTAAATGAACGCAAAAGTGAAAAAGCGGCTGGGGCTTCGCCCCAGCCCCCACTGGGGGAGCTTACAGCGCTCCCCCAGACCCCCTAGCTGTTATGGGAGGGGCACGCCCCCTCCAGTACCCACCCCCGCTTGTGAATATAGTAATTAGACCCCCCCTTCCAGAAATCCTGGATCCGCCGCTGAGAGCTACGACAATTTGGAAATGTATAGAATTTACACACTGTGATTTATGTCAACAATAAGTCGTGCTGCCTACATGTATAAAGTAGAACACTAAATAAATAAGTCAAGCTAGTCAGAATTATGAACAACTCACAAAGCACACAAATACGCCACAATCTGTTGGGTTTCTTTGCATTGAGGAATTACTCCCCTGAAAAGTAGCTATATCAAACAAGCATATGTCACATTTTGAATCAAAGCAGACCACTTAATCTTGGTATGTCCAATGGTGCATTAAATCCTCAAAGTCTGATTGATGTCGTAGCTCATTACTGATATATAACCTGCATAACGTGCACACCTGCATACTGTAGTGTGAACAAAATATATGGATAACTTACCAAATCCAATTCACAGCATCAATGTTACTTTGATGCAATGAATCAATACATGCCTCTGAATGTGCACAACCTATAAGGATTATTACAATGAAGACTTTTTACAATGCGTAAATGTACTTACCAATAGGCTCCATTGCTGTTGGCTTGTGTACAGGAAACAGCAAGACTTCATTTTTCAGCAAATCTTTCCCCTATATTGTGCACTGTATATTCAGCTCATATTAGTAAAACCTCTTACCTTACAGTACTGTTTCACAGCTGAATATCCCTTTGCTTTTAGCAGAGGTATAAATGTAGGGTCAAACCACTTTGTCATTATTCCGTGCTGAAACATATCACTATAATACTCCATACAGCCCTGTTAAGGTACTTTCTGCATATTACTTCTTTGCATAAGCTCAAAATATGAGGCAATTATCTGTAATTGTAAGTTCGTTGCTTCGTAACGTCAAAAGATGGTATTAATGAATTGACCTTGGAGTCGATCCATCCTCCAGATGCTACATTCATCAGGTCCTGTTTCTCAAGCTGGAATGTTGAACTAGACATAGGAACCTTGAGCTTAAGTTGAATAGATGAATTCTAGCTTGCTTTCCATTACTGCAGAAGCATATTGAAACAATACCTCAGCTTCTAAATGTTCAGGTAGCCCTGGATATCGCTATGTTGTAAAAGGCATCCTTTTGGTACATAGCAGCAATGTGCTCTGAACATTACACCTACTAGGTTTGAATTAGTTGAGTTAGGAGTCGTCAAATCAGCAGTACATTCATCTAGAAGTGCCTTTATAAATGTAAAATATAAGTAACCAATATGTAAATGACCGCTAACTGACCACTGCCATTGGTGATGTATACAATGCAAGACAAATATTTTCCTGCCACAAATGTAATATGAATGAATGTATGAACAAACCACCCAGTACAACCTGCACTTCTTGTGAACATATGTAATCAAATGATGTGATGATGCTGACTTGTGTGTCACTGTATCTGATCCATTGATCTCTGCTCCTAACAAGGCATGTGTCTATCTGCGTGAAGGAAATTATAATGCAGTGTAAGGTACTATTTGATTTTAAATAATATTTACAGTGGCATTTTTCCTGTATGTGTGCCATGATGAATCTGCAGTTTTTTTTAGTAGTACAACGCACATGACTACTACTATACAAAACGCTAGATACTTACCACTAGTGCAGAAAGTTAATATTTTGGCTTGTTTGTGGCATGTAAGTGTGACACATGCTCTAAAATGTATGCACAAATGTGGTTTACGTTGTGTACATAAAATTGATAAGACATTACCACGGCAAAAGAACTCTACAATTCAACTTCTGAGGTGTTCTAGATAGTGAAACTCTATCACAATGAATCATATGGCTAGGAAATGAAACTTCCCGACTATGAATGTCTAGATGCTGATTACACTTTTCACACTCCCTGGCAAGATAGAAATGTAACAAACAATGCTTCGGACAAATTGAATTTATTACACATGGGGACCTTCCATTTCATTCAAGAAAGAGTCAATCCAAATTTTCATCAATTCCATAATACTTATTTCTTGATGCTCTTCTACACTACAAGATATTACTGACCAATCAGTAGTTTCGCATACAGGCTGTATATAATAAATACATAATGTGGCAAATTATCTTAATAATTAGATAAAACCTTTGAGCTTTTTTATGCACAGTTGTCGCAAAAAGTTGGCAATACTTGGACAGCACCTATATACATGTAGGTATCCAATTCCAAAGGTATTGCTGTGTACATGAAAAAAGTAACATTTCAGACACTACCTTGGACCCTGTCATTAGCTGATCAAAAAGTGCAGTAAAACCTTCATAACAGTCATTTGACATCCAATTCTGAGGTAAGCAGCATTCATGGTACATTCACACCAGCATCCTCTCATCAAGATAAATAACAAACAAAGCATGGACACATACATTTGTCTGTCTCCATGACATCCAATGCAGGGAAGTTCCATCTGTTGTGGAAAAACAAACCTTTCATATCTGGCCTTGGAAAAAAACGATTCACCTTGATCATTAATTTAAATGATCCAGTCTTGAGAACGTAGGTGGCTATGGTCTCTTAGTCATGGAAAAGGGGTGAAATGAGCCTCTACTAAGTGAGTGCCCTCCTGGAGGATACAGCACATAGTATACTAGAAATGTTATAGGAAGTGCAAAAGTTTATGTGCAACCACTCCATAGAGGCAGGCTTATAAAACGTGCAAGAAAACAGAATGGTTGAACCCTATTCACTCCATGTTTTGTCCTGTATAAGAGACAAAGTGTGTTTCACTTGACATACCTCATGATTGTGTGAATTCATTAATATCTATCAATATTGGTAATAGGGTATGGCTGGCATAGCAGACATTTCATGTAGAAGGTTACTATAGTTTTATTTTGCAATATAAACACAGAATTTTTATATTTGTACTAAAATATATAGTTTGATCATGATTAACATCAATTGCATTAATTGCCAATTTATCTCATATTACTGATCAATGTAAATCATTTTCAAGCTTTGACTAATAAAATTGTGTGCACTGCATTTGTGTTTTGTGTGTTATAGATGTATAAATGACAAGTGTCCTTTATACAGGAAACTGAGTGAATAATGTATGCTGTTTAACTGCTTAACAAAACTGTGCACAAATTATGTATATAAATAGCTCTGTTCTAATACAAGTTGGTTAAACTTACAAACCAGCTGTTTACGGCAATAAGAAATCTAGTGCATACATTATAAAATTTCCAGTACGCAAAATAGAGAAGTAACAATTGTTGAAGAGGCAAAAACAATGTGATGAGTATATTACATGCAGTTTTCACGAAAAGTGTCCTAACACATGTGTTTTCAAGATTTCAAAATTTGTTTTATATTCTAGAAGTCTGAAATGTCCTGTACACACTGCTTCTTGTGCACTGAGAATTGGAGCATCTATCATGGAATTGTAAAGCACTGAATTCTTAATTACCATACATTTCGACACAATTGTTTCTTCTCTATTGTGCATGAAATGTTATAATATATGCACTAGATTTCTTTTTGCCGTAAACAGTCCCATATGAAGCATACATCCCTGCTCAATTTGGCAGTTAATAGGGAAGCTAGAATTAAATATGAGATAAAAAGAAGAGGAAGGCTTCTCCGTGTTCACAAATTACTTGAAGTGGTGTGAAAGTATATACATGATGTAAACGTTTCACAGATGGCAATATGGTCATAGTAAGTAATCTGTTTATATGCGTTTGAACATGACATATCATTCTTGTACTACAACAGAATTAGAAGTTGTCCTGCAGTATTTTGCAACGAGATGGTTCCCCACTAAACCAGTTTTGTCATTTAACAAAGAGAGTTTACACCACTAGCTTCAACTTGTGCATTGGAATTACTTATTCCAATACCTCATTTGATGAGTTCAAAAATCACACAAATGAAGGTCTACAGTATGAGGTGCACTTAGATGTTGGTGTCTAGATGTGGGTGTCTGGAGGTGGGTGTCTGAGATGCTAAGCCAGAGTTTGTGTTTTTGTATGCATTGTGTTGTTATGTGAGTAAGACTTTGTGTGGGCATGTGTATGTGTGTGTGTGTGTATGTGCATGTGTGTGTATACATCTGAGCAGCGGGTTTCATGTTGTTGGTATGAAAAGTTCATGCACATACATGTATATGGTTTATTGGTGGCACATTTGCACTCATGTGTTGTGTCTTGCTCTTGACAGCATTTTGAGGTGACCTGATTGCTCAGGCATATATTAAGTACCTTACTTCCAAGATGCTGCATGCAGCCTCCAGCCCACAACTGAACGTGTTGAAATACCTATTCACCATTTCTTCTCTCACTGCTTATGCGTATTGTAGTTTTGATGTCAATTCCCTGTGTCATACCATAATAGATAACCTATCACTATAGAATAGCCCGGCCTCGCATTTTAAGTCATTTTATGGGACAACTTAGTACATGTTGTGGAATAATCAACTTGAATACAATAGTGAATACTATGGCTAGCCTAACCTACATAACAAAACAGTATATGTTCACATTTCGTTTGCAAGGGTAAAAACAGGTGACGAAACAGGCTTAGCTAGCTATAGCTACAGTGTATGGTATTTGCATTGATGCACATCACGAACAAACCTGTCATTGTAAATAGATTCCACCTCAAAAAAAAAGCGTGCAAAATAAATGGGATGTAGAAAAAAAGATTTGCATTTTACGTGAATGAATTATAAAAGAGACGTGATAGATAATACTGGCAGGGATCACCCACCACATAAAGCTGCTAATGCACTTTAGTCGAGTGCTATTACTACTGACTATTCTCTACCCTGAGGCAAGTGGCACTTTGGATGCAAGTAAACATTATTCTTTAGGTCATAGCTTATCAGTATGTCCAAACACATTCTGCAGTCAATATACAATCATATGAACTATGACAAAGATGATATGATGTCATAAAGGAATTCACAGACTGGACATTTTCTGCGCATCATTTGTCTGAATGTGTACACCATTTTAGGTTGGGCTGTTTCTGATTAATGCAATTCAGGATGCATTGGGTGGTAAATATAATGGTTAAACATATATCGGACATTTTCTGTGCAATTCTGCCTATTGTCCGAGCAATAGGGTTCAATTAACATGAAAAGGCTGTTAGCAGTAACAATTTCATGCATTACCCATAAAATTAATTGCTGACCATGAACTGAATTAACCTGTTAATCAACCACAGTTTTGCATATCCATTTCCGGTGCTGGCAGCAGAGTGAATTATACATGAAGCTATCAGTTAGCTCTGATCAATTGTTCTGTACTGCAATGAATGCAGGCACAAATAAAAGCTGTGTCGTATAAATATAGAATGGTTTGTCCAAATAATTGAATTGTAATAGTCGTCAATTTTTATTTCCCCCTCAAAATAGAGTATGTATCAAATAAGGGTCTATCACCTGACGGTGGTTCAACAGGGCATGCGTTACTGATTCAAATGAAATCAATTTTGATTTCTCCCATGGTTTAACAGGAAGACCAAGCTCATCAGTAACTTAATTACTTCCAGATATTGTGGTGGTAGTGCTTTTTATGGCAGGGTTATAGATTATCCAGTGTGGGTGGGAGCGTCATTCAATGATTGCCAGAAAGTTTATTTTAACTTCAAGAGCATACATGTTTGTAAAATCTTGCTAAAACGACCTTCCATACAGATCAGATACTCTCGACAAAATGAATGCTATGACCAGCACAACGTACAAATATTCAGACACTGAACACAAACACTAATATCTTGTATCCACACAAGTACAAATCTGAGCATCAAGGGCCCATAATCAAGTTTATCACAAGAACAACACTTACTTGATCTCTTACATTTACACATGTTATTGGAGAAGACATGAACTAATTGGTTAATGACAAATACATTGTATCTGCATTTGGTGCATGCTGCATAGATTGTACAGGCTGAGTAGATTGAAGATGCTTCATCTCTGCATATGTTGATGGAGAAGACATAAACTCCTTGGATAATGGCTGGTACATTGTATCTGCATTTGGTGTATGTTGCATAGATTGTACAGGTTGGGTAGATTGAAGATGCTTCATCTCTGCATATGTTGATGGAGAAGACATAAACTCCTTGGATAATGGCTGATACATTGTATCTGCATTTGGTGCATGTTGCATAGATTGTATAGGATGGGTAGATTGAAGATGCTTCATCTCTGCATATGTTGATGGAGAAGACATAAACTCCTTGGATAATGGCTGATACATTGTATCCGCATTTGGTATATGTTGCATAGATTGTATAGGATGGGTAGATTGAAGATCCTTCATCTCTGCATATGTTGATGGAGAAGACATAAACTCCTTGGATAAAGGCTGATACATTGTATCTGCATGCTGGGTAGACTTAAGAATAGTTGTCTCCTGTCCACTAGTTGTGGTATATGTTGGCTGTACAGACTGTGGTTGATCAATTTGCTATAAATATGTGAAAAACAGATACATATTATGTACTAGTATGTAGTGACTTAGCATCCACTACCGGTATTGTATTTTGGGTTAATAATGGACCACATTCAGTAAAAGACTAAACTAATAATTAAGAACCCCCTTTTTTTCTACCTCATGTTATCCATCGATTTATGCACAGAACACTCAGGCTTGATAAACAATCCCTAATATTATGGATTGACATTTTATTTATTGCTACTGCACGCATGCACTGGCAGATGCATGAAGAACAGAACATTTACAATGGGCAATGGGACACAGTCAGTAAAATAGAATTCATGTTTGAAGTGTGCAACTAGTTTGGAAGTCAAATATTTGTAATCAATATTGTATAATCTTAAGGACATACCGACAGTGTGACAGCGTCCCCTTGCGATTTTGCTACATGTAAAAAAAAAGGTAGTCTTGTGGTATGAACAAAAACTGCAATACACGTATTATAGAGTATGCTGTAGATAAAAACGTTCAATTCAATATAACAAAATGCAAGGAAAAATTCATCCACTATCTATACAACCCTAACTCGTCACCAAACGCTCTGCCATGTAGTTTTAATAACACATAAACCCACTATGAGCCTTGTTTAAAAAAAATAGTTTTACAACCAGTCAATCCTGCATCTGACAACTGTGGTTATAAGAGACATTGTTGTAATCTAACTGATTGTAGCTCAACATAAATTAGGGAACGCTGCTATTTTTGTGTGATTAAACAGGCATGCTACACTTTGTAAAAAAGCATATTGTATGTATGATTGTGTACAGGTTGTTCAAAATCAGCACAACATGTTATAAAAACGAATGTACCTCAATTGTAATTAGTTGCAAACTGGGTAAATTTTCATAAATTGTACATAGTGATGCAAACAATTTTAAATTATATCAATGTAAGTGGCTACATTAATACACTCTGAAAATAAATTAATACAAATAATGATAGAACTAAATACTGATTACACAAAGATCAGAGATTAAATTCGAGAACCTGTGATTTAATGGCATTTTTTGTAATTTAGGCATATTAACCAAATTAACAATTTTCATTATTAAACATATTTTCATTTTTTAATAATAATTGAGACAGTTTCCGCGAAAATTGCCCCACGGTTAAAATGTTATAAAAATGCATCGCGTTTGAATCGCTATTACTTCCCAACGGATAAGGCTATCGACTTACTATTTTCAAAACTTCATACCACACCATTTCACTATGAAATGTTGCAAATAGGAAGGCGATAGCATAATCCGTTGGGAAGTTATAGCGATTCAAACGCGAAGCATTTTATAACATTTTAATCGTGAGGCAATTTTTCGCGGAAACTGTGTTTAAACATTACAATTTTCACATCAATTTTCAAGGACTGGTATGCATTACTTGTTTTACTTGTTACCATTAATCATAACCTTTACCATTTGTTACGTTTGAAACTGAGTGTGGTTTTTTATTCACAACTGATGGGTGTTTTATGTCTGGCCTGGGGACTGCCCACTATAAAGCATTTGAACAACAGATGTGTGACATGCAACATATACATTGTACATTAAATGTGACTCTTATTGTATGTCCTTTGGCCTAATACACTGCATGAGTTGAAGTCCAAGACATTGTTCTCCTGGACTATGATTGTCACTACTATTCCGGGACTTGGCAACAGTATGGCTTCAAACAATGTCTCAAACGTACAATGCCCGTGTACCTACAATATGATTATTTAATAATAACTTAAACACACATCTGAGATAACTAACCAAGATATACAAAAAAGGATGCAATCCTAAAAGTGCAAATTAATAAACTCACTTCTTTTTGATGTATGCTTCAACATTCCAACCCTACATATACATGTATGTGTAAATAAATGCTATAAATGAATAAGCATACTGCTATGGTCATACAATTAGGCATGTATGTGTTCAATATCATGCATTGCACTTCTGTTGAATAATGACTAAACGTATGCGTTTGCGATATTGTGCCTGTACACAACAATATCGTAATTTGATCGCTTAAGCTGTGCGTAAAAATTAAAATGGTAACAGCTACCAGCTACCATCTGGAGGACAAAAGGTTTGATATGGAGATTCAGTTTGGGGTGCTCTAAAATATAGGTATTGGAAATGAATGCAAAGTTTATAAACAACAATTAAAATCAGCTACCTGTACATGTGGCTAGCGAGTTTATTAGTTGTAGCCTTTACTAACTAGGCGAATAATGTCGGCATAAAAAATGTAGTTTATAAATAATAGAATTGTGACAAAATTACAACAAGAACGAAGCATTTTAACTATCTAAAAATTGTTTTCAGATGTTGATAAGTTGGTGATTCAATTAATGTACCATGAGTGACGTGTATTAAAGCACAATTTTTGGATTTGCTGAGCGCTTTTTGAAGTTCACTTAGCTAATTTGAATTCTGTAATGAAATACTGTTAATAGTGATGTAATGTATAATGAATCAAGTTAACCAGTGTACTCAAATTACAATTTTACTAGTATTATATAACATGTAATCATCTTGATTTTATTTACTTTGCCTGAAACGTACAGATTACTGCATACCAGGCAATTTTCAATGCACCAAAATTTACATGTAGATGCAGTCAAGGATTGCAAAATATACATGAAAAAGGTTTGTTCTTTTTTCTAACAAAAACTTTAGCAGCTGTGTAATTTCTCATAATGCTGAAAAATAAATTTAACATGTGTAAATATTGCAATACAGTACATATTGTTTACTAATACTAATGCAGATTACCAACAGTTTAAATTCATTTGCAACACTGCACCATGTATGACGTACACTGTAAATACACTTACATGTTGTGTCAGTTTAAGAGATATTTACACAGTACTAAACTTCTGACTTGTTAATATACATGTACCAGCTGCTAAGTACCAGCATTTGAATGGGTCACATCGTCAAGCATTATTAACTATACATCATTATGTAATTAAATAGAATTGATTAAAATCTATTACAGTTCCATGCACGATTCATTATACTGTTGATGTGTCTTCTGAATGCATTTCATTATGGTCTGAAGTCCATCCTTAAAAAAAAAAGCTTCACTATGTTTATCAATGGAGTAAGCTCTTATCACTTATGTACTGCTGTAATAGCCCTGGGTCATTCTTTCACTAACCATCTACATATTGACCAATGTATATGTGTATGTAGGATGACCCTCAATAGTTGTATCTTAAGCCAAAAAACTTATTTTTGTAAATCAGTCACAATAAAATAGCAATGAGCTCAAAAATAAAATCAATGATGACCAAATATTCAAGGTAATGCATATCAGTTTCACTTACAATAGAAGAACAAACAGCAGCACTCCCACCAAAGCCACGACTGCCACTACCACTCCAACAATGACAGGTGTGGAACTTGCTGTGGCAACAGACACAATTCATGTATATGATGTGTGAGTGCAATTGATACTGTACATAAGCTAATCATCATGCTTTTTGCTAACCATGCACTCTGACTTGGTTAACTCTTTGAACGCCATGAGCGTATATGCATGCATGCACACAACCATTACACCATTCATGCATGAGTTAGATATTGCATGCAAAAATGTGTTGATCAGTCACAACTTTATGATGCATGCAAATGCTTGCTGCACTTGTAGCCTTATAAGTACATGTACAAAGTAATTATGTTTCCTCTTCACACTGGCTAAAGAACCCCATTATTCAGATGACCTCACTTGACTTCACTAATGCATCACTACAATACTATAAGAACTAGAATGCGTAACCCAGATCAGTGTAGTATATCATACTTGTTCACTCCCCCCCACCCCCCACCCCCCCACCCCACCCCCACCCCCACCAACCTTTTGCCAGTTCGTATTATGGGTTATTGCAACATAAGGTGCAGTGGGTTATAATGGACACACTAAATGTGCTTACACCAGGACAACATATTTGTATGACTATGGGGTTACATGCATGCCAGTATTGTACTTCCATGCATCTACAATGGTATTCAAAGTGATTTTGATCAACACAACATAACAGACAGCACTGCATGAATGGTGAGGCAGATAATTATCGCAAGTATGTATATATGCACTTGGCGTTCAAAGAGTTAATTGTTGTTTAATGAGATTGCTATACTCAAAATAATGAAGTCCAATTACTGATGTTCAGATTTTGGCTTTTTCAGCCCACAAGTAACTTTTTTGGAATATCACTGTCCCTTTTGGACATAGGGAAAAGAAAAGGAAGTGTGACATAGGATTATGCTTGGGCTATCGACACATAATGATGAAGTGTTCTATACATATATAATGTGATAAAATGCAATTTGCTAAAAATAATTTCCTTTTTGCCAAATTATGAAAGTACTGAGTAGTCAGTTCATTCATGAGAGCATCTTTCTAAAACCACCGCTGTGCATGTGTGTGATGTGTGAGGGTATGTGACATATTGGGTAAGCTACACGAGACTACATGTAAACAGCTTATAGAAGCATGTACATAACATTGTATAGGACACCCTGGGCAATATCATTTCAACATGGCGTACTTGAGGATGCACTTTGAGTGGTCAAACGTATTGAGATGCTTCTGTTTCCCTCATCCCCAGGCAATCCATTCTGGGCCACAACAGTCATCCTGTACTCAGTGGCTGGGAGCAAGTTGGTCACAGACACTGACGTGGTGGTGACAGTGCCCCATGTCATCCTCAATGACCCACTGATGAGTGCCTGATAGTATACAGTGTAGAACACAGTGCCCATCCCTCCACTGTCCTGAGGAGGTGTCCAACTCAACACCACAGCTGTGGCACTAATTGTACCCATGGTTAGATTTTGTGGGGCTGATGGGGGTCCTGGGTGGGCATGATATAGAATACAAGCAATTAATGTCCCAATGTTAATAACAAAGCGATAAATTTCAATTTTCACATCCTGTAGACACCTTATAAATGCAACTAAGACTTGATGTCGCACTTTTGAAAACCATCTGCCATATTTTCCAACCGATCTATCACAGCTCCTTTAAATTGAAATATACAGATGTAACCTAAGACAACCCAGACTACCAGATCAAAACAAACACACTAACAAAACTACACACACTTACTCTTCCAAGCACACAACCACACCTACATGTATATGTAACACTGCAGGTAAGCACACAGCTGACCCTCACCCTGATGATATGCATGCAATGTCTTACGTGCAACGATGCAACCACTGTCTGCCCCACTACCAGCTGGTCTGTAGTATCCTTGTAGACATGGACATTGAGAAGATCCATTTACTGAACTGTTGCTGTTGGAGGGACATGGAAGACACCCACTGCTTCCCTGTGCACTCTTGTAGGTACCTGGAGGACATGCTGAAACAACACAACACACTGAAGGACCATACATCTCAATGTCACATCAACCTACTTTTGCAGGTCTGACCAATGTTAGTATATCCAGGATTGCAGGAGCATACTCCTGTTGGAGCCCCCCACACACCTTGGCTACCACATGTGGTTAGAAGTGTCTGCACACCCATCAAACCTGCTCCTGACACACATGTAAGTTGTATTATACCTCCATCAGCCAGAGTCATTGGATAGCTGATGAAGTTGACCACTTGTTGTGGACAAACGTAATACAACACAGTCAGACGAGTGATAGACACACAGGTACCAGTGTCTTGAGCAGCCAAGTACAACCCCCCACTTGCTCCCAGTTGGACTGTCACGTCCTGTGTCTCAACTACAGTACCAGAAGGGTTTGATCCAACTGTAACTCTACTACCAGAAAATGGTGCATAATTAGTCAGGTTGATTGAACCACTGGGGTCAACGTTTCGCGTCTGATACATTTGAAGAAGGAATGACTGCTGACATGATCCACCAGTGGGGCAGCCATTCAACGAAAAATTTACTCTCACTACAACTTGACTGAGCGCCTTTCCGTTCACTGTGGTGTTGATGTGTTGGGTAATCAACCAGTTGTTTTGGGTTGCAAGATTGTAGCTGCACGAATAGGTGACCTGACGACACGATGAATCGCCTGCCGGGGCCCACTGCATGGTGAAGTGATTTGGTGAAAGGATAAAGGCATCGGGGATCGCCTAGCAGTACACACTTATCGCACTACTGTTAGTACACTTACGGTACGAGTATCTCCGTCGACATCCAGAGTGCTCCAAGGTCCTCCCACCGCAACGGTTAAATATAAATAGTCGTAGGAGTCCATCAGCGTCACGATATTGCTCGGAAAGGGCGTCTTTATAAACGGTGGGTTCTGACATTCACTTGAGCCATCTCCGGGGGCTTGTGTGGCCTGAAGCGTCGCGAAGAGTGCTATCTGAATAGACACACACAGCCACACGTTTTCCAATAGCATTGTTCAATGTAGCCTCCTGCCTACTGATACAAGTCAGGGGCGGATACAGGAATTCTGGAAGGGGGGGGGGGGGGGTCCGACATGAATAATTAATGGAAGGGTCCCGCGCGAAGCGCGGAAGCTTTTGACGGATCGTCATCCCGCAGATAATAGGTGACATTCTATAGAAACTTGAAAAGGGCGGCGAGTACTGTGCGTGGTTCGGTTTGGGGGACTCTATTCTCAGTGCAACTCATAAACTGCGTATCCTAAATGAATGAGTAATCCCTATTTAACAGACTTATTTTCCTATCATGGCAGATAGCTGTGGAAATGTGGAATTAAAATACGTATTTATCGCCATTTCACATTTGACACTGAATGAACTAATAAAACATACAATGAATCTATAAAATTACTACAAAATCATTTATTGGTACAAAATACAAGATTGAAACATTATTCTGTTGTGTTTGCTGATAAAAGCTTCACACACCTCATCAATATCGATATCAACATCACTATGCAAATGCATCAGCTAGTGCTAATCCAGCAAAACGCTCAGAATTCATTGTACTTCGTAAATAGGATTTAATACGCCTCAATGCTGAAAAAGACCTTTCTGCTTCACAGCTAGACACAGGTATATATAGTGCAGGCAATAATTAATAGTACTCGTATGTTGGGGAAAACATCTTCATTAGCTGCATGGATACAATGTGCCAGATCTGCAGGAATGATGTTATCAAGGGATTCAGATTGTAGTTTCCAAAAACGTTGCTACTGTTTTAATTCAGATAGAAGTGATGAAGCACTAGGTAAATCACATTCCCAAAACAACAAACATTTTGCAAGATCTTGTAAATCACTGTGATTAAATATTAATGTTGGAACTAGATAAAATAAGTGACTACCAACCATACTGTCACGATGAAATCTATTGCCGGTTTAGTACTTGTTCCATGTGATCCAAGAATGGAATTGCCACTGTAATAAACTTCAGGATCTGGATTTTCTGGACCTGCATTAGCCCTGTGTTGCTGTCTTCCAGATAGACGTGGAACTGTAAGTACTATGCCTAACTCACTACCAATTCTGCTAGCATCCATAAACCAATCATGAAAATCTTTTTCAATGTTCTCTCTGAAAATTGCAATATCACTGATGACACTGTGTATCAAGTTATAGGCATGCACAATATCCTCATCTTGCGTCTTACCCATATCTGCATGTGTCAAAAAGATAAATAATTGAAGTATAAAAAAGAAACTCCAGGCCCGTAGCGAGGTAAGTCTGAAAGGGAGGGGGACGGGGGGGCGTTGGATCGATTTCTAATAGGACTGCGGGGGGGAGGAGGAGTCTAAGTGGTGTGTGCATGTGGGCCCTCATGCATTCACGCAGCTGCATTCACGTAATGAGATAACGCGATCGGGTGGGTGAAGTCATGAGAGGCGCGCGATTCCTGTACGCATAAATTACCTTTTGCTTTCTTTGAAAAGTAATTCGAGATACTTTCCGAGCCCGAGTGAACACGCTTGCTTGCCATAACTGTAGAACAATGAATATCACGTGGGATGTTGTTAATTGGTTTCGCTAATGAATTAAAGTATTCATCCTTAATTTTATTCATCATCAGGTCTGGGGGGGGGGGGTCCGGACACCACCGACCCCCCCCCCCCCCCCCCCCACTGCCACAATATGACCATATCGTTTTTGTTATTACTACTTGGTCCCCAGGCCTATGCCCCACCTCAAATAGTTATTCTCGTTCCCAGGCCTAAGAACAATTCCATGTCGCTCAATTCCCAACACATTTTGATTTTAACATGCGTCCTTACGCGTAGGACGTCTGGAGATTAACGGTTAAAATGTATAGCTAATAAAAAATTCAGGGCCATACAACTCAATGCATGATAGATACTCAGTGGCAATGTGTAGAGGACATTTCAGATGTCTAGAATATATATTAAATAAAAAAGAAAAACCATGCGTTATTTGCGGAGACGTCTATATGCGCGCTTCGAGGGTAGGCACCCCCCCTCCCGCTCACGAGCCCCCTTCATAAGGATCTTATGATTACAAAGACATATTCTAAGCGCGAGTGTGCTGTGCATGGGGGCTGGGCGAGGCCGGAGGAGTAGGAGGGGCTTGTTTGCGGTACTGCTCATCAGAGCAGAGCCACTACCACAGCTACTGCAGTTTGCCACGGGTTATGTGATTCTGAATCAGTTGAGTGTCTAGACACCCTTCGATTAAATAATAAGTCGCCTCTCACACTTGTTGCAGCATCATTCTTCTACAGACAATGTAGTTGACCATGGATACCATAGTATTGATATTTTAACGTATTCATCAGTCATTAACAGATCCGTATCTTAAAGAGCACCGGGGTTAAAGGGGGGGGGGGGGGGGGGGGGGGGGGGGGGGGGGGGGGGGGAAATAGCGTTTTGAAACCTATAATTATATATATGGGGTCGAGGCAGCGAAAAGGGACCTAGCGCATGTTTCCAGGAAGGAGCATCAAAGTCCACGCGTGCAATAAAATGAACGCGTAATAAAAAAATTCAGGACCCTATAACTCCATGATGGACAGGCTAATTTCCAGTGCGCAAGAAGGAAGTTGTAGTGGACATAGGTGTCTCTTTGAATATGAAATAATTTGAAAACTTGAAAAAGTATGCGCTAGGTCCCTTTTCGCTGCCTCGACCCCATATATAATAATACTTGGTCTAATTTTCCATCCTAATTTATCCATATACGGTTGAGAGTAACGGAAAACGATTTGCATACTTTGTATGTATATATAGATTTGACATGCACAGTTTCACACTCTCATTATGAACAAACATAAAATGACATCGGCCATCAGTACGTTGCTAGTTATACTTGCCTGCATAAATTTCTCGTCGACGCAGTCACCTGGAGATGGCTCAAGTATTTGTCAGAACCCACCGTTTATAAAGAAGCCCTTTCCGAGCAATATCGTGTACATTTTTAAAGATCCTTATGAAGGGGGCTCGTGAGCGGGAGGGGGGTGCCCTCCCTTGAAGCGCGGAAACTTTGAGCATATAGACGTCTCCGCGAAAAGGGAAATAACGCATGGTTTTTCTTTTTTATTTAATATATATTCTAGACATCTGAAATGTCCTCTACACATTGCCACTGAGTATCTATCATGCATTGAGTTGTATGGCCCTGAATTTTTTATTAGCTATACATTTTAACCTTTAATCTCCAGACGTCCTACGCGTAGGACGCATGTTAAAATCAAACCCATATGAACAGAGAACAAACCAAACAACTCATTGCACTGTAGAAATGGTTAGCAATTCTGAATATGCTGGTACTTCCTTGCAATTCTTCAAAGACTGTCAAAATACAGTCAATATTGGATTGTCAATGGATACGTCTTTGAAAAGAAGGGGGATAGTAAGACAGGATAATAAATATAGATTTGGTTTGCTAGCTCCACAAACGTATGAGCAATACGTATTTGTAAATCGCATGTTTTGGAATAGCCAAGTGAATGGACAAAATCTTGACAATGCACAGTGAGTTTTCACTAAAAATGGCTAAACCGATTAGACTGCCATAGAATGTATTAAGTAGCACACACATCAAGCTTAAAAAAAACTCAAAAAAGTTATACTAGTCGTACTTTATTCTGTGACAATTAAATTGTACACAAAATGCATTTTTAATAATCGCATCCTTTTTTTTTTTGCGTTGTGAAAGCACATTTATCATCATATCCATCCAAGCAATCAGTTTTATTGATGCTGAAATTATGTAAAACGGATTTTGGATCATATCAAAGCTAAATGCAATAGCAAATGGCATGAGAATATAACATGGCTCTATATAAACAATCATAACTGTAGAGAAGTAATTGTTTTAAAAAATAGCTTTTTAATCATGTCCTATTGAAACAGCATTTTTCATATTCAATAACTATGCCATTGATAAACTTTTAACTATTTGATTCACTTACAAAAGAAGCACAAACAATAGCATTCCCATCAAAGCTGAGTTTGCATCACCAGTCCAACAATGACATGTTTGGAACTTGTTACAACAACAGATACTGCATGTGCATGTTTATGACGAATGAGGACATTCATTACATGGGGTTAGCCAGTATAAGACTGTATATCCCAATGTAGAAGCATAAACATAATGTAGAAACATGTTGGATAATGAAAGTCATAAATACGTGAAAATTCACTTTGAGTTATCACAATTATTGATATGCTTCTGCTTCCCTCATCCCCAGGTGCTCCACTCTGGGCCAGCCGTGGTGTTTAGTTGGTCACCTCCTCAGGACAGTGGATGGATGGGCACTGTGTTCTACACTGTATACTATCAGGCACTCATCAGTGGGTCATTGAGGATGACATGGGACACTGTCACCACCACATCAGTGTCTGTGACCAACTTGCTCCCAGCCACTGAGCACAGGATGACGGTGGTGATGAATGGTTAATCCTTCAGGTGCTGATGGAAGATCTGCTAGGCAGGGCATACATGTGCTCTGCAAAATGACATGTGAAAAATAACTTTATTACCATCATACAAGAAACAGTGATTAGTTACTGACATTGTGCTTTGTGGATTCCTTAAAAACTTTGAATGTACATTGCTACTTACGAAACTTATCTTCAACATCCAAGCAGTGACATGTATAAGTGATTTGATTTTCTTTAATGTCTGTACAACTGAATACTCTCTCTGCAGTCCCACACATCCATATTACATGTGGAGTGTGGTGTGTGTGAGTTGACATGTGGAGTGTGTGCAGTGTACGATAAAGATAGTCAGGCATCTTTGCAGGCTGTCGGCTCGGGAGTGACTCACCACCGTTTGGACCAGCAAGCAGCGCTGAGACCTGATGTGCTTGAGGAACCCATACACATCCACCGTCCCCTCCCACACGATCCTCTTCAGCATGGCGTCCAGTACCATGAAGGTCCCTGTGCGCCTAACCCCTGCACTGCAGTGGACGAGAAGGGGAACCCCCTCGTTTCGGGCGTGGGCCCTCTGGATTTGGCGGACAAAGCCCACCATTGAACTAGGATTTTGTGGCACTCCATGATCAGGCCAAGCAGTGTAGTAGTAATGGGTGAGCTTACGGGGCTTCGAGTTGGGGTCACTGTTCTGTAAAGCAACCACTTGTATTTAGGGTCCCCCTCATACCACACACCATACACCCTCGTACCACACACCCTCGTACCACACACCCTCATACCACACACCCTCACACCCTCGTACCACATACCACACACCCTCATATCACACACCCTCGTACCACATACCACACACCCTCATATCACACACCCTCGTACCACACACCCTCATATCACACACCCTCATACCACACACTTCATACCACACACCACACACCACACATCCATATTACAGTTTTACATTAAAGGATTGATCAATAACAGATTTCATGATTACAGAACATGTATAAGAAATGCAATGTAGGCATTTTCCATGTATCAAGATTGATAGTATTAGCGCTATATATATATTTGATCCTTCAAATGGCATCCATTATAGAAGTGTACGATGCCCTGCCTACCAGATCTTCCATCAGCACCTGAAGGATTAAACATTGATACTACAGCTGTGGTGTTGAGTTGGTCACCTCCTCAGGACAGTGGAGGGCCCAGGCTATCGGAAAACGTTTGGCTGTGTGTGTCTATTCAGATAGCACTCTTCGCGACGCTACAGGCCACACAAGCCCCCGGAGATGGCTCAAGTGAATGTCAGAACCCACCGTTTATAAAGACGCCCTTTCCGAGCAATATCGTGATGCTGATGGACTCCTATGACTATTTATATTTAACTGTTGTGGTGGGAGGACCTTGGAGCACTCTGGATGTCGACGGAGATACTCGTACCGTAAGTGTACTAACAGTAGTGCGATAAGTGTGTACTGCTAGGCGAATCCTTGTAGACATGGACATTGAGAAGATCCATTTACTGAACTGTTGCTGTTGGAGGGACATGGAAGACACACACTGCTTCCCTGTGCACTCTTGTAAGTACCTGGAGGACATGCTGAAACAACACAACACACTGAAGGACCATACGTCTCAATGTCACATGAGCAACCTACTTTTGCAGGTCTCACCAATGCTAGTGTATCCAGGATTGCAGGAGCATACTCCAGTTGGAGCCCCCCACACACCTTGGCTACCACATGTGGTTAGAAGTGTCTGCACACCCACCAAACCTGCTCCTGACACACATGTAAGTTGCATTATACCTCCATCAGCCAGAGTCATTGGATAGCTGATGAAGTTGACCACTTGTTGTGGACAGACGTAATAAAACACAGTCAGATGAGAGATGGACACACAGGTACCAGTGTCTTGAGCAGTCAAGTACAACCCCCCACTTGCTCCCAGTTGGACTGTCACGTCCTGTGTCTCAACTACATTACCAGAAGGGTTTGATCCAACTGTAACTCTACTACCAGAAAATGGTGCATAATTAGTCAGGTTGATTGAACCACTGGGGTCAACGTTTTGCGTCTGATACATTTGAAGAAGGAATGACTGCTGACATGATCCACCAGTGGGCAGCCATTCAACGAGAAATTTGCTCTCACTACAACTTGACTGAGCGCCTTTCCGTTCACTGTGGTGCTGATGTGTTGGGTGATCAACCAGTTGTTTTGGGTTGCAAGATTGTAGCTGCACGAATAGGTGACCTGACGACATGATGTATCGCCTGCTGGGGCCCACTGCATGGTGAAGTGATTTGGTGAAAGGATAAAGGCATCGGGGATACAGACCAGCTGGTAGTGGGGCAGACAGTGGTTGCATTGTTGCATGTAAGACATTGCATGCATATCATCAGGGTGAGGGTCAGCTGTGTGCTTACCTGCAGTGTTACATATACATGTAGGTGTGGTTGTGTGCTTGGAAGAGTGTGTGTAGTTTTGTTAAATTTAACTCCTTGGACGCCATGTTTTTTCATGTAAGGCATGCATGCATTTACACACAACCGTAATGAATTCTATATGACAGTGTAAGTAATACATGTGTAGATCACAACTTCATGATGCATGCATACAAATGTTTGCTGCATTTGTGACCTTATAAGTACATGACATGTTTGGTTACTTTACAACTGCAGTAATTATTTTTCTTCTTAAGAACACATTGTTCAGATGACTTAAACTAATGCTATTTACTCCCAGAACACGAATTGTATCCCACATTAATGTAGTGCAGTACAACATGGTATTCAAAGCAATTCTTTGTAATAAACACAACACTGACATGCATCACACAGATGATTATATGGTTGTGCAAGTATATGCACTTGGCGTTCAAAGATTAAAGGAGCTGTGATCGATCTGTTGGAAAGTATGGCAAATGGTTTCAAAAAGCAACATCAAGTCTTAGTTACATTTATAACGTGTCTACAGGATGTGAAAATTGAAATTTTATCGCTTTGTTATTAACATTGGGACATGCATTAATTGTGTTCTATATCATGCCCACCCAGGACCCCCATCAGCCCCACAAAATCTAACCATGGGTACAATTAGTGCCACAGCTGTGGTATTGAGTTGGTCACCTCCTCAGGACAGTGGAGGGATGGGCACTGTGTTCTACACTGTATACTATCAGGCACTCATCAGTGGGTCATTGAGGATGACATGGGGCAATTTCTACACCACATCAGTGACTGTGACCAACTTGCTCCCAGCCACTGAGTACAGGATGACTGTTGTGGCCCAGAATGGACTGCCTGGGGATGGGGGGAAACAGAAGCATCTCAATACGTTTGACCACTCAAAGTGCATCCTCAAGTATGCCATGTTGAAATGTTGTCCGTCATATATTGCCCAGGGTGTCCTATACAATGTTATGCTAATTTTGACTACATGTTTGTTGGAGTATTGGGTCAATCCATGGCTAATCATCAAGGCTTTTGCCACCGTGTTCTCTGATTTGGCTCATTTGTGTTTTAAGCGGTAGCCTACAATGAAAATAATGCAAACAAATTTAAACATAATTGTAACACTAACTTATGCAGTGCCAAAGTGGCTATTTCACCCAGTTTGTAACTTTGTGCATAAATATCTCTGCTTTTAATGGTCGTTAGATTGAAGGTGAAACAGTTATTGCACTAAATGATGCAATAAAATGTTTTACTCCAAACATTCAGCTTTAAAATTCCGAGTAGTCAGTTCATACCCCAAAATTCAGAGAGCATCTTCTATAAACAATTGACTTCAAGTTTTCAAGACAATTCATTTTCCCGACATGCTTCTATAAGCTGTATAGTCTCGTGTAGCTTACCCAATATGTCACATACCCTCACACATCACACACATGCACAGCGGTGGTTAAAGATGCTCTCATGAATGAACTGACTACTCAGTACTTTCATATTTTGGCAAAAAGGAAATTATTCTTAGCAAATTGCATTTTATCACATTACAATACCCGGGTGTGAAAGAACGCAATGCTATAGGCCCCTTTCCTGTGTCATATGACCCCACCGTAATCTAACATACGTCAGTGTCACACAATATAAATTAATACACGTCCGCCATGTTGATTCACAGCTTTTACGGAAATATCGAGTGACGAAAAGGGCCTATTGAACAGGAATAACTTTCATAGGAGTATGAAAATAATCTAGAAACTAACAACTTGAGGTTATAATTAGGCAAATGTGTTTACATCATTTTATTTACAAATTATTAACGATGCTTAATTAACTTTAATAAACACAACAAATTAACAACTTAAAAAGTGAAACCATGTTTAGACACCCGTTTCGAAGCCAAAAATAAATTTTCACCTCTTAAACTGAAAGTAAGATGCAAATA
Organism: Ephydatia muelleri; assembly: GCA_013339895.1. NCBI lineage: Eukaryota > Metazoa > Porifera > Demospongiae > Spongillida > Spongillidae > Ephydatia > Ephydatia muelleri. Next base: position 1,475,307 of record JABACO010000008.1, on the reverse strand, counting down.
CTATTTCACCTCGGTTGCGCATGCGCACTAGTTATACTTAATTGCATACGCAGGTCCCGTTCCAAGACTAGTGATGCAACCATTGACGCACCGTATTAGCTCCACCCCTTGAACTTGCACATTATCACGTGCCACTGAGCCCCACCCAACATTCGTCCCTCCAATTGCTTAATTCTTAATTGTTTATTCAGCGAATAGCCCAATAAAGATCTAAAGCTATCCTTGTGAAATCATAGATACTAAATAGCCGTACCTGCGGCTGCTTATCTCTCGCTTTTAGAAATGAACTAGCCGTATTACTACCTCTTCGTAAAAGAAAACATACACCCGAACGTAGGTCATTCATACAGGCGGTGCGCACCAATTAGCGTTCTTGCTACGTGTTGTGGACGAGATCGAGATTCGCCTTACATCGTACAAAACCATGCACACTGGAGAATGTCTTCGATGCAAATGGTTGGTGAGTTAAAGGCACGAACGACTGGGTGCCTATTGGCATACAGTGTACGTACGGGTACACGCATACATGATGCAGTCATGCATCAAGCAAACTATAGATCCTTCCAGCTAGCTCTACATTAATAGCTAACTGGTATATGCCCGTAATACTAGAGAAGCCGCGTGTATACTGCCTATAGCTCCTACTAATATTGAAGCCTAAGCTTCTTTGTGTGCAGCGATGTGTGTGTGGAAAAAAAAAGTGCCAAACTGTTTGAGCATTCTTTTCAACAGTATTCAATGTCATAGGAACTGTAGATATGGCTCTCAACTGGTATGCATGTGTATTTGTGTGTCATGGTGACTTGTGTTCAAATCTGTGTTGTGTGCTAAGTCTAATCAGTTTTAAAACCAACGTTGTTCATTAAGTAAGAGAGTGAGCAGTTTCACAGACATCAGGATGCCTCTTTAGTGCTTACAACTGGGCATGACTTGTAAATATAATATCACCTAATTCTCAGATCGAAATGTAATGTTGAGTTGATCTTCAAATGCCAGTGAATTCTTATTTGGTTGTTTCATACAAATTTATACAGTATTTGGTGTTGTAGATGGGTGTACTGTTGACTAGCTTTGAAAAACAATCACATACTTCCTGTTAGAGCTTAGTATTTTAATACTAGTCATTTGCGTGTTTCAAAAGTATTATTCTCATGCAATGGAAGCAATCTGCTTATATGCCTGTTTGTCACTAAAGAGAATGTCACCTTGTTGTGGAAGGATGAGCCAACAACTTCACTCACAAAATATAGCTGTTAAAAACCCATGTTTGGTTCTTTTCTACTGTGTGGTTGTCCAATCCAAAATACTCACCCAGTGAGGTTACCCTACCCATCACCTAAATACTGATGCAACACTGGAAAATACCTTGCAACCTGATTAAACCTTCAGGCTACCAAATATGTTTTACCCATCACATTCTCGCATCAACAGGGCAATACATTTTAAATTCACACCAAGAGCTATTACAACACACACATTACACATAGCTAGCTACCTCTCTTCCAGCAGTTGTTGAACAAATACAATATTAATCCTCCTAGGATACTCAAGGCTTTTGAACCAACACACACATCACATTTAAATATGTAATACTTTGCCATGGTTTGAATGTAATTGATCATAATCCCATTTCTGACTTAAACGTACACTCTTACTAGTGTCTGATGCAGTGCCTTAAGAACGAACCCACTTGATACATGCATGCATGCATGCAGCTATGCAAATTCACATGGCCATATTAATCAAAACACCTACCATATTGTCACACCCCACCCGGTTATTAAAAATAATTTCTGAATATTACATCCTTACACACACACACACACACACACAGACACACACACACCACACACAAACACAAAAGCACACACACAAAACAACACACAGAAACACACACAAACAACAACACACACAAGCAAACACACCCAAACACACAAACACATACAACACACACATACAAACACACACATACACACACACAAACACACACACCAAACGATGGATACTCCAAAAACTCAAGGCTTTCGAATCAACACATACCAACAACCTAAATGTAACACTTTGCCATAGTTTGAATGTAATCCCATTTCTGACTTAAACATACACTCTTACTAGTGTCTGATGCAGTGCCTTTAGAACAAACCCACTTCATACATGCAAACTACGCAACAGTTAATCATCTCTACCACATTGTCACACCCCATGCAGAAATAAACTTAAAACATTACATCCTTACACACATACACACAACACACACACAAACACACACACATACAAACACAAACAAACACACACACACAAACACAAACAACGCACAAAAACTGCAAACAACAAACACACACACAAACACACACACATACAAACACACACACACACACAAACACACACAAATTCAAATCGCTGTATTTCCTAGCCATTCACTGTATTTCAATTTCACTTAACATAATGATCAAGCTGTTATCAGATTCTTTCTAGCAGTAGTAAGTTGTCTTCTCACCAAATATTATGGATGAGTCTGTATAAATACCCATGTACGATACAGCACTACTATATGCTTACTGTGTGCATTCAACCACATTGAGAAGTATAATAACATTATGAGACTAAACAGGTACATGTTCAATGTTATCAAGGTTAGTAATGTCAATTATATCGTGATCCTAACTGCAGCCCATCAATTGAGAACAGTAATCCTGCCTTTCGCACTACCCCCAGTGTCACACTGTGGACCATAGTGGCCAGAATGGCCTGCATGCATCTCATCAGTGATTGCCTGTCTTAGTTCGTCCAATGTTGTCACCGCATTTGCATACACTTTGTTTTTTAGGTAACCTCAAAGCCAGAAGTCCAATGGAGATAGATCAGGACTTCGTGCTGGCCATGGTATGGGTCCCCCTCTGCCCATCCATCTGTCCTCCAGCTTTCCATCCAACCAGGCTCTAACACGGGTTTCATAATGAGCTGAGGCTCCATCATGCTGGAAAACAACAAATTCTTCCTCTTCCCCCATGATAGCTTGCAGGGCTGGCCACACCCTCTGCTGTAGTAGCTGAAGGTACACTTGCCCTGTGACACTTCCAGTGATGAAGAAGGGGCCAATGATATGGTCTTTGATCAGCCCAGCCCAGACCATCACATGCATTCCATCAAAGCATGTGGGTTCTGGACTGACCATATTACAGCATTATGCCTGTTAACATGTCCATCCAAGCGGAAGATTGCTTCATCCGTCCACAAGATGTAGTCAGGGTAGGTTTTGTCCCTCTCAGCGGCTTCAAGGTAATCTTCTGCCCACTTGACTCTCTTGTCAATGTCACCTGGCAATAGAGCCTGTACTTAGAGGCCGTCTATAGGCCTACATCTTCAGAGTCTTCCTGAGCATCTTCTCTACACTTGATCGTCTCAATTCTGTCCCTAGATGGAGTCTTCTTATGCTCAGAGTTGGAGTCTGCCGAGCAATGATGCCAACGTTCCTTGGCACCTGAACAGTTTTCTTTCTTCCACAGTTTGTTTTCAGCCTATCCTGCACTGTGCCATGCTCCACAAATTTGGACACCACCCTCAGAACTGTGCTACTGCATAGTGTCCTGTAATTAGGGTACTCCCTCCGGAACAAGCTTACAGTAAGATAGGCATTCTTTCCATTAGAAAATTACAGCCTCACAATGGCAACTCTTTGTTCAATTGACAGTCTTGGTACTCGTGGCATTTTCAAGCATAGTGGAAATGTATACCCCTTAATCTTTTTTAATACTTTTTAGGTATATTTTGATTGGATAACAATCCCTGCATTTGTATTGTACAACTATCCCTGCTTTCCTATTGGTTAACTACTTCTATCCATGCATTTTCGTTAGTTGGGAGACAAAAATCCATTCTAAAGCGATCCAACCCCTTCCTTCAACATGTACTCTTCTCCAAGGACAAATATGCTCATCGATTTGACTCAATACATACTCACAAACAGTACAACAATGCCTTAATTATGGTTCAGACAGTCTACTGAGAATGTCTAGTCACTCTTAGTGAATGCTAACAATCCAGCTGGCTTTCTCAAACAATCCTATAAACCCATCTTACACAGCAGTAAGGCAATACACAGCCAAAAGTTACCAGTCTGAATCAAACCTGGTGGTGAAATACAGTCTGGTGTGGGAATGAAATACAGTCTGAATCATGGGTGTTTAAATCAACAGCCTGGTTGTTAACTGGTATCACAACCCTGGTTCAGGCTGAGGATATTGCATGGTACCAGTTCGTTTCAAAACTGAAATACAATACGAACCAGCATTGGTGTCAGTCATGGTTCAGTATCAGCTCGGACTGGCCGTTGTGCAAGGTTCGTATCCGTGGGTCTATATTTTGATATCAGTTCACCTCGATTATCAATCCTCGACAAGAGTTGTCCAGAGCACAAATCGCACACTGTAAGATGTGCGTTCGCGCGCGCGCCACACAGACACATACATACGCACATGCAACACACACGCAACACTTGCACACACGCATACAAATATACACACACATACATCACATTCACCCACACACGCAACATACACACACACACACACACACACACACACACACACACACACACACACACACGCAACACATCTAGCCAATGAGAAAGTGGTTGCAATTTTATAATGTGGGATACAATGAATCACGAGTTGGTCACGAGACTGTATTGATAATTAAATTCTAGTTAAAAAATGGATGCCCATTTCAGAGGAAGCCGGAGGAAGCAACCCTGCACGTGGAGGCAAAGCATTTGTTGGAAACCGAAAGGGTAGGTCAGGTATGTGTTTAAGTTTATGAGCACCGGTACGAGTTTGTTTACGGCCCCTATGAATAATAAAATATATAAATACCTTTAAGGAACCCTGAAGCTAATTACATGTAGTGCATGTTCTAGGGTTAGCACGACTATATAGTTATAGTGAGCATGGCATCAGCGCAGACCTGCAAACATCATAAGTTAACCTCAAAATGTGTGAGACGCCATATACGGCAATATAAAAAGCGTGAGGTAGGCATGGCTATTAGCGCTGCAACGCGTACTCATGGAACAGATCCTACAGAATACAAGCAATTCTTGTACTGTATGTGGTACTGATGCATGCTGCTCATTTTTTTCCTGTTCAATAAGGACGATTCCGCTGTAAAGTGTGTCAAGAAACATTTACAAGACGCTACAACCTTCCTATAGGTCGACAAGCATAGTAATCCTGATATTGTTGGTGATGAAAGAACACTGGAAAAGTGCCTCACCCAGATGGCATCTATTCGTCCACAACGAACAGCTGAAAAACTTATGAGATGCAGACATCATATGGCTTGAAAGCAGTGGACAATCCTATGCTGAGTTGGATTTAACCCTTTCATGTTAGTAAGCTTTTGATAGATTATTCTTTGTGCATGCACAGTGACATAGCCACCGATGTCTTAATCTCAGTTTTTTCATCTCATTTCAAGTATTATTTTGATCCATACAAGTAGGAATAGGAATAACAATGTTTGGTACTGTTATTGTTGTCATCCTATAGGGGTACACCATTGGAAGTGCTTCATATGATTCTGCTTGGGCTTGCCGCCAAGTACATGTTGAAACAGTTTATGCCACAATTGACCAACAGAATGAAGAAGAGGTTCTTGCTCGTGTGCATTTCCCCATTCTGGTTTACGTTCAAAAATGTTTGGCAATATGTGTCGTTACTATAATTCCTTTGTGGGACGGGACTTAAAAGGATGGTCTCAAATGTCTGTTTTTATCTCAAGTCCTTACTTGAGCAGTGATGATAGAAAGGAGTTATTGAGTTTTTCAAAGGTAAGCACAAGTTTTAACTCCATGATGATTGATTTATGATGTTTTTTATTATAGGTGTTTCGAATAGCATATTGCAACTATTTCTCTCCACATCTCTACCATGAGTGGAAATCTATTTGTGAGAACTTTGTCATCAATGTCAAGCACACAATGTCTGAGTTACTGAATAAATCGTAGGTCCACCTAATACTCCATCTAGTGGATTGTATGGTTAACTTGGGACCTTGCTCGGCATTTTCCACAGAGAGGTGTGTACGTTTCTTTTATTCTTTCCTAAGTAGTTATTAATATGTTTCTCATTCTGTAGGTGTGAATCCTTCAATGCTACTGTTAGAGCACAGAATATTTTTAGTAATCGCCTTGCTCCCTCTCGGGATATTTGCAATCATTTTGCTGTGCAGCAGCATCTATGTTATACGTGTGCTTGTGATGGAGATGATAACATCCAGTAAGTGTTACTCAGTTCAATGAACACTTATCATTGATGTTGATTTACAGTGTAGGTGTGGTGGTGGCTTAAAGACATTGTATTCATCTCCTATGGTGCAACTTTTCTTCAACAATGTTACGATGAGAGAACTCCATGGTGACAGGAGCATATATCAGCCTGGAGCACTGAGGAAACTGAGTTGCAGTTAGTGTTTTGTGATGTGCACATTCTATGCTATAGCATCTTTCACTATTGGCCTTTCCTGTGCTACCATTGAGGATCTGCATCGTCCTGATAGCTCAACTACAATAGAACTTTTTCACTTTATGGAGGACAGCCTTGTTGCAGTGTTCAAAGGGGTTATTGCAGCAGATGGTGGATTGGTTCATGCTGGAGACTTTGTTGAACTGCTCTGTTCAGAAGTAAAATAGTATGTTTTGTCATCTCAGTAACTTCATGTTCTTTATCCCTGTTTTTGACTTCCTGTCAGTTGGAAACGGGTGAATCATTCTGCGTACTTCAGGGATGTGATGAATTTGTTGTGAATAGTGAACCAGTGCTGAATGAGTATGAGTGCCCACTAATTGCCATAACGAAAAGCAGACTGCAGCCAGATCAAGCAAGCTGTTTCTACAAGTAAATAAAAACATTCTCTATGAGAAAGTTGGTGGGATATAGGATTTGAAGGCAATTGGTGGTGTAAAAAGCAAGGAAACAAGGTCTTATCTGAAGGGAGAATGTAATAGTGCTATATTTAGCACACAAACAACATATACCCTAAAATGTGCTAAATATAGGACTATTACATTTTCCCTTCAGATAAGACCTTATTTCCTTGCTTTTTACACCACCAATTGCCTTCAAATCCTATATCCCACCAACTTTCTCATAGAGAATGTTTTTATTTACTTGTTTTCTTAATTTTTTTATCACACCCAATGACTGTTGTATCGCTGCTTCTCCATTTTCATTTCTTTCAATCTATACAATATAGGGACACGGTCTCCGACATGATTATGACGACGTAGTCTCGTACGCATACGTTTTATATATACGTCTGGGTACGAGGCACATATCCTGGAACGTGATTATCCCGACCTGAGTAGTCTCGTACCCAGACCCCATCACATCACAGCAGCGGATGGATTACATCACCGCTACGCTTTTTCAACCTATTAAATCTCCTTCCGCTGCTGTGATGTGATGGGGTCTGGGTACGAGACTAGCGGAGAAGCTGGTTCGCCCACCTGTCATCCCCGCAGATCTACTTACACATTCGTGGCCATGGAACCCGTCAACCCGGATGTTGGCATCAAAACTTTAACAAACGACAGTATACATGTACATGGACCAACACAGGTTAATAATAATAATTATAAACGTTTATTACTTCGGAAAAAAAGTCGCCTCGTCCGCCGCCACCTCGTCTTGTGCCTCCTCCACCTCTGCCTCCTCTACCTCTGCCTCCTCCTGGACGGCCACCACGGCCACCCCGGCCTCCACGGCCACCACCCCGGCCTCCACGGCCACCACGACGGCCTCCACGGCCACCACGACGGCCACCACGGCCTTCTCCTCGACCTCCTCCACGGCCTTCTCCACGACCTCCTCTACGGCCTTCTTCATCACGGCCTCCTCCACGGCCACCTCCTCGACCTCCAGTGCCGCCACCTCCATCTGAAACAGCGACCCCATCTTCTGCTGCTTCTGAATCAGCACGGCCTCCTCCACGGCCACCTCCTCGACCTCCTCCACGGCCTCCAGTGCCGCCAACTCCATCTGAAACAGCGACCCCACCTTCTGCTGCTTCTGAATCAGCACGGCCTTCTCCATCACGACCACCTCCAGTGCCGCCACCTCCATCTGAAACAGCGACCCCACCTTCTGAATCAGCTTCGGTAGCGTTTAGCTGACCGTTTCTTTTCTGGGTCTGCGTCATAGCTTCTGCGTTTAGCTGACCGTTTCTTTACTGGGTCTGCATGATAACGCTCGCGTTCCCCTGTCCGTTTCTTTTCAGGGTCTGCCTTGTAGGATGCCCGTGCCGATTCTAAAACATCGTCTCGAACTTCAAGGTATTTCGCACGTCGTTTCGCTCGTTTCTTTTCTTGACGTGAAGGCATTTTGATGAAAACAACTTCACTAATAAAAAAGTTGCACACCAAACGACGATTGAATCACCAAAGAGCTTTTCTCTAATTGTTATGCTATTTATACACATGCCGTTTATCTTTAGACCGTAATTACGAAATGATCTAATTATACAAGACATAGGCTGATATTCGATTGTGTATCAAAGTATAACAACTACTATATTTATATAAAAGCGAGTCCTGCGGCCGATTCTGAAGCTGTTGGTGAAATTTTTCATCGCTTAAAAGTGTTCCTGACCCGAGTAATGCGTTGCCAAGAAGGAGGAGGAGGAGGAGAAGGAGACGAATTCCGAGACTGGGAACGAGAACGGGCAGCACACTCTTGTTCTCTGCAACCACGCGGTTCTGCGACATGAAACAAGAACGAAAGTACTCCTTTTTGACTTCTAGATCGATTGCTAAAACACGCTGCACGATCCGATCGTCGGGAGTGTTGTTACAGACGGGTCGCGTTTTTTTAATGACATTCATGGTCGTGGTCAAATCCTATATGGAAGTTTCTAACGAAACTTCCGATAGTCCATGAATGCAGTGACAGTTGTACTTTTGATTGGGGGTCCAGCTCTAGGAGGATAGAGAGAGAAACATCAGGAGAGAAGGCTTTGGTGAATACCCATGACTGGACGAATATGCTTTGTTGTTTTAAAAAATGTCTATTGCGTGTGATTATGGAATGTATTAGAATCATTCATTCGTTTATTTAACATTAGCGATCACGAGACAAAACCACGCATCCCCCCGTGTATTACCGGAACTATGTTTGACTTGGCGCTGGTACCACCCACGATTCAGGCTGTTACCGAAACCATTACATTGAGACGGTAACGTCTCATCACGTGACCTTACCCGTCACTCAGATGTAGGCGGATACCGTTGATATCAATACCAACGGTCCGTCTGTGGACGGAGAGTGGACGGCAACGTCCTTCCCCCCCGTCGCTCTGTACATGTCACGTCTTTAAACGTTATAATCCGTCAGTCCGGGAAATCCACGGTTAAAGGCGGTTCGCTTTTTACCGCATCGTACCGTCAGTACGTAAGGTTGGATTTCTGGCTACCGGTACTACAGCGGTACCGCTTCTACTTTCTATCCATGCAGCTTTATCGTATACGTGCACCATCCCATTCACTTTTCTCAGGGTTAGTTCTTCAAAAAACCATATACAAATACAAATGCATATAAAAAGGAAGAGCAAGTGTCAGTTTTGCTTGGTCTCCACATTAGGCAAAAAGCCGATTCCGTTCTGTTGAAAGATAATTACGTATAGCATCAATCATGAATGCATGAACCACAGAAGTACTTGCTTACACATTTGCGCCGGTATTGACAATCTGCGCGCGATGACACTGGCACAAACGGTGGAGCCACTCACGTCATCAAACGTTCATCTTGTGTAAAAAGTCACAGATGAGAAAAAAAAGTGACCCTTGTACATACCTCATTGCGTTCCAAAGCCAAAAAAAAAAAGGTCGCTGGGTAGAGGAAATACAATTAAATAACGCACCAATAATACGTTACACCTACTAATATGTGTTCGCGTTACAACCTATTCCTGTAGATGGAAGAAAAGTGGTTGTGATATCTTCGACACCCCAAAAATGGCACTTACGCAGCACTCATGTCTTATCATCAGTATGTGGCGAATCAACAAGTTTATTCGGATCCATAAGTTCCACGCCAATCTTTGAACCTGAAAGTTGCTATAGAGGACAAATTAAGGCCGATAGCGAAACGCTTACCATATCGTGCTCTTTGCTGCGCTGATGCATGTTGTACTTTGGCGCCAAAATAGGTTGCGATAAAATAGATAACATCCATCGGCTACACCACTGTTTCCCCGCCAAAAACCTATAATTAATAGTCACAAGGGACAGTTATTAACCAACAACTGTCAATCAATTGCAATTAGCGAGCTTATACCGCTTGTTATTGGTATGCGATTTGTTGCCATGGCAATGAGGTAACAGTCCAGTACATGTATGTGCGATTTAAATCTTTTATCAGCCTTGAAATTGATTCATTAAGGTCCAATACAAGAATGCAGAACATACAACATGTACATGGAATCAGTTTTAGTTTGAGTGAGGATGGAAGACATAATCCTTTATCCCTACACATGTAAAGAATGAACGAAGTACTTCTATAATGTTGCACACAGCCACACACACGTCACACAAACAGGCACACATCACACACAGGCACACATCACACAAGGCATACATCACACATAGGCACACATCACACATAGGCACACATCACACATAGGCACACATCACACATAGGCACACATCACACAGAGGCACTCATCACACAGGATACATAACACAGAGGCACCATCACACAGGTACACATCACACAGGCACACATCACACAGAGGCACACATCACAGAGGCACTCATCACTAAGGCTACAAATACACACAGGCACATATCACACACAGGCACACATCACACCAACAGGCACACATCACACAGGCACGCATCATACAGGCACACATCACACAGGCACACATCAACAGACACACATCACACACAGGCACACATCACACACAGGCACACATCACACACAGGCACACATCACACAAACAGGCACACATCACACACAGGCATACATCACGCATAGGCACAAATGACACACAGGCACAAATCACAAAGGCACACATAATAAAGAGGCACACGTCACACATCACACAGGCACACATCACACACAGAGGCACACATCACACAGGCACACATAACACAGAAGCACCATCACACAGGTACACATCACACAGACACACATCACACACAGGCACACATCACACAAACAAGCACACATCACACACAGGCATACATCACGCACAGGCACAAAAGACACACAGGCACAGATCACACAAGCACACATCACACATAGGCACAAATCACACATCACACAGGCACACACAGAGGCACACATCACACAGGCACATCACACAGACACACATCACACAGGCACATGTCACACACAGACACACATCACACATAGACACTCATCACTAAGGCTACATATCACACATAGACACTCATCACTAAGGCTACATATCACACACATGCACACATCACACACATGCATACATCACACAGGCACATATCACACACAAGTTACACATATTGGCACACATTACAGACAGGCACACATCACACAGGTATGCACACAGACACACATAGCACACAGCCACACATCACACACAGACACACATCACATTTAGGCACACATCACTAAGGCTACAGGCACACATGACACATATAGGCACATATCACACACTGGCACACATCACACACAGGTTACACATATTGGCACACATTACACACAGGCACACATCACACATAGGCACACATCACACAGAGGCACACATCACACAGAGGCACACATCACACAGAGGCATGTGTATATCACACACAGGCACACATCACACACAGGTATACATCACACACAGCCACATCACACACAGGCACACATCGCACATAGGCACACATCACACATCTCACACAGGCACAGGCACACATCACATAGGCACACATCACACACAGGCACACATCACACACACTGGCACACATTACACACAGAGGCACACATCACACAGAGGCACACATCACACACAGCCACACATCACACATACACTAAGGTTACACATCACACACAAGCACACATCATACACAAGTTACACATTGGCACACATCACACACAAGTTACACATTGGCACACATCACACACAAGGACACATCATAAACAGAGGAACACATCACACAGGCACTCATCACTAAGGCTACACATTACAGAGAGGCAAACATCACACACGGGCACTCATCACACACAGCAATACATCACACAGAGGCAAGTGCACATTACTCAGAGGCATACATCACGCACAGAGCCTAGGCACACATAACACAGAGGGACACATCACACAGAGGCACGTGTACATCACAAATCACACACAGGAACACATCACACAGAGGCATGTGTACATCACACACAGGCTACACTTATTGGCACACATTACACACAGGGACACATGTATCATAAACAGAGGCGCATATCACACAGAGGCACTCATCACTAAGGCTACATATTACACAGAGGCACACATTGACACAGAGGCACACATCAACACACAGGCACACATACACAGTGGCACACATCTCACACAGAGGCACACATCACATACACACACAGGCAACTGGTGCCATTTATAGTTATGGAATCCCTGCTGTAAAGATTCTTTACTTGATGACGAATCTGACTCAGAGCCGGAGAGGTATTCTATATGCTCTCCTGTCTGCCATAGTACAGGTACGTCTGTATAATAAAAAAGGATACAATTAGCTGCTAATATAGCTACCGCTCAGCACTAGCTATATCTCGCGAATCGAGTATACGCATATGCAGCTGCGCATATGCATACATAATCGATGCACGTGTATGATACACGATACATACCTTCCGCTAGAAGCTGTTGTTTAGCTTGAAGAGAATTATCAGCTTTGGATGACGACTCTACTAGCATTTGGTGTTCAAAAAATGTAGATCTACACACGTATTCCCCGCAGTGGTGACAGTAACGTCACTTGCCGCTCATTTTTTGAATTCGGAAGGAGTTACTTGTATCACGTGACCATGCGTCAATAATAGTGGAGGACGCGGTACCGTGCGGTAGCGTTCGTCGATTACCGTTCATAAATACACGGATACCGTCACTAAACGTTTTCGTGAAATTTACGTGGAAGTCCGTCTTGATCGAAAGTGACGGGGCACCGTTGCAACCCGTCTCCGGATAGCGGTTTCGCTGTGCAGTTTTGCATTATCGTGGCAGTACAGGTAAGAATCGGAAATTACTCCACCAGATCTGAAACGGATATTTTTCCCAACCTTTTTAGTATTTGATAACAGTCTGATTCAAATCAGGTAACAGGTTTGGAATGGTTTTAAACTTTTGGTCGTGTACCTCCTTAGCCCCAATCTTCATATGTATAACACTTAATGTGCACTTCAGTAGCAAAAGAATGCTAGAAACGCATTAAAGCAGGTGTGAATTCGTTTGGGGTTCAATACTGGTTTCTAAGGAGCAAAACGAAATTAGGGGAATATAAATCTTTATCGAGAAAGGGATTTGTTGATATAGAATTGGTGGTGCACATAGTAAGGAACAAGGTAGGGTTCGCTAAATGAGCATGTAATTAACAGTCCTTCATATTTGCATGCAAATAGGTTTTTTTATTCACAAATTTTAATACTGGTTAGTGTGGGATCTTAACAAAACCCTCTGTGTTAAATTTACTTGAGTCTGGTATTGGTTTTAAATAAGCAAAGTGGCAGCTATTACAATTCCTTTGGAAGGACCTCTGGTCGCATACGCACCACACCATACATGTACATCCGGTTATGCTTCAAATAGGGAATCCAATTTGCACTCTTCTTAACAATAGCGTATATTGTCTCAGTATACAGTGTAGAACACAGTGCCCATGGGACGAGCTAGTGTGTTGTCAATATGACCATACACGGCGCGACAGTATACCGTATGCAGCCTTGTATATTGCACCTATACTAATCGATACTCGTCTGCACTCGACACGTGGGCAGTTTTTCATACGACTCGAATGCGGCGCCTGTATACGTCTCAGAACGAACACTTTGCTTCTACGTATGATATCGTGGTCTGCATATGGATTCGGTATATTCGTCATCACCTGTCTGCATACTCCCAGATGAACGCGTGCAGACTCTGTACACGTCATGTATTCGAGTCGCTTCAAATCCATTTTCTGTTCTGTATACTTGAAGGCTAGTGCTCCAAACCCTGAACCACGCCAGCAAAAATTCGGCAAACTTTAATCAAATTACAGCCAATACAACTTAGTCAAAAATAATATCTAGTTCCAAGCTGGCGATCAAAATCTCCATCGCATCCTGGATTTTCCTGATGTAGTTACAGGGGCACTCTCCGCCTAGCAGAGGCATCTTGGAAGGCGAGCACGAGCCTCTACTACTCTCGCGGCACTTGTCGAAGGTTTCCTTACAAGCACACGCTAAAATATCACAAAGGTTAAGCCCAAAGAACTCAGCATTTACTTACTCTCTGACCGCCATGGTAGCTAGCTTGTGCTTTACAATGCTATCGTCGTCATCCCAGCGAAGCTTTTTCACTTGGCCGTAGCACACCCTGGCGTCGGCTAAAGAGCTGCGGTCAGAATGGAAAATTATAGCATGCGTTAACTCCATTGGGCCTACTCTGTACCAGCGTTTCTTCTTTTGCCGGGGTTGGTCACTTTCGCCATTTCAGTCCACTTGTCCTGGTTTGGTAAGAGAGGGCCAGTTACTGGTAAGCAACACCGTATGGTGTACACTGTAAACTCACACAACTTACCAGGCCTAGACTGCTTCAGTCCGTTCGGTATGCCTTTATAAACTCCGCCTGACAACCGTTGTCCGAAACTCTTGGAACTCTTATCTTGCACAGTTGCACCTGACTGATTCGTGTTATGATCACAATCAACAATCCGATTTCTCTTACGTTGGGAACGGCTCCATTATTACTGTCTCCACAGATAGCCCAGTAGTCCAGCTTTCCTTTCCTTCTATTTCGTTGGGAACTCAACCAAGTTGCCTACTTTTTTGTTTCCTTTCTCGATAGTGCGTCCTCACCTCCATTAATGACCAACACGTGCCAAACTTCAAACCGAGCATGCGCAGATTATGATATCCATGGTTACACTTTGAAAATTGTTTTAACTGCTTACTATGCGCACAAAATAAGTATCTTCCAATACCTAGACCGTGCGGTAACGTAGAAACATAGGAGCAACAGTTCTGAATGACTTTCTACTTGGGTCATGACTATCACAGCTCTCTCAGAAGCAAAGATGGTTCTGGTCCCCAGGAAGATGACCTGATCATGATTGTCTGCTTAGCATCCCATCCAAACATGTTCCCTAGTCTGGTACGTGAGTAGAAACATAGGGGCAACAGTTCTGAATGACTTTATACTGAGTTTCACAGCTGCACATGCATGGAGGTCAGAAACTTACATGCATGGACATCTAACACGCCAGCTCATCTCATTACAAGCGACATGTGCTTTATTGTTTCACATACCGCTTACTGGGACATATAGGCGTATATATAAGCATGCGATTATCGATATTACACCCGTTTAATATGCGATAGCCACATATGTATCAGAAGTTCCCAATGCTTATCCCGGTATAGGGCTAATTAAGTTAAGCTTAGTAACTTACCTTTGTGTTCGAACTAGTACGTAGAAAGACACTGGCCGTAAGTCGATCGAGTTCAGCTCAAACATACAATGTATTATAGTAGCCACACCCATGCCTTATTCGAGGGTGCCAATATTCCTATTTGTTGCGCACTATTGCAATTTACGAGTTTATCTGCATACGGGTGCAGTACGCACCCAATGCTTGGCCCCCCTAATATCCATCTGCACACTGCTCTTGATACTCGAATGTCTAGGTACGACTATGTATATTGGTCCGCACACGTGCATGTCTGGATATGTATCTGCATACCATGGCGTGGGCAAACTCTGCATATTACTGCATACGATACTATGTCACGCAGTGATATCGTTTTTGTTATTACTACTTGGTCCCCAGGCCTATGCCCAACATCAAATCGTTATTCGTTCCCAGGCCCTAGAACAATTCCGCACAGGGGCGTCTCCCCTCACGTGCTCAACACAACACATATTTCATTGGTGCACGATTTATCTCTATATTCTCTATCTTATTCTCTCTCTCTCTCTCTCTCTCTCTCTCTTCTCTCTCTCTCTCTCTCTCTTATCTCTCTCTCTCTCCTCTCCTCTCTATCTCTCTCGCTCTCTCTCTCTCTAGTCTACTCATCTCCTCTCTCTCTCTCTCTTATTATCTCTCTCTCTCTCTCTCTATCTCTCTCTTATCTCTCTCTCTCTCTCTCCAGGGGCGGATCCAGGAATTAGGAAGGGGGGGGGGGGAACAGGAAGGGGGTGGGTGAGGGAGGGGATGTTGACCCCATCTTCGCGAAAACGCGGAAGCTTTGAGCAATATAGCAATATTGACACATCCATATAGCACTTATCACTTAATACAAAAGCATGAAAGTACATGTACTACTGATACTAGCATTTAGCTAGTTTTATGTATTTTTGTCATACAGTGAGGCGAAGAGCCTTCGTGGTCGCTTTTGAATGAAGATTTCTACAACTGTCTCATTGGTGTGCGCAAGCTATAAGCGGTGGCGAAGCGTTTAATACTTCTTTCATACGCTACATCCAATTACATCAGCAGTTACACGGTACGATTACGTAACATGAATACATAATTAGATGAACGGAAGGGGCCCCCGGTGCCCCCCCCCCCCCCCTAGTCCGCCCCTGAGTGACTCTCTCTCTCTCTCTCTCTCTCTCTCTCTCTCTCTCTCTCTCTCTCCTCTCTATCTCTCTCTCTCTCTCTCTCTCTCTCTCTCTCTCTCTCTCTCTCTCTCTCTCTCTCTCTCTCTCTCTCTCTCTCTCTCTCTCTCTCTCTCTCTCTCTCTCTCTCTCTGTCTCTCTCACAAACACACACACACATACACACAATGAATCACAAAGAAATACTTGCTAGTACATCACGGTACTTGACCGTCAGATGGATTACATCACCGCTACGCTTAGTGGTGCGAAACATTGGGTCTGGGTACGAAATTAGTTGGACGTTAGGTTACAGTACACTACTGTACTTACATTTAGAGGGTTGGGCCAAAACAAGCACCAGATTAGAGCAGACGACAACACACTAGCTCGTCCCCAGCCGGATATCCTTTCGGCACGGTAACCAGCCACGTAGATCACGGCCTTTTGCGGCCAGGCATTATAAATACTATACAGGATCGTTTCTCCGAAAAGGGACCTAACCCAAGTTTTTTCCAAGATTTCAAATTTTGTGATATTGTAGAAGTCTGTAATTGTCCTCTAAACAGGGCCCTTACACTGACATACCAATGCAAACTGGTAACAATATTCATTATACTGCTGGCAGACTCCAGGATAAAAAAAGGCTGTAAGCATTGGAAATGAGCGGTACCAAAGTTTTTTTAAAATGTTTCTCAGATCGCATGATTTCTGTTGTGCATTATTATCCGTGATTCAATAGAAAGCACTGACAAGGATTGGATTGATTAGCGAAGTAAAAATGAGTACACAGGCTTACTTTTATTTTTATTTAGAGGTGACATGGCTTACAGGCAAAAGGGTGACAGTCACTACAGTATGGATGGACAACAAAGTTGTCTCCATGCTAACCGATTCTCAGCCAGCAGAGTGTGCTACTATTGGAAGAAAGCACAAAAAAATGGCACAAAAATTGATATTCCATGTCCTATTCAAGTAATACGGTACATGGGGGATGTTGACCGCAATGACCAATTGCGTCAATACTACATGGTACGACTGAAAAGCAGGAGGTATATTCTCTGGTACCTATTTGAATTGGCTGTCACGAACTCCTATATCGTGTACAAAGGACATAATGGCGAGACAACAAACTTCACTCTATGAAACTTCAGACTAGATTTAGCTAAACAGCTGAATGGCAATTACAATAGCCGCAAGGCTCCAGGTCATCCAGCAACACAGCCAGCACGTGCACACATGCTATTACCACACCACCCAGTAAAGAACAGAACACAAAAAAGGCATGAGCAGATCATATGGAGAAATGGCCCATACATAGGCGGTCATCTTGCTTTTTTTTTTCAAATTGAATTTCAAACACGTTTACAATATACGATAAATCGGACTGATTGTGAATCTGTGCTTATAAGATTATACCATGAACCATTCACGGCTCGTAAACTACATCAAGACAAAAATTTAATTTCTACCGCGCATAATTTATTCATAAACGAAGTAGTCATCATCATAGATACTATAGAAGAGGGATTGGAAGCAAGGTTAATTATCGCTAATTATCACCTACACTCCGTGATCTGCTCTGTTTTGTGGTTCAAGCCTTATCATCGACCTACGCGCGCGCGCGTTTATCTGTCTAAACGCTATGACTTCCAATGAAATCCTGAAAAATGCCATTGAAAATGTTTTAATTGATGACGGCTTTAAGATACAGACTCCATCGTCCAGAAGCGCTGTTGAAGATGCTCGGAAACTCCTACATTGGTTTTCATTGCCTGATAGTAAGGACGTCATTTGTTCAAGTATGCTGATCAAAGACAGTACATCATTCACACTCTGGAGTGGACAAGGTATGAATTGTAGAACCTTACAAGAGGCATAGTTTAGCAGGTTGCAACCGAAATATACACTCCAGTTAAAACTGGCTTGAATGTGAATAGTGAATTGCACCCGGCCTGTGTTCGATGTTTGATAATATGAAGCTTTACAGATGATGATAACGTTAGTATCAGACACTGGAGTGATGTCAACCCAACTTCTGGGAAGAGCAGGTAACAAATCTTATTTGAACCATCGTAGCTTGGTCTGTATGGAAACTTTGTCCAACGGAATCGACACAGGAAATGGAACGCACACTTTATGTAAGGAGATGGACACTAAGAGGGAATAATCTTTGCCAGACTCAGGCTTCTTCTTCCACCAATGCTTTCTCCTACCCATACCTGTATGTATTTGAATGAAATAGATAAACACTCTTACTACTACAATCTACCTCCCTTCTCGAGGTCAGCGTGCAAACATGGCCTATTTTGTGTTCATTCACGCATACCGGTATAGAAATATTTCTATACAGGTATGCGTGAATGAACACAAAATAGGCCATGTTTGCGATAGCGTTACTTGAAAACCAACCATTCTTTTCGGAAAAAGAAAAAAGTCCCTCCTGGAGCATTCACTGCTCTCTCAGGATTCATAACAAGCATTATAAAAGGACTTACGATTGCTTGAATAAAGGTACACACACGAAGCATATCATTTCTTGCACTTTCGAACTATACGATCGTGTAACTCATGATCCGATGACGACTAAACAAAAGTAAAAAAATCCCTCCTTGCAAATTCACCTCTCTAAACAGATAAAGCATCATAAACCTTCGGGAGACTACCGGTTCGTAAATAAAGGTACAAAACCCTGCGTGAGCTGTGACACGTTGTAATAACTATGCAGCGCTATAAATCAACGGCGTTTTTTTGGTCAAATACCTTCAAAACCCTTACCTTCCAATTAAAACGACTAATGCAAACTGGTAGAACAACGTTCAGAACACTTTCTTTAGATTTAGCCACTTTAAAGGTGTGACTCTCGCGATCACGGAGTGCGCGCAAAGTCTCTATGGCTCACGTGATGCGCTTCCAATCCCTCTTCTATAGTATCTATGTCATCATATATTACCTTGCGTCATGCATCTTAGAATAAAGTTATAATTATTAAAATTATGTCGGCTAGCTAGTAACGGTTATAAACTTCAATGGCTTGTAACGTTTACAACTATCAAGGCAATACAATTTGAATTACAATTATAGTTGTACCGATTACAGTTACAGTATGCACTGGAGATGTGGAGCGCATCAATTAGGCATGCTGGGATCGAACTACTTATGCCCTACATGCTTTCATCTTCTGAAACGCAGGTGTTTTGGTGATGTGCATTGAGGCAAGGACGCACAACATTGTTTCGTTGGATTTGTTAGTAATTTTGATTTTCAGCTTGGCAAAGTGCCCAGCTGGTTGATGACTCTGGCACTTTGATTTGGCTCCAGTGCAATTCAGAGATTGCATGGGCTGCCACATTCTGCGAGTGACCAGCAGGGCGCAGGCATATAGGAGAGAATGGCCCACATTGGGCTCCTAGCTCTATCCCAAATTACTTCCCTTTGGGCTCATGATAACAGTATAATATGATAATGCTTACGTAAGTGTAGGTATACTGAGTAAAGATTAACTCTCTGATACATTGAATACGTCTGAACAGTGCGGCATGTGTTTGCAAAACCAGATATCAGTGATGAGGCCTGTGGCTTCTTTAGATATCCACTGCGCTACAGCATTTCGTATGCAGAGTTGTACGGAGTCTGCATACCAACCATATGCAGATGAATATCATTGAAGTGTCCATATACAGACGTCAGCATATGGACACTTCAATGATACTCATCTGCATATGGTTGGTATGCTGACTCCGTACAACTCTGCATACTAAATGCTGTGGTGCAGTGATATCACTATAATTATCTCAAGTGTTGAGCCAGCATGCATATACATGTATTATACTAGTATAATCATAGTAATCCTGTTCTAATTTCTATAAATCATCTCTCAACTATACTATATATTGTGTTATTCATTTGTGCCGGTGAATATAAATAATAAATGCTTGTTTAGCAATCATGCGCATTGCAGAAGGTCACACTGAATCATTGAATTAAAAGCAGGCATTTTTTCGCGCGTGCATGGGCAGTACCGATTTAATTACTCGATTCAGTGGACGCACCATTTCTTTCTACAGCTATTTTTACTTGATTTCAGTGCTTCGATATGATTAAAGTCAAGTGTCTACTACAGCATGAAGCTACACTGCCATATACGACTGTACGTCGTTTCATTTAAACCACCGAGGCTCGCCTATAAACCATTGCTTGACCGAATTCGAAAGAAAAGTGCAGTGTGGTCATGGTACTATAGTATATAGATCAGTAATTCGAACAAGTCACAATTAAAGGAAGCTTTGAATACTTTTACTGCAACGAAATATTTGGACATGATGTTGAATAAAATATATAGCTTCGCTCTTCTTTTGACTGCTCCAAATCTGATTACAACCCACGCAAAACCAATACATGCAGCAAAACTACACATGCAGCAGAAAGCACACATGTACATACATATAAATCCTTTAATAGAATAGCCAGGGGTTTGCATAATCGACCGCAACAGCACAGGTTATGGAGGTTGAACACGTGGATCTGGTGGCAAAGGTTTTAGACCAACCAGGGGTGGGGTGGGGGGGGGGGGGGGGGGGCAGACTAGCTAACTAATTGAGGTGTCTGATATCGTTCCTCCAATCTGTGCTACACTATAGATCTGTTAGACTGAGGACCTGCATGCAAGAAAGTAGGGAATGATGTAGTCATGATTAGATTTATGTACACTACGCTTTCGTGAGAATACATATGATATCATCAAAAAGACTTATGCACGAACGCCAGATCCTAGATTTCCAGACTAACGCTATATAGCTGGAATGTACGTGGTAGGATAGGAGACATCATCAAAACAGACATCATCAAGACAATGCAAAACAGAAACATATACAAAACTGATACATGCATGTGTATAATGAAGTGTTGAAGCTTGCAGCTTGCAAGAGGCAATATGTGAAACAAGGGCAAAAAGTGTGAACTTGAACAAGCTAGGTAACAGATGGCAACTGAAAGGTGCACGGAAAAGGGCCAAACATGTCCTAAGCAGCCTAGACTTTTGCCAATCCCATAGGTCATCCTGAAGGAGAAGGTGTCCACATTAATGATTGCAGTAGACAAAGTTATGGACATTGAGCAGGTGTTGGGCGTATGAAATGTCACTGCTGGATCATGGCAGAAGTGTCGCTTTAGACCAAGCTAGACAGATGCAGTCGTGAACCAACGCTGACGCAGACCGTCCTTTGCATTTATTTTTTTGGTCCTTATTACAATCTTTGCGCTTGCTCTGAAACCGAAATAGGCAGCTATACTCCGAAGTAGCGCTGTTAATCCTGGCGGAACTCCAAAAAGCCGGCTGTCCGGCGCAGTGCTACTACTACCAGAACCTCCTGAGCCCAAGAAACTCCAGTCTGCGAAGCACTCATTCTCCACCGATCACCGACAATGACATTCTGCTTGAGCATGAGTCGGCCGAAGTATCGCGGTGAGGCGTATGCAATAGAGAGTTTGGCTACAATATCTACACCTCTCTCAAGAAGCTTTCTAGCTCGATCACTTGAACTGCTTAATCCTTCCATAATCGGCTTTACTGCTCTTGAAACATAAGTCGAGTCTACGATTTGTATTGATTTATTGTTGCGCATGCGCTTTCACCTGGTTGAGGGTCGCAATTCAATAATGGACATCAGGTATGTGTACCAAGTATAAAGTAAGCGCATTGCCACTAAGGGTGAAGCTGGGATATCTGACTGCATGAACCACACCGCTTATTAAATAAAGGATTTGGATGTGAGGAAAGCAGGGTAGATTAGGTAGTGATCGGCATGTGCGATAGCGTAGGTAGTGTTCGGCATCCATGTTAAAGGGAACGTAGTTGCTTTAAACTATACTTACGGGTTTTTATCCTGTTTCGAAATATTGAAATGGTCTTCTTTGAGGCTCTGTATTCTGTTGAAAGTGCGGTTGCCAAACACTTCCTACTGCCGACCACTCCTCACATTACCCTACAGTGAGGATTTTATACATGCATAGTAAATACGTACGTAGCTTGTTCAAAACTGCTTTAAAGCAGTGAGACATCACGATATTCTATCATCTGTCGAGTTTGGTTGCACAGCGTATAGCAACAGATATTAGCCCGTCCGTCATAATGAGTCCTTTCCTACTACTGTACCTTGGTTTTAGCAGAGACATCTGGTTTTTAGACGCATTAGAGTACATTTGGTTCTGAGTACGAGAATGGTGCTTGGTGGTTAATTCAGTTTAAATGTCTGTACAAGGGGTGGGTGGGACATAGCTTGTTCAGGGGGGTAGAACGTAGGACAAAATAGAAGCTTGTCATGCATGGGGTGGTTATTTACCTGTTTTGTGGTTTGCAATTATTGTATCTTGTAAGGGTGTACTGTTAAATAACGGAATAACCCAAAGACAGATTAGATAACGTAAAATACTTCATTCAATGGAATGGTGGCCACCAATGTTTTGAACCTTTCTCAGATACTGCTGTGAAAGGGAAAGAAATTGATGTTAAGTAAACTGATTATTAAGTATCTACAATAAAATCATGTGATTCCAGTTATGTTGTTATTTTATGTACTTAATTACCTGAAGTACTGTCTTATTGAATTCAAATCACTGAATTAAGCATCCACTTTAAGCATGCAATGATCTCTAAATTAACAAATACCATAATTTTGACTGTGTACACGGTTGAATAATATATTTTGATTTATGTACCCTTAAATTAGCTAATTTTGGTTAAGAAGCCACCAAAAATCATTGCAGTTGAATAAATGGATTCAAAATGATAATTGAAGATGCCATGTTCCCAATTATATAATTATAACAGTTTCAACTGTATCTGCAGACTAACACTCATCTAGGATGAAACAAAGTGAAACTGTGATCTGTAAGTAATGGAATATAACATGGTGTTAGCAATTATGTATTATTATATGTGTGAGTGTAATGTATTTTAAATGCACTGTAAAAAGAAAAGATGGGCTACTCCCCGCCCCGCCCCCCATACATATATCAATGAAACCCTGCATTTCGCCAGTCTTGTTACTACAGCACATTATGTTATGAAAATCAATACTACAGATGTATATGAACCAGTTCACAATATGCAATAGGCACACTATCAGTATGTGATGCAGGTATGTGTGTGGTACTATGTGTTGTGTTGTGTTTGCAGTGTGAGCATACACCAGCTCTGCTGTACACTACTTCTGCAGACAGCAAGCTACCCTGTGTGATGTTGGTGTGTGTGTGTGTGTGTGTGTGTGTGTGTGTGTGTGTGTGTGTGTGTGTGTGTGTGTGTGTGTGTGTGTGTGTGTGTGTGTGTGTGTGTGTGTGTGTGTGTGTGTGTGTGTGTGTGTGTGTGTGTGTGTGTGTGTGTTTTATGCATGCACATGTGTCTAGAAGACTGGTGACTAAGATTATATCCCTTTGAAGTTTCTGATGAAACCTCAAGTTATGATTGGGCCCTAAAGGGGTGTGGTTGCTCCCATGTGATGCTTATCCTTGAGGTCTATGTGTTGAAAGCTTAGTAGCTGATGGTGGCCAGACCAGTGGGTATTCTGGTATTGAAGAGCATTGAGTCTAGCCTCTGTGTGTGAGTGGGTGTGGATGTGGGTGTGTGTCGGTGTGTATGTGTGTGTGTGTGTAAGCTTGTGAGTGTGTGTGTAAGTTTGTGAGTGTGTGTTTGTGTGTGTGCATGATGCATGTTACGTTATATGCATGTGGTACACAATGTATGCATGGTGGAGTGTAAATTTTGTTTTGTTTGCAGTGTGGGTAGACATTACCATATTAATTTTGCAGACAACTAGCTACCCTGTGTGATGTTTGAGTGATGCTTGTGTGTGTTATGTGTGTGTGTTGTGTGTGTGTGTGTGTGTGTGTGTGTGTGTGTGTGTGTGTGTGTGTGTGTGTGTGTGTGTGTGTGTTTTATACATGTACATACATGTATGTCTAGAAGACAGGTGACTTAGATTTTACATAATTGAACTTACTGGTGAAACCTCAAATTATGATTGGGCCCTAAAAGGGAGTGGTTGCTCCCAAGTGATGCTTACCTTTGAGGTCTATGTGTTGAAACTTTAGTAGCTGATGGTGGCCAGAGGAATTGGTATTCTTGTATTGAAGAGCATTCAGTTTAGCCTCTGAGGTATGTGTTAGTGAGGGTGTGTCAGGTTGTGTCATACATTTGGCATAAACGTGTAGTGTTTGATTTGTCATGTTGTCATCTAATACATGTATATGTGTGTTACTGTATTCATACCTTCCGTGTACATGTATGTATGGCAACCCAACTATGCATACATAGTTGGAGTTGGGGTACTGTTAAGTCCATGTGTGTAACAAAATGATTAAATGTTCATACGTGTGCATAATCAAGTGCTGTACTTTACCTCTCAACGTAATTAAGGTCACGTGCCAATGATTATCGGCTTATATTCCTTTTGGGTTTTGCACAAATACCCCTAGGCACAGAAGCGGCATTTGTCAGTTTGTTATCTGAAATAGAGTTGGCTTAGTGCATACTGTGAGATTAATATGTTCTTTTTTTGTTTTACTTCAGATCTGGATGAGTTGTGAGCCGTGAAAGTAGTACCGGTTGCGAAGCAAGAAGCTCGTTAGGCGGAACCCTTGGAGTATATTTCTGTGGCTATGTTTTGTATCATTGTATGTTTTTTGTCATGGTGTAACTTATTATCAGTCCCGCTGTACTGTAGCGTGTTTTCATGTCCTGAAAAGAATGAAAAAACTGTTTATTGTCAATTCAAATTTGCCTACTTAATTGGTTTCGTTAATATTTGCAGCTGCACGGTTGTCTTATCGTACTATCGGGAATGCAAATCTGATACAGTATTCATTTGTGTTTATGAAATACTCCTGGAGAGCAACTTCTTCAGTTTCGCCTCTTGAACAAAAGAAATTATGTGTGTTCTATGCATGCATAAATGCGGCCATTTAGGGTTATTAATAATGATGGTTTGAATAACCATACATACGGCCGGCTGGTATGTGTTGGCGGTAAGGCGCGGGAATTGCCTGCTGGAGCCATAGTTCTAGAATTTTGACGTGCTCACGTTTTGGAGAGATATTCACGTGAAGCGAAAGGTTAGTCTATAACAGATAAGGCATTGCATGTATACAGTGTATGTATGTGTATGTAGTTCACATGCAAGAAATGATTTCATATACAAGTGACACGCATATACGTGTAGTGTACATACATGCCTACATAAACAACCACAACCTCAGTTATTATTAGTTATTTGAACTGTATCCAGAGGATCTGAGAAACTTTGAAGTGATTGTGCAATCTGAGATATCAGACAAGTAAGTACAGCAGTACACAGTAAGTGTTATACATGTAAATGACACTTGCATGTAAATTAACAGGGTCTGCACTCTACTGCGGCATCAAGCTGTGTGGTCAAGTGAGCTTTATTATTAATAGTTGATACTATACATTGGTACAGAGTACTGTAGTAGTTTAACTGACAACCAGGATCTTGATTTGAGGAACTTGTGCAATCTGAGACATCTGATTCTGCTCCTAGATTACCTGAAGAGGCATTTCGGTACGTTAAACTTGAAAAAAGATAGCATAATAAAAAATCCTGACATACATCACACACACACACACACATGTACACACACATGTACACACACACATGTACACACACATGTACACACACATGCACACACACACACACACACACACACACACACACACATGAACGATTGGTACAGAGTACGATAGCAATCTAACTGACAACCAGGAACTTGATTTGAGGAACTTCTGCAATCTGAAACATCTGATTCTGCTCCTAGATTACCTGAAGAGGCATTTGGGTGCATTAAACTTAGATAGCATAAATAAATACTGACAGACATCACACCCACACCCACACACCCACACACCCACACCCACACACCCACACCCACACACCCACACCCACACCCACACACCCACACCCACACCCACACACCCACACCCACACCCACACACCCACACCCACACACACACACCCACACTCACACCCACACCCACACCCACACACCCACGTACACACACACACAAGATTGGTACAGAGTATGATAGCAGTCTAACATACATCACACCCACACCCACACACCCACACACACACAACACCCACACACACCCACACACACATTGTTATTATTAACAGCATGATTAGAATTACATATTGCTTAATCCCTAATCTGCACTGATATGAATTGGTACGCAGAATGTACAAGACCATTGCAAACATTGTGAATTGTGGATATGCACGAGTTGCTATGCAAGAGCAAACTGAAAGTGATTTCAAAAGATTCTTTCAAGCACTTACTTTGAAAACAAAACAAGGCGGAAAGACTAGAAGCCAGTTTGAAACACATTTAAAGGCTATAAAGGCAATGCTTTCCCAAAAATGGCATCCACAGAAAAGCAGGAGGAGTACAAAAATGCATTCTCCATTACCAAATGGGATGCCTTAAGTGTAAGTGACAAAAGTACACACACACTGGCCAAATGCAATACATGCTACAAGACATTATACCAACATCAATGCCACTTTCCTGCAAAGCCCATTTATTTTGCTTGTAGCACACTTGCCATTAACATGCCAGCTGGCATGAGTGATAAAGCATTTGTCCAGCATGCTTTGGAGTCCGCAAGCAATGTATGCAAAGAGAACTTTGGTCACAATTTCTTACAGTCTATAGTTGCATGTAAGCAGGTAGAAATGGTAAAAACTAAAACAGAAAGAAGAAAAGAGAAAGATGCAATAATGAAAAAGTGCAGAGATGCATGCAGTGCAATACTAATGGCTAGTACTCCTTCAACACTTTTGAAAGAAAATGAGTCAATGGCTAGTTACAATAGAGAAAGAAAAGCTCAGTATTTTGAAAAGCCAAATGGAATAAAAAGTTCAAATCATATAGTCCTGACTTCACTAATGTAACATGGGACAAGGATAGTGTTCTGAATCACTTACATGCAGCAATAGCCAATGATCAAAAATTGGTATGGTCGAAATCACGCAGTAACAGAGGACAAATATTAACAGAATTTGCCTCACTATGTGGGGTAAACACACAATGACTTGATTCAACACAAAGAAAGGACACAACAAGATCTGTTAGGGATTTCCTGGCTCATCAATACCAATTCCACCTACACCCCATGCCATTAAGAAAGAATGGGCAAACTTAGTATCTTCTGGCAACATACACCTGGGAGAAGCATGTTCCCCATACACTACAACAAAATTTGTGCATTGAGATGGGCAGGTACTGTAGTAAGGAACAATGTAACTGTACAAGGAAGAAAAATCCCACTACATGACATCAGAGTAAGGATGCTTCAAAAGCAAGAAAAATTCATGCACCTGTTAAGTGACGAAGCAATCGATAGCATGGGATTGCAGAAGTTACAAAACAAAGTGAAAACATACAAACAAAATGTGGAGACCACAGTGTGTAATGAGCTAAAAGCAACACTAAAAACAATACAACGAACTCGCAGCCTTGCTTTATGGCATGATCATGCCACATTGCTTGGTCGAGGATACATAATGATTACAGTACACACAATGTATGACTCTGAGGTGAACCTACAATCAGAAGTAGAGGACCCGGATCTTTACCTCATAGCAATTAATTCCTCAACCATTAAAGACCAAGCGTCTATCATTCCTGATAGAGTGGATCTGAAAGAGCCCATCTTGTCAACAGCAGGAATTCCAGTCCAGGATGTACTCCGCTTCTTTACAGGTGACCACCCTGCTGCACAATTTGAAAGGGGCACACAAGTAGGAGGAAAGTACAAGTGTGGTGGATGTGGCTGCAAAGCACATGCACTAAGATGCAAAACACAATCCTTGTAAGAGCTCAAATGATTGCGCTACAAGGTGTATTAGGCAAAGTACCACGCAGTACAAAAGCACTACTGCATGTATCTGTACCTGACCTGTCTGTAACAGACATCCGCAAAGAACTTGGTGCCAGAGGCTGGGACTGCAGTGGGAATAGAAGACCACAACTACAAGATGAACTCAAGGTATCCTACAGGAGATTCAGAGAGTGCCATCACTAATCCTTTTACACCCTGAAGAGCAGTTAGTCAGTCTGAATCTTCAACACTACACCGTGGTCGACTGCATAGTCTCGTACCCAGACCCAAATGTACGTAACGATGATCATCACTTACAGTATGACATCACGTACCTCTGTACGTGATGTCATACTGTAAGCGATGATCATCGTTACGTACATTTGGGTCTGGGTACGAGACTATCGACTGCGAGCCTTTACATGACATAAAAGGCCATCTTCTAAACTTGTTTCAAGAGCTTCCAAGTGTTCTTCCCAACGAGATCAAGGAGAAATGCGAAATCCGCATCAATTTATGCCTAAAAAAAGAGAAAAAAAGCACAGCAGATCTTTGAGCAGCACTAATACATATATTCCTTATTGTTAACTCATCCAAGCAGGCTGGAGAATACAGATGCTTTTGCAGTCAGCAGTAATATATTGTGAAATATTGTAATGAGCGTTGCCCAAAACTCCTCCTACAACTATATAACAACACTTGGATACACCACCAGATTTGCTTTGAACTATTTCAATGTACTTCAGTTAAGTCAAGATAAACATTATTTGGACTATACCTTCATTCATTAAGTAATTATGCAGCAGAACAATATGAGCTGGTATGTATGAGATCATTAAATACAGAGAACCAGGAGAGACTTTTTGGGCAAAGCCGCAGAATAGCTGAACGCACCAGCAATAAACATCCATCAAACGTAATAACTAGCATCCTTATGCACCTACAAGTAAAAAAAGACATGTACTCCACAACTCATGGAGCAGACACAATAGTGCGTACAGCTGCAAAGGGCTTACCAACATTTCAAGGAACAGTTGTTCCATACTCTATAGCTGAAAAATACAAAGATAGCTGGCAGGCTCATGTCGAAAGAATAAGCCCTTTCCTTGTCTGCGGTAAAGAAGTCTGGACCAGTCTGGTGGACATCTATTTAGCTGGCCTGGCCTATGGCAAGCAAAGAGGCTAGTCAGTAAAATGCACACTAGTACTGTCCCTCTTACCAAATTATTGCACTGACTGTAAAAGGTAAAACAGTTACACAATGCAAGCTGCATGGTACCTCCTGGAATTGAGCACATTAGAAATGGAAAGGCTCACAATACCCTGCCCTTCTGTTGGAGCAATGACTGTGACCAAGCCCACTCTGTGTGCGAATGTGAGAGTCATCCGACTTGAGGTTTGCCTGGTATCCATGGTGTCTGGTGTTTTGTTGTCTTTGAATTAGGATATAGGTGTGGCTTCAGTCTGCCCTTCTGTTAGAGCAATGACTGTGACCAAGCCCACTCTGTGTGTGCATCATTGAACATGGATCAGGTTTATACATTTTTCTGTCGTTTGAGGAACGAATTATATGCTCCCAGCAGAATATGGAGGCGTAGCCTACATGCATATGTTGTGCACGCAGCGTACATGTAAGCATGTAGATCGATAAAGATGGTAAGGGGTGAATGTGCAGCTGTAGATATCAGGTGATGGGGAGCACATGTTCTGTGCAATGAGTCTTCAGCTGGTGTGCGTGCGCATCTGGGCTTGGATATAAGGTTGAGGAATGCGTGTTAGAATCACTCTACTAGGCGTATTGTGCACAGCCACTGGCAGAGCTATAACCCCACTTTTTCGGCAATGGAGGACGACCAAATGCAGCAGCTGTTGTCGGGTTTCACGGAGCTTCGGAAGGAAGTGCTTAGGCAGCAAGGGGAGACGAACTGTCTCTTGGCCAGTCGGACACATTCGGAAATTACGCCCCAAATTGGTATCCGTGTCTGAACCTGCCGTGGTTGCTTAACAGTATGGCGATATGCGCAGTTGAGATATGTTGGATTTGATTGAATGTCATGCATGGATTGCATGGTGCATGGATGGCATGGTGCATGCATGGGTTGTGCAGCGCGTGTTGCTGCGTGTTGCGCCGGTGAAGGTCGAAAGGAAGTGCCAGCGCAGTTCGCAGCCGGTGTGGGCAGCGTTGCATGGACTTGCAGTGCTGAAGGCAGCAGTGCTATAGTGCATACATGGAGGCTGCAAGAAAGCTGAGGTGAGAGCGGTCTTGTCTTACCCTTTCTTTGAATCTCTAGTGCAGGTGGTGTGCACAACGGACGCTGCACCAATATATATTGAAAGAATGAGAATATGCATGGCGGAGCATATGGCGTTGGGAGATACATTTTTCTGTCGTTTGAGGAACGAATTAGACAGAAAATATGCTCCCAGCAGAATATGGAGGCGTAGCCTACATGCATGTGTTGTGCACGCAGCGTACATGTAAGCATGTAGATCGATAAAGATGGTAAGGGGTGAATGTGCAGCTGTAGATATCAGGTGATGGGGAGCACATGTTCTGTGCAATGAGTCTTCAGCTGGTGTGCGTGCGCATCTGGGCTTGGATATAAGGTTGAGGAATGCGTGTTAGAATCACTCTAGGCGTATTGTGCACAGCCACTGGCAGAGCTAACCCCACTTTTTTCCCCCATGAGAAATCAGGTGTACGACGGTGTGCAACTGAAGAAATTAACGGCAAACTCTTCCACGAGGGCATATAAATGAATTATTGAGCAGCTCTGAACTCGGGTTTTCCCTTTTATAAAGGGTTTTTTCCAGAAGGAGGTGTGGGCCCACTTCCTCTAAATATAGGCAAAATTAATAGATTGGCCCCTGCTCACGTGCTGGCAGTATGTGTTGTACAGTGTACTTCGTGTACCGAATGTGAACTAGTGCAGGTGGTGTGCACAACGGACGCTGCACCAATATATATTGAAAGAATGAGAATATGCATGGCGGAGCATATGGCGTTGGGAGGTCTTGTATCCATGGTGTTATTTTTCAAAGTCTCATGTTTCTGTGTTGTGACCATATATGGTCTAGACAATGTCATGTTATTCATGTACACACCTTGTAAAATACTTTCTCATTCATGTGTCAAATTGTTTTGGATCCCATTATATTATGATGTGATTTATTATTTGGAAAGAATGATTGTATGGCTTGTAATTGCTGTATTTGGCATGAATAAAAAAATAATTGGTGCAAGTTACAGTGGTCAACAGCAATACACATAACACTTGTTCATACAATTACATGCAGTTCACTTTTATTTTACATTGTTTGACACACATGTCCGATTCATTTTACCCTCTTCAATTAGAGCATCTGTGGAACAATAGAAGTATTTCCCAATTTGCAGAAGTATCAATTGTTTTGCAGTATTCACCATCAGTTGGATTGTAGCACTTTATTGTGGATGCGGGTAGGACTATATCATTGTTCATGATGTATTGCCAATTTTCATACTGTCTTTCATAAACAGTATTAGTATTTGAATCTCTAAAGTGTAACAGACTAGGGTAGGGCCTGCTGGGTTCCAACATGGATCACTATTTCCATCTAAGAACTTGTGGGTGCAGAGATCTATGGCCATCTCAACTTATCTCTTGTGAGATCGGTGGCCAGGGCCATTTTATGAAGAAGGGAATTGGCAGGTGCTCTGTAGAACTGTAGGTAAAATCTTGTGTATGTATGTGTATTGTACATGTATGTGCATGATTTATTATGTGTGTACATGTGACAGTGTATAACTGATTATTAGTGGGTTTTTAAAAACATGGCCACCAATAGTAGGCAGTGGAGAGCTGGCATAGGCCCCAGGCCTACGTATTAACAGTCTGCAGTAGCATTGCAGAAAAATTTGTTTGGTCTTTTAAAAAACTGTGCAGATTTCATGTACTAGGCCTTGTTTTTTATTTCTTTATTTGAAACAATTATTCAGCATCTACATTTTGATGGGGGGGGGGGGGGGGGGGGGGGGGGATGAAATGAAGGATGATTAGAGTAATGAGGGTGGCCTTCTGTGCATGCATGCCACCCCAGTGATGGTCAACACATGTCATTAGCTCACTGTATACGTAGAACCATTCTAAATAACCCAATCGGGTACATGAGAACTCCGATAGATAACCACGTGACCATCTGGCTTCAACTTCAAACACTTGCATATGTTTTCAATTCAGTTCATATATGTACACCCTTATGGACAATTACTATTTTAAATGTACCCCTTATAGGACAAACTTTCGTTATATATAGTTCTCCACATGACAAGCTTCTGTTATGCTTACCCTCCAGGACTAACATTTAAACCACCACCACCCTCAGCCCACAGAACATATTTCAATGTCCACGGGGATCGTATTCTAGATCTATATACACATGTAGTACTGCTATACTGTGCATGTAGTACAGCTATTTATTGCAACTTGAATAGCAAATAATAAATAAGCTCATATAGTGGACTGAGATTTCTAAAAGCTGGTTATAGGAGCAATACTCTCATTCTAACACATTAGATTAGAAATCCTATGTTATTAAATTCAATGTGCTTAAAAATTTCTTTATTTATGTTTAATTCTCCATGGATTTTTTTCTCCACATAAATCAATTGGTCTATATATAAAGCTACATTTAGGTTTTGCCTCATTAAGACAAAAAAAACAGTTGAAACATATCACACTTTATGGTAACTGATGAATTGCCATCCTATATGTGGTAAGGAGATGGATGTGTTATCAGAATTCTAGTAGGTTATACCCAGTATATGTAGGGTGTGAAGTGTTCGATTAGCAAAAAACACCCGGTCCCATTGCATGTATTCGCATAATATTGTAATTAATTCAGGTGCTTTTTTTTTTACTTGTTGCAAATTGCATGTCGTTACCAGGCTTTGATGCGAACATGCAGCTATTATTTAAATGTACCTGCATCAGTTTGGCTATATATACAGCACCCCTCCCACTACCTGCCCCTCCCTTCACCCCCCACCAGAGCATAATCAAGAGGATAACTGCACACATATAGCATCTAAAGCCACACACCCTCAATCATCTTCAATTCAGGGCTGCACTCTGCTGCAACTGGTTCATCACAACACCGCTATTTGTCCTCTGAACTGCAGCCTGCTGTGTGCCAATAGTGGAGCTGCTACCTGGGTAAAAACTCTGTCCAAGTAACCCTAATGTCTGCTGGCCCAAAAATGGCTGTCCTGTGGCAGATGGCGCAGCCATACCAGGGAGAAGGGTGTGTCCTTGGAGGAGGTAGCTCTGACTTTGTTGAAGATGCTGCAGTCTGGCAAGGTGTTGGAACTGTTGGTAGAGGGCGGGGTTTCTGGAGAGCTGCTGTCCTGCTAGTGCAAAGTCTGTCCCGAGGTTAGGGTACTGCAGCCACATCCAGTTCTGCAGCAGCTGGTTGGTCTAGAGGATGGCGTTGGTTGTCTGAAGGTTTAACCCTGAGGGAGTGCAAAGAAGAATACAGTCGTGTAACCCAAATTGTATCACACAATGCTGTGTGTACATGTTCATACATGCACATACTACAACATGCACCATGTACTGTACATACATACACGTGTACATGTACATTCACATGTCTTGACACTAGTGTACACAGAACCGATACCATACAAAATGTATGCAGCAAAAAGTGAAGTAGATATACACTGTATTAGTACTTCCCATTAGTACCCCGCTTCCTCCTCTAACCTGGTCTTGTGGCTGTTGGCTGGCCTGGCCACTGCTGTGAGGTGACCACAGAAGAAGTGACAGCTGCTTTGTTCTTGGCAGTGATGCCGGGAGGGGGAGGAGGGATGCTGGCTCCTTGTTCTGCTGGTGAGAAAGCAAAATCACTGTCATCCACTGACATCATGATGTTGTCATCCAATGACATCATGATGTTGTCATCCAATGACATCATGATGTTGTCATCCAATGACATCATGTGCCATCCAATGACATGATGTGTCATCCTATGCCTATGACATACAAATCCCCTCATCCTTATAATACATGTACACGTATGGCATTGCCGGGAATGCTTTTCTACCTTCTGCTAATACATGTACATGTATTTCACCCCTTAGTCTGGGCACAGAATAGTACAATCTTGCTATGTAAGCCCACATGGAACAGATGCCAATATACATACAAACTACATACACACCCCACCCCATGCACATACACCACATACAGGTCCACCTCAATGAATGCAAAGCTTACGCCTGACAGAGGAGTTCTCTATAGTGGTCAACTTTGTTGCCAGCTGACTGCTCTCTAGGTCAGGCCACTCCCCTTCACTAGTTGATCGAGGAAGTGCATTGTAGCCATACCCAAACCCTGTCCCATGTACAGGCTGGAAGGGACTCCCCCTTGAACCATCAACAGCATCGCTGACGGACGAAAATGACTTCTCAGACTTGAGAGAGGTGTTCATGGAGGAACCTACAGAAGCAGACAGCATAATGTGCACTATGACCATGTGCACAGTAGCTTGCACAAATGCAGCACATAGTGAACATATGGCACAACATGCACACACACACAACACACACACACAATCTACCTCCAAAGCTGATGTTCACGTTAGGGAACAAGGCTCTGAACTCCTCCTGCCAATTGCTCAATGATAAAGATGGATCACAGCTATTCTCCTTGGCAACAAGTTCAGACAAGCGACAGTGTTCTTATGAATTACCATTAGCAGTAGGTCCATGGGACCCATTGGCTGTGGGACCATGGGTGACGTAAGACACAGATGGCAGACGTTGCTTCTCATCCACGTCGACAACAGGATGACGATTTGATGCCTCTGCCTCCAAGAGATCAGCCAGTCCCTTGTTAGATACATCCCAAGGATCAAAACCTGACCAATGGAAGAGAAGTGCAATAGCACATTGTGTACATGTATGTATGTATGTATGTGTGTGTGTGTGTGTGTTTGCGTATGTGTGTATGTATGTATGTACAGTATTTTCAATTTGCAATACAATGGTAACCTCCAACATTTTTCAGAGTTGGAGTAAACCTCCATATGACTAAAAATGTATTTTGAAAATGAAATTTTTTAAAGGGTTTCTGAAGTGGCCTTGCAAGTGGGGCCACCTCACAGGGTGCCCAGTGGTAGTAAAACAAAATCTGGTTGCCTACTAGGAAGGTTTGCTTAGCAAACAAGGACACTACATAGGTAGCGCATGTACACCTCACCCTAACTGATTAATGTACTGTGAAACAGTTTTGTGATTATAAATTAAATTAGTACACACAAAACAATCTCATACTCAAATAGAAATCAATTAAAAAAATTCTATCATGTATACATGTAGATAACCATGTAGATAACAATCCCTAGTTAGAGCACGCCTCTGCAGCACTCACCTAGATCATCTTCTGAAGGAGGAAGTGCCTCAGGGACAGGTCCATTCCAGCTCACACCAAGGCAGCCAAATTGTCCAGTTCCAGCAGACCCCTGTATTACAACATACTAATGAAACAAGTAAATAGAAATGTTTTGTTTGCGACAGTGAGTACGAATTAAAAATGGTGTAAAGCTTTAGCAAGAGAATAAGCTGATGGTAAGGACCAGTTTAGGACAAGACTTTAAAAAACATTTAGCATGCTAAAATCCTACTCATTCCAAATACATGTAGATACCTCTGTATTTTCATTTACTGTACATAATACACATGTACTAAACATGCATAAAAGCCACAAAGATCGCAGAATAGTGTCTCCATTAAGTGTACACCATCACCTCTTCCATCCTTGCCACACCCCTTTGTGCTTACCATTCACAGGGGAAGGTCCACCTTCATGCAGGTGGGCCTGGGGCCTCGACACACTGGTGGGCTGGTTGCTGCTGCTGCAGTTCTGGGGGGCATCCCCCGTATCCATAGCAGCCTTGGGGACACCCGGAGGCACACACACGTGCACGTCTAGCTTGCCCGCCTCCCTCTCCACACCAATGCTGCTGGAGCTGCTGCTGGTCGTCATGGAGCTGCTGAGAGACACGCTGGGGGTGGAGCCAATGCTTCCTGTGCTGGTCCTGGAGGTGGTCCTAGCGGCTAGCTGCTGTCTGGATGTGCTCACCTGTATGCCTTCTGCCACTGCAGCTGGCTGCTCTTGTTCAAGCTGCGTGCCACACCCACTTGGGCTGGTCGGGGGGGAAACCCGTCCTGATCAGTTTGATCACATCCAAAGCTGAGCGACAACAAACTATCGACCTTTGCTTGCAGCCGAAGGTCGTCGTTAGAAGGGGGAGGGGCAACCTGCAGCTTGTGGCCCTGCTGCTTGTGGTGGTGGTGGTGATAGTGCCTTGAGGACTTGGGCTCCCGAGGGTGTTGGGAGCCCCTTTCTTTGGACTGGGCACTCGTCTGCATCATTGATAGCTGGGCCACCCCTGTGGATGTGCTCCTACATGGAGGGGGGAGGAGGAGGAGGAGGGGGGGAGGGGAGGAGGAGGAGGAGGGGGGGGAGGGGAGGAGGAGGAGGAGGGGGGGAGGGGAGGGGAGGAGGAGGAGGGGGAGGGGAGGAGGAGGAGGGGAGGAGGAGGAGGAGGGGGAGGGGAGGAGGAGGAGGAGGGGGAGGGGAGGGGAGGAGGAGGAGGGGGGAGGGGAGGAGGAGGAGGGAGGAGGAGGAGGGGAGGAGGAGGAGGAGGGGAGTAGGAGGAGGAGGAGGAGGGGAGGAGGGAAAGAGGATGGGATAGGGCCCCTGGTAAGTACAGCCAGATGTGAACATTAACAACTCACCATGAGGCTGTGGCAGAAAGCGCAGGGTCAGCTCCTATGGTACATGAGGAGAGCCATCAAGGCAATACTAACAAAACATGTCCAAACGTTGGTGTGTGCCTGTACCATAGTCCCTGCATGTCTTATTAAGCAAAGTCTGACCAAAACATATTCAGTAGCAACAACAATGACACACTCAAACTACATGCACATTGTAGAATTATAGTGTACCCATTACTCCCTGCACAATTATGTCATGTGATTACACTGGTGTCATGTGCTCAGCACACTGGTGTCATGTGCTCAGCACACTGGTGTCATGTGATCACACTGACTGCAATGAGCTAAACAATGTACACATGTCCTATGTGATCAGCACACTGGATGATTACAATTTGCACCCTAACATCTGCATGCTCATGTTTGGCAAGCAGCACAACCTTGGTGGGAAAAATTTCCTTTCAAATCATACAACATGTTGTACACTCTTGGGACTGCAATGAGCTAAACAATGTACACATGTCCTACTCTGTAGGAACAATTGGAGTACAATAAATGATTTGAACAAAACTGTAACTTCTCTGACTTCCCCACCTACTAACAGTCCACATCTCTATCTACTAACAGTCCACATCTCTATCTACTAACAGTCCACATCTCTACTAACAGTCCAATGGATGTGACTAAAGACCACCCTGTATTAAAGCACACACACGCGCCATATGTATGGTATGCCACAATACAACACCCCCACACCCACATCCTCCTCCCCCTACCTTCAAAAGATGTCCCATTGCTCTCCACACTCTCGCACAGCGATGACTCTCTGCTGGGATGGGAGGAGGAACGCTTCAGCTCCTTTGGCACCAAAGTGTTATTGGCCACTCCCACAGTGACATTGGCCAGAGTCAGGGCGGTGATAGCCACGCCCATGGCGGTATTAGCCACGCCCATGGCCACGCCCAGTGTTGCTGCACTGGCTTCTCCCTGCACAGTGTTGGTTACCTCAAGTATGGCAGTCTCATACAACTGGTGCTTGCTGAAGGGAAGGGGAACACATGGGGTACAAGGGGGAACACATGGGGTACAAGGGGGAACACATGGGGTACAAGGGGGAACACATGGGGTACAAGGGGGAACATATGGGGGTACAAGGGGGAACACATGGGGTACAAGGGGAACACATGGGGTACAGGTACAAGGGGAACACATGGGGTACAATGGGGAACACATGGGGTACATGTACATACAGTATTAAAGTGTTCAGTATTGTGGCTGTGTGTATGCATGTATGCATGACTAGGAGGGGGTGTGTCACACAACCAAACCCAAACACATACCCCATCTGGATGTCCTCCTTTGTGAAGCTAGCCTCTTCATCCCCCAGTTCATGCAGGTACATGCAGTCCTGGGGAGGAGGAGGTTAGGAAAGGGAAGAGGAGGAGAGGGACAGACCAAGACTTAATAATGTTACCATAACAACAGGTGCACAAGGAGTACCCACACCTTCACACACCTCGTTCACTGCATGTTTCCTAATGGTCACACACACACACACACACACACACACACACACACACATCATCACAAGACCATGTGTCATGCGACCTAAGCAGGCAAGGTATGGGTTCATGATATCATGGTCCAACTGCACACATAACTAGATCATAGATATGATTGACTGAACCATACTACTGTATGCATTCACCCTATGTACATATACATACATGTGCATATACATTGTACTCTAGCCTCATGCCACCAGCAGTCATACCATACCATACACACAACACACGCACATGCACACACACATGTACACACACATGTACACACACACACATGTACACATATGCACACATACACACACATGCACGCACGCACGCGCACACACACACACACACACACACACACACACACACACACACACACACACACACACACACACACACACACACACACACACACGCTTACAGTTTTTGTACACTGGACACCTTGAAGGAAGAAGGTACAGTACTTCGTGGTACAAAATGATGCCCTGATAAATAATACAGATCAGATGTAGACCAAGCATCACACCATCCCTCACACACATACATGTACACACACACACACACACACACACATACATGTACACACACACACACACACACACATACACACACACACACATACACAAGCACACACCTGCAGTGTGGTCACCACTACCATATCATCCCTAGGTTTCCCCTAGACTTGTGGGATTGTGTGGTCTGATAGCGTGTGATAACTCAATCAAGGGATTTAAAATAAAAGTTGTCAGAAAGATAAAAGCGATTGGCTGGTAAGTCTTCCAGGTTACCCCTTGTATGCTGGCCATAACAGCAGAGGTGTATGCTGGTATTTCACCTCCACTAACAGCACATCATGAACAGAGGTAAGTTATCTAGCCAGTACTTAGCTGAAAAAAATGTTCAGCGAGGTAAACTATACATGCTAGACCCGTGAATACATGCACATCTAAAGCTAATGCTCATATCCAAAGGATCTAAATGCCCAGTGCCCATCCCTAACCCACACGTGCCCAGTGCCCATCCCTAACCCACAGGTGCCCAGTGCCCATCCCTAACCCACATGTGCCTAGTGCCCATCCCTAACCCACAGGTGCCCAGTGCCCATCCCTAACCCACAGGTGCCCAGTGCCCATCCCTAACCCACAGGTGCCCAGTGCCCATCCCTAACCCACAGGTGCCCAGTGCCCACATACATGTACAGTTACAGAGATATACATGTCCAAGTGTGTTCATTTTCGCTTAGAACTAGTACACAAATTGAAAGCTATACTGAATACATGCATATAAATGATAAGATTGCATCTCCAAATATACACACACATATACATACATACACACACACACACACACACACACACACACACACACACACACACTAACTTGAGGTATCTCCCATCTATGTAGGCATTGTTCACTGCCTGAATGGCCTTTGAAGCATCTTCATGTCAATGGTAGGCCACATAGGCACTCACACTGGGCCCTTGCATGTGTGGTGCATGATCAGTGAGGGGTCACATAGGCACTCACACTGGGCCCCTGCATGTGTGGTGCATGATCAGTGAGGGATAAGGCTTGGAGGGGTTTCCCCATGCCACCATCCACTGGCTGCCCATCAGCACAGCATCAATGGAAGGTCAAAGCAAGCCATAGTGAATGGTCTTAAGAGGCTCGGTGAATGGTCTCCAATGAAGCCCATTCAACTCACGCACACCATGTCTTGTACATGTATCCTCATAACACCAGTTGTAGCTTTGCATTCTATGTCCCTGTACATCACCCTCACATGTACCTGTGCTCCATTGTACACAGTACTGTTGTTGATCACCACCTTGTAGATCTTGCCGTACTTACCAAAGTACTCCGGCTTCTTCAGGGTCTGGGCAAGCGTGTGTGGTAGGTATGTGAAGGGAAAAGGACAGCAGTGCTTTAATAGGAGTAATGACATCAGCATTTAGGCAGGAGTGCAGGAGGGAAAGAGAATAGGGCTGGGGAAGAGAAAGGATTGCACGCACAAATGCAGGATAGAATGAGGTACAGTCCAGAGCAGTGTATGGTGTGTGCACATGTGTATGGTGTGCGCATGTGTATGGTGTGCGCATGTGTATGGTGTGCGCATGTGCGTGGTGTGCGCATGTGTGTGTGTGGTGTGCATGTGTGTGTGGTGTGCATGTGTGGTGTGCATGTGTGCATGTGTGCATGTGTGTGCATGTGTGTGCATGTGTGTGAATATGCTACACTTCTGCTATAACTACCACATGTACGCTCGACTAATAGTAACTGGTACAGTATATGTTAGTTATACATGTACTTATGTTGCCCAGGTAACCCAGCATCACCCTTTCCTCAGTGCTCTAAAGGCCACCTGTATGATAAGCCTCAGGCTAGACAGAAGGTTGGATAGGTTTTTGCCAGGAAAATAAGGGAATTTGGTTTGATTGTAAATGCCTCGCTGTGCAGTAATCGATATCAAACAACTGAGGGGCATTCACTTAAAAGGATTAATTCCCTTCTGCATGCACCCTGAACTGTGATGTCAACTGACTTACCTCTGCATCAGCCAGCCTTGGAGACAAGCCAATGACAAACACCTAGTTCTTCTGCACAACCCTGTGTATCACCAGACATGACGTCCATACCAACAAATAGCACTCCACTGACATACCTTACAGAAGCCAGGTTCTTGCGACTCTCCAATTAGCTGTTCAAAGAAGTGCCGCTGTCTCACAGGGTGGCCCTGTTTAATACTAGTAATCAATGGATGCTGGTATATCTTACTATGCAATTGGTTTTTGATTATGCTGTGTACATGTTTTCTACCAGAGATAATCTCTGTTATAATTTTCTTTGTGTGCTAAATAGTTTACTTGATTATTTGAATAAACAGTATGCAATTTAACAACAAATTGTTATTGACCAAACATTTATCATCAAGTATCGGAAATAAGGAAGTGTCACGTGACAACACATCTTGTTTTCGTTTTTCAGTGTCCCCAGTCCAAAAACTATGTATAGCAGCTCAGATCAACACGAACTTAACAATGGAAACGTTTGGCCGAGTCACATGCAGATTTCAAACCCGGTGAATATTCCGCCGAGACATGTTTATTTAGGTCCAAAAGTAATTAGCATGCCGTTTGGCACACTGCACATTGTATGCGACAGTAAATCGATTGTTATACTGAGAGGCGATGAT
This sequence comes from Ephydatia muelleri, assembly GCA_013339895.1. NCBI lineage: Eukaryota > Metazoa > Porifera > Demospongiae > Spongillida > Spongillidae > Ephydatia > Ephydatia muelleri. The sequence goes on along the minus strand of JABACO010000008.1, from coordinate 1,433,098 downwards.
TGCATCGTAGGAACCATGTTTACGATGTAACTGCATGGAAAGTGTTACCGTCACTGTCCGCCCGGCCGTCAAAACTCTGTTTGCAACGTTGAGGCTCATGGTACAGCGAGGAACTCCAATTCCTTGGCTGCACTCTCTGCGATACTAGCATTCTTCCTTCTGCTATTTGAGGAACTTATATTTCGCTGACCGACAACCGCTTCAAAGCTGCAGCTTCGAGCTTACCCCCCAGAGCCTTTCTTAGCTTCAACGATGCCCGAACACGGTTTGCCTCTTTACTTGATCTCCAAAGGTAGGTTAGTCTCGTACCCAGACCCACTTATGTATGCGAAAATGCTTTACGTAGTGTGGGTTTGGTTACGAGATGTTTGGCTCGATGTCTACAATATCACAAGACATCACAATTTATAATGAAATACGGATGTTGATCAGGACACGGGGATCACCACAAGGACTACCCCTGTCATTAGGGGGACTTCTGCTGCCTTCAAGTCCTCTTTAGCAGATAATACATGCGAAGGACTGGTCTCCAAACAACATCCACGAGCGTGTACAACAAAGGACAAGCGAGGTGTGACCATGTCCTCCAGACAATTGCACTACTCTGGACTAAACAGAAATAAGCATAACGCGAACGTAACAGACTGCCCACACAAACAGACGTGAACAAAACAAAAAAACACATGAAAGAAGAGGAAAGAAAGAGGAAGGAACTCACTTCGAAGCTCAATATGGGTTGTGTGCATCTTTAGGTCTCTTCAACTGGACCTTGCCCGAAGTCCTGATGATTGTATTTTACTCACCTCATTAGGTCGATCAGAATGTAATTAAATTGTTTGCAATATCATATTTGTCTTCCCCCTCAGATCGATTTAGTAGTGGTTGGTGCAGCAGTGGGTGGATCTGTAGGCCATTCGGAAATCAAGATAACAAACAAGTGTCCCATTCCCATTCATCAAGTGAAAAGCACCACGTGATGTAGAAACGGAGTGTGGTTTTGTTTTTGACAATACATTGAAACTTAGAAAATTCAAATTACGCCCCAAACCCACCATGTCAAAACACTTTAAAAGAGGCCAGTACAAATCTGCTTTATGCAACTGTTTAACTTCATTGAAGTAGATTTGAAGATCAGATAATGTACCTTTACTCAAGAAGGCCTGAAACAGGATTAATAACTTCTACATGTGCATCAATACTTATTACAGCTTAAACTTCTTTCATCTTTCAAAACTCTTCGTATTATGTGTCTTGGAAATAGATACCGTACTGCTTTGTTGAAAAATTAGTACGGTAATATTCAAGCACTGCCGGCAAAATACTTACTCATGGTCTTTTGAAGTGTGTGAAGCTTTTCATACAAAAAGACTTTCCCCATCTCAGAGCAAAGATGTCGTCTGGATCTGGGTGCATACCTAAAATCAGGCACTAGAGAATCTTTGGGAACACCAGCGTTGAGATCACCATTCGACACACTGTCTCAATCAGCGTCATTTTCATCTTCAGTATGTAATACGATCTATATGTAACTGTCAATCTCTTATTCATTCCGCAACATAGGAATACACGGAGAATATATCTACGATACCCTGTGCCATCCGGCTCTCCATTTCAAGTTTGATGTTTTCAACCAACGTCATGAATGCACTCGCCACTAAATGCATTAAGAATGGTTAGGGTTCATTTGCTCAACGACAGTTGCCGTTTTACATCATCCAGACGCTTTAATATCTTTATGCTCACACATTTCTACACTAAAGCTAAATTGACATACCTCTCCACTATTGCAGTCTCTCCTGACCCCGTAATCAAATAGAACTATTTCATAGCCCTCTCTGACACCTTCAGAATTCCACAGGATGCCAAGTCCATCAGTATTGTATACTGATCTATTCACAACAGGTGAGTAGTGGGACCCACATCTCAAAGCCCTTTTGTTCAAAGGAAGTACAATGACGCCTGTGCTCTAGAAAGGTATAATCACCTCTGGCATAAGATTATGCTAGGTTTACCTGCTGGTCAGCCTATCTTTCAGTCTTCAGACATTCCTTCAACTTCAAATGCTCGATCTATAAAGTAGGTGCCATATGTCACGCAACTTTGTGGATCTATCATGCCTACAACACTCCACATCCTCAATGGGTCCCCCTTTTCCCCTTAATTAACCAAGGCATATACACTTGGAGACATGACAGTGTTTTACAACGACTTGTGCTGAACCTGAAATCGATGTCAATCTATATGCAGATCTTGAAGGCCACAGGGCATGTAGCAACCCTCCAGTTACCATCTCCCTGTTCTTTTTGTTATGTCAGCTAGACCTGACACTTTATAGTGAGTTCTAATGAGATCGCCATACTATTCAACTCACCAGAATCTATGTACAGTATAATGCAATAAGCAGAAAACCCAACTATCAACTTACGTTGAGCATATCCAGAAATGAGCGGTCAAAGGGAAAGCTAATTAATTCGCGGTTTGCGAATCACCGAATATTCCCGTATAACTTCCCATAGACATGTATGGGGTACTTTAATACCAAGCACACCAGATTTTTCTCAGCATTTGCCAAAGGGGATTGTTAGTACACTACATTTGCCATGATTTTTAGTGGGGTCGCCGTATTTTTCCTATTTAAGGCGTCGCTTCCCTAGGATTGTCATAACATTGTCCTCAACGTACACGTAGTCAATGGGTGCGTTTTCTCATTACAAATTCTATGACCATTTGTGTCAATACCTTTACGATTCGCCAATTTGCCAAAGGAAAAACATGTAGCTAGTACATCGAAGAACTATAATATATATTGAAAATTGGGTCTTTGTATTTAAAAATCGGCTTCCATAATTGAAAGAAGTATCCTATATCGAATCGGATTGTTGTCTCCGTCTCGTGCCCTCAAAATCGACTCACGCGCGGGACAAGGCAAATGAGTATCTCCCTAGCTGTACCAGTTTTATACAGTATGAAATCGGGCCTGAAATCGATTCTGCACGCCTCCTAACGCTACGTAACAAGGTTTGTTGCTACCAGTTGAGTAGCCTACATATAAATGTACGTTATCGTACCCATACGTTCCGGATCTTTTGTAAACATCGCCGGGCCCATTTCATAATTGTATTGCTGTTAGGCTGTTACGTTGGTAGTTTATCTAAGTAACTGAAGTACAACTACTAGTATAGGTGTGGCCGGAGCTACTATTGGCCCCAATAGTAATACGGCTACATGATGTGTTTTAATTCTAGAAAATGCGCACCGATTTATCGACTATCAAAGAAGCTGATAGCAGCGTCAACGGCGTGGTAGCGTATTTTATTCTGCTGTCTGGCGCTGCGTTGCAACATCCACCACCAGCAAAACGCCGTTGCAATCTTTCAGGTGAAATAAATATAAAATGCATGTGCAAGGCAATGACTTACGTAGGCCTAGGCATTGCACATCTCTCAACTTGGTAATTGCAATAATGTCAGTCATTTCTTACCCTGCACTGCATGCTTTGTGTTTTATTGTAATATTTAGCTACCTTGCGTACTTACATGTATATTCAGTTACCGCTGTGAAGGCACCGTAGCTAGTGTACTCATGTGAAGGCACCATAGTTATACGGTGTGACTATTTACAAATGGTTTATTGTGTCAGTGTGGTATGTAGCAGGCTTTGTCAATGTAATGTATGCACATGTGCATATGGACATATGTATAAAGTTGGCAACGGACTCAAACGTGAATGTTGTGCATGTGTTGTCGACTGCATCATGCACAGTGAAACTTATTAGTGAACAATTTGAAATAAATCACAAGATGACCGCCAATGTATGGGCGATTACTCGATATGACACAACACGCAAGCACTAAAACGCATCACACAGATCAAACAAACTCTCAGACATTCTCTGCAACCATTCTCTGCTACATGTACCAATGTAAAGGTCTTGTTGATAACAATGAATACAATAGTTCAAGGGATGGTATACAAATAGTGCATGCTCATACAAGTATGCATATCTGTGTATGTGTAAACAATTAATTTTTTGTATGTTTGTATTGTATGTGTGTATGTGTGTTACATATGGACAACATTTCAACAGCCCTTTGCTGCGGCAGAACACACATGGCTGAGTTATCTTGAGCCTGAATACCACAAATGCAACAGTGAAAAATGTGAAGCCAGAACATAGTAAGGCTGTTTGTGTATGTGTGTGTGCGTTACCAGTGTGGTAAGGGAGTGGCTCAAACATGGCACTGATCTTGGTGAACACACACACACACACACACAAACACACACACACACCACACACACACATGATGTGATATTGTGGTCAATTAGTTATGGCATGTGCAAATGGGAGGGGCTGTGTTTGTGTGTGTTGCCTGTATTGTGACAAATACACATGCATGTACACACATGAGGCTTCTGTAACTTCTACTGTAGATAACTAAAACATATCTAGCAAATTAACCCTCCTTTCCCCCCTGATCTTGGTGATAGACACACACACACACACACACACACACACACACACACGCACACGCACACACACACGCACACGCACACACACATACACACACACACATACACACACACACACACACAAGCACACACAAGTACATACATGTACAAGCACACACACATATACACACAGTTTGGGGTGTGTATTGTGGGCGGGTCGATGTTACAGGGGGTCACGTGATATACTCTGCTGTGTAGTGTTGTTGCTGATGTGCTGATATCTTTGAGCAACCAAGTCCCCGATCCTTGACTACGCGCCATACGCAAACACATGTGTACGAAGCTTCTAAAATCATTAAAACATCCATAGAAAAGCAGGCCTTCATTCCATATTAGTGATTTGGTGCTTATTGTGTAGTGTAGTGCTATTGTGCAGTGCCTCTAATACGGTGCTGTGCCTGTGACATAGTGCTATGGTGCAGTGGTTGTGAAATAGTCATGGTGCAGTGACTGTGAAGTGGTGCTAAGGTCAGTGGTGTACAGTTGTAGGAAGCATGGGGCCCATTGCCACATTCTTATTTTTGTCAAAGTGGCCCCCCACCTTTTAATATCATCCTATGTGCTTGATGGTGCTGTATAGCCATGGTGCTGTGCTTGTGAAGTACATGTAGCTATGGGTCTGTGCTTTTGAAGAAAGTTTGGTGTAGTTGAATGTGAACACTAATACCCCGTTTACACGACTCAATTTTTCCGTGCCAGCACGATACGCTACGGCTCGGCACGGTACGGTTCGGTTAATATTTGACGTGTAAACCCTGTCAAAACCGTGCCGTACCGAGCCGAGCCAGCACGGTTGCAATAACCGGGCTACCCAGCACGGCACGGCTCGATTGTGGTAGATCGGGATATGATAGCAATTGAGCATGCGTAGAACTGGTTTCCATAGTATTAAAATGGTGGATTGGACGAACAAACGACAAAACAAACGGTTGATTTGGGATTTGGGGAGAGGAATCAATACTGGAAAGCTGTAAAAAAAAATCAATTGGTGTACAACAAGATCGGTACTGAGGCCATTTGAGGTGTATTGGATGGCCATTGCCATAATATTGTGTATGTTACGAGAAAAACGAGAAAATATAATCGCTCTCCTTCTTTTGTGCATCTGGTGCCTCCTTTTCTCGATTGCACGGAACGTTGTAAACAAGGCATCCATTTTGATTTCTGGCAATGATTGTAGTTAATTACGGAATTGCTTTTAAAAAACCACATAGCCAAAAACGCGTATAAACGTTACTCGATAACTGTTCCGTACCGTGCCATGCTGAGCCGTTCCGTACCGCGCCATCGTCGTGTAAACGCGGTATAAGCTTACATGTACATGTATTACCATTCAGCTGCTAGGCTTATGTAAACTTTCCAGTGGCCCAGTCCTGCCATACACAAGTAGCAATAATATTCACTGCCACCATTTGCAAGGCTTCAGAGCTTAGAAGTATCAAGGGCATTGGAAAGTTTTCTATTGCTTTGCACTTTTCAACACACACATGCACACGCATGCACACACACATACACACATATGCACACACACATACACACATATGCACACATGCACACGTGTATACATACATACACACATGCACACACAATCAGTATGTACCGGTACAGAAATGGTGTGGGAACAAGTGTACGAAAAGGAAAGGTAAAAATTTATGTAACGTGAAATTTTTATAGTAATAAAATTATAACCTTACAAGCCTGATTTTGCTGGATGCTGTCCCATAGGTACATGTAAGATAAATATAATATTCATTTGTGCAGCTCAGAGGTCAACAACAAAAGGGCATTGTTTGCTATGTAAACTGAGGTTATCCTAATCTGATGTTAGCTATTGAGCTAGTACCAAGTTCTAAGAAGCAAACACTATTGACGTACATGTAGTACCTACATGTGCATGTATGTGGCATGGGCCTTTTGTGCCTGATGCCATAAACTTTACAATCAAGTACATGTACATGATGGGAGGGGGGTGGAGTGTGCTTTGGGCCTCATGCAAAACCTTTGGTTAGTGGTAGAGGCATTTACGTCTGATGCATAAAGTCCTGGTACTTTTTTTCTAGGGTTCAATATCAAGAGTTGTGTTAAAAGTCTGTTTGGAACTGTTTCTATGGAGATGAGGCGAAATATTACTCAAGGACACTCCTGTGTCTGGTTTTGTACTGGGGAGAGCAGCACCAGGATCCCAATGCTGAGACTGACCATCCGGAGTGTTCAACACCTCCAGGGATATCCACCTTAGGCTCAACAAATTTACTTAAATACCCCTACGTTCCACTGTACTCAGCTGGCATGCACTTCTTCATCAAGCAAACCAGATGGGCAGGTGTGTTGAGTGTACCAAAGGCAGGCAGTTCTAGCAATGGAGGCCTACAAATAATGCTGCCACTGTTCCACTCACCCCTCTTCCACTTCAAAGTTGGGACGCCACTCGCATCTAAGAACTTCCGCTCCACCTTCCTATCCCTGGTATGGTGGAGCAATGTGGCTACAATCCAGCCAAATACAACACTCGCATTGGTGCAGCCACTTACAGTAACTGCTGACACCATTCAGAAGTACATATGGTGCAGCCACACTCATTGTTAGTAATAGCAATAGCAGAAGAGGACAAATTGTGTATGTTTAAATGCACATTACATGTTTGCACTAACCACACACTGTGCAGATACAGGGGAGGGGTTTGGGCCTGTGCCAGCAAGCATTGGCATAACATAGAAGGGGGGGGGGGGGGGGGGGGGTATAGTATGCTTTTAACCTGATGCAGAGGCTTTGGCCTAGTGATAGACTGATCAGCGCTACAGAGTTTACACAAAACTTTTCTTTAAAAGAAAAAAAATGAAAGCATTGGGATAGTGCTATTCCATTGAAGCCCCACGAAGGTGATTTGCATTAAAATTAAAGCGTTTTACGTGTAGTTACTGACTCTGGCCTGGCCATACACATGTATGCAGACAAAGATTCAAAATACGGCACGTGCAGATTTGATGTTAATCGATCTAGGTAGGGCTGAAATGCCTACGTAGGTCGCAACTGTACTGAAAAGTGCCATTTGCAAATATCTATGTTTTGTATCAGTGCACGTGCCTATTAGCCTTCGCGCTTCATTCATCGAGCTGCAAGCAGGCTAAACGAACACGATAAGGAACACACTATATAGGTCAAAAGTGTCCATGACGATCGACATCATAGTGTCCCTCTTGGCAGTCGAGACCTACGGTACTAGTCTGGGACTATCGTACTTTTGTATCAGGCCAGAAGCTGGCAGTAACCATATCGGGCTCTCCCTCGCTCTTTCGTATCGAAACGCTCGGCCTCCCCCCCCCCCCCCCCCCCCCCCCCCCCCCCCCCCCCACCCCCTCACATTGTCCGGTTATTAACAGCCTATTAGTATTATAGTTAAGTTCAATCTTGATCTTCAGCTAAATTAACTTACTGTGCATATATTTATTCACCATTTTGTTCAATGAAATCAATATTAGTTGAAGGATGACGCAAGGCATTACGCAATGACATATTTTGATGAATAAATTATGCGCGGTATAAATAAATTTTTTGTCTTGATTTTAGTTCAAGAATGGTTAATGGAATAATTTTTTTAAGTACATATGTCATGATCAGACCGATTTATAGGACAATTTACAAGTGTTTAAAATTTAATTTGAAATAAAAAGCAAGATGACCGCCTATGTATGGGCCATTTCTGGATATGGTGACGTTGACTCCAAATCTCTTTCCTGAAATTGGATCACTTGGAAACACTGCTCTCAGTACAAACACAGCTCTGCAAGTGTAAAGTATTTCCCTCTACACATATAGCAAATCAACCTGCCACGATCTATTGGATAGTTAGTTATAAATGTAATTTATAGTACAATACTGCCAAGTGCTTATCAGCTATGTTATCCTTCACTAATTTTATAAGGCGTATTCGGAGAGTGACCGTGCATACACCGGTATATGAGCATGCGTTGACATCAATCATGTAATGTGTAATGTTTCGACGTTTGAAGCTCAATAACGGCACACTGAGGAATGTATTGTTCTGATCTAATTGCTTGTGTCCCTAGCCCATGCCATGTCTAGCAGTGTCGTGTTTATGTACACTGTAGCTGCAAATGTTATCAAACACTACTAGTTCGCATGTGTGACGCCCGCATGGTGCAATGCCGTCATGCGTGTAACTCGATTTACTCCATTGTTGTGCTGATGCAAGTGTAGCGCCAATAGGATATTGCGATTGTCTTTCACAATCTTTAATTTCTCGTTCGACTGCTTATGGCTGTCATCACACATGTTCTTGTCCAGCTGTCCGTGATCGTCGTGTGGACAAGGGCACAGGCTCCCGGAGATGGAGCAAACCTTTGCCTATCCGCTCAGCTTGCCAAAGCGCCCTATCCGCCCCAATTTCCGAAAAACGTCGTACCGTTGATGGACTCCTACGACTACTTATCTCTGCTTACCTTACCTCCTCCAGGAATGGACACTTGGAAGGTTGTGGACGTAGATGGAGATAACCATTATGTAAGCTCTCGCGTTAGTGTGTATGCATGCGCATGTGCATGTGCACGTATTCTAGCTCAATGTTTTTTTTTTCTTCATTCGGTTGTATGTTTATATGCAGTGGGCTCAAGTTGGCAACAAGACCTGCCGACAAACACCAGCATCGTGCGCTTTCTCATATGGGAAACAAAACAACTGGATGGTCACGCAGCACATCAATACCACGATTAACGGAGTGGCTCTTAAAGAGTCAGGCTCAATTGTGGTCAGAGTGAATTTCTCTCTGTACGGCTGTCTCGCATCGTGCCAGCAGTCGTTTCTTCTGAAATTATACGAGACGCCCGACACTTCGGCTACAAATTCGCTGAACATTACGAAATACGCAACGTTCACCAACAGTATAGTTGAAATTAGTCAAAATCCTACTGGTAACGTATCTCAGATACAGGATGTGCCTGTACCTCTGACCGGTAAAGGAGGCATGTACCTCGGGATTCAAGATATCGGGTCATGCGTGTCTATAAACCGTCTTACTATTTTTTACTACGTCTGCCCACGACAAGAAATAAATCTCATCATCTACCCTGTAACTGTAGCCAACGGGCCTGTAGCGAAATTGTTGTGTACAAGGGGAGCAAGCGCAGTTGGCCAGCAGTCGCCTCAAGCCAGCTGCGGTAGCTTAGGAATGTGGGGATCACCAATTGGAAGTTGTGCTTGCAGTCCTGGATACACACAAGTGGGGCAGACCTGCCAATGTAAATTGTTTCTTTATCATTAGAGATAAAAATTAAGCTAGAAATCTATTGTGTGTGTGTGTGTGTGTGTGTGTGTGTGTGTGTGTGTGTGTGTGTGTGTGTGTGTGTGTGTGTGTGTGTGTGTGTGTGTGTGTGTGTGTGTGTGTGTGTGTGTGTGTGTGTGTGTGTTGTTGTTGTTGTTTCAGCATGTCCTCCAGGTACCTACAAGAGTGCACAGGGAAGCAGTGTGTGTCTTCCATGTCCCTCCAACAGCAACAGTTCAGTAAATGGATCTTCTCAATGCCCATGTCTACAAGGATACTACAGACCAGCTGGTAGTGGGGCAAGCAATGGTTGCATAGCAGAAGGTAAGTACTTGTGCACATGACTTGCCAGCAGCTGTTTGAGATAAAGTGTTTCATTATACAGTACTATTTTATCTCTGCTGTTGAATCAGCACAATTTCACATGAGCTGTAGAATCGCGAACTGCATGATCAAGGAAGGGGAGGGGCCGGCCTATGCATGGTGCACAAGTTGGGTGACAAGGCACCATGGAATAAAATGAACACAAATGTGGGAAACACCCATTTGTCTGATGCGGGTACATACACTATGCTGTAATGTTTATATTCACTACATTAGTTTTGTATAGTAACGGCTTCATGTAATGTCTTATGTCTATCACTTGCTGCAGCCACTAGAAGGGTGTGGCGAATCTCATTACAGAAATAACAACAAATTGTTCAACTGATTTACTGGCCAGTGGCGGATCTAGCATAGCCGCGCCCCCCCCCCCCCCCCCCCCACACACACACACAAGGTGTGCTATCGAGAAGCGCGTCGTAAGACGTGTGCGTTACTAAAGCCCGCTATTGTATAAGCACATGTCGATTCAATAATTCGGTTTATAGCTTAACCGCTTAACTAACCGGCATTTTTATTGTATTACGTTCAATCGCGTATCGAATCTATCGATTCATGTCATGCTAATGAATTTGTCCATTGAATGTGATGTCATTTATTTACAAGGTTTTAAAAATATTAGCGTGCAAATTACAGTCCACTGCCGAATAACAGAATTTGTAGCGTCACGTGAGCCATAATTTTTTGCGTGCCATCCGATATCGCGATCTTGTGTGAATCACACCTGCGTATAAGTGAGGTTAAAACTCGCTGGTTTATTTGAACTAAGCAGATAACGTGCTTTATGTTTTCAAGTTCGCCCGCTACGCGTTTCTCTCTTGTTGTTGTTTGTTTAAAGATTTTGGTTGTGAGTTCGAGCACGGATGGCACGCTTTAATGTGTGAACACTGTGCTTTTTTGCAATCCCTCTCTCTGGTCTCATACTCCGACCCAAAGTTACGTACGCAGATGCGGATGGATACATCCCACTTTTGGGTCTGGGTATGAGACTACCCCCCCCCCACACACACACACACACACACCGTCTCTCTAAACCAACCGCCCACCCCAATAGCCCATTCCTATATCCGCCACTGACTGTCTAAGTTTCATAATGCATAGTGCAAATCATGATATTGATTAGAAAAAAAAAGTGTTCATCACAATGCATATCGAGTAATGACTATCCTTTTATAATGCATGACACATTCAGCCTACTTTATTTCAATATCCTTAGTCAAGAGGTAATTGGTAATTGGCTTATAATTCTTTATTTGAACACACTTACTACATGTATACAACCAATTGTCTTTTCTATCATCATTCCAGAGTTAATCACTATTTGTATACATAGAGTTGTACACGTAAAAGCATAATCACTTGTCACAATTTATAGAAATGAACCGAGTTTATTTTGAAGTGCAAATCAAAATCGGCAACACCAATCACACTATGAACTGATCAGTAAAAAACATTATACTGTAGACTGTGATGTTGGGCTGTGATTATTGAAGTTTATGTATCATCTATGGTCCAAACAATATTATTGCAAGGTCCAAACGTGCCTGTTATTAAAGACTTTTTTCAATTTCACTTTCATAACCCCATGGATCTGCTCGCCTAGGTCCCCCATCAGCTCCACAGAATGTATCAGTTGATGCCATAGGCACCACATATGTGGTCTTGAACTGGTACACTCCTCAGGACAGTGGAGGGACTGAGGCGATTTCCTACTGGATATACTACCAGGCAGTTAACGATTCACTGAGGATGACTTCGGGAAATGTAACAGCCACCTCGGTGAATGTGACCAACATGCACCCAGGCACTGAGTATAAAATCACTGTTGTGGCTTGGAATGGAATCCCTGGGGATGAACAGAAGAGAAGTGCATTAATTACTGTCAAAACCCAAAGTTTATCAACTGGTAAGTATACATTTGCTAGCGCACAACCATTACAATATACCTCCAATTCAAATGCATTTGTTATTGTGCAATATGTATACAATCACACACAACAATCACCATTAGAAACGGACTACACACCTTTTATTATCGGAGCAGCACTTGGACTCGCAGTTCTGGTGACATGTGTAATATTAATGTAAGTGGCGAACTATTTGCCTGCAAGGGAGATGATCGCCATGCTATATGATATCCGTTAGAACTAAACGATCATGGTTTCAAAATTAGTAGACGAGAGATTTTTAAAAACTGAAATGCATGCCTACGTGTCATTGAATCTAATGAAGCAGACAAACATGCAATGTGTGCAGAACTTGATTCAATCTCCAAGTTAATGCAGTTTGATCTTCATTCTGTATAGGAGAGGTTGTGTATCTTGTAATGTATAAAAGATGCTGCATTCTTTCTTGCAGGTTATCTGCCTGTATTGTGCGTTGGCGGTCTAAATATGGTATGCGCATTATTATGAAATATACATGTAAACTGTAGAAGATTATAATAATTTACAATTCATTACTGATGCATGCATTTATACATTATAAAAGCCCTGAACCATGACCTGTAAGGAACTGTACTGTGTCAACATTCACACATTCAATTGTCTGATATGAAGCATGATAAATACTATACATTCATGCTGCCAGTTTCACAAGATACTACCGTAACGTCTTTTGTAATTTCACATGTTAACAAGGGCCTACCTCTGCATGTGATATGTTCTGCATATGGTGCTGTGTAGAATGTGAGTACTGCAAAACAATGTGCTCTGGACTGTGCAGAGTACGTCAACCTGTGTTTTATCTTAGTTACAAGGACCAGGAATGGCAAGAATGCAACTGCAGCAGCAAATGCAACTTGGGTATGTGTATAATACTCACATTTAAGCTGGTGCATTGACACAACAGCATGTGGGCCTCAACCAGTGTACTTACAATGTTGTACTGATATAAGTACCATAGTTGGAATATATAGTACATAAAACGAAGGGGGGGCATTTTGTAAAACATCACTGATTAGGAGGAGTTTGGAAAAAAGTGTTCGAATGATCACCATATCATGCATGGGACAGAGATATCATGCAGGTTCAATTTTCTGAACCTTGAATGTTTCATCAGTGTTCATTTTACAGTGTGTAACGAACAGCCATCTTTTAAAATGAGATACAGTAGATAAATTTTTTTTTAAAGACATATTACATGATTATTTGATGCTATCTTATTTGTCCGATGTCCGATTCGTCCGATTCTAAACTCTGTTCCCGTCACTAAATACAGCCCAGGTATAATATTGCTACTGGGTTGTCTTGAACTATTTATGGCAGTGACGTTTCTGCTCCTCAAGAAGGTAGTCTCATGCAAAAGACATTTACATATCTATTTGTCTACAGTATAGTCATGATTACATCATCATGACGTTATACTTGGAAAAGCATCATACCAATTGCCATGCTAGGATAACCTAGCACTTAGCTCGTCTTCATCTTCACCTTTTCTGCGTGTCAAAAACGACTATAGCTATTAAATATGACGTAATTGAACTTCTCCGCTCGACCGCTGCTACGTTTATATTTTCAAGCCTGTGTTTCTAGGCGAAAAAACAAAATTAATCTAGGACGAATAAGAAAAATATTGTGTTTGGTATGCTACACGATATTTCCATTGCTTATGATATGTTAGAAACATCCTTCGTTCATGAAATTTTGTCAAGTTTTTGCCATTGCGGACATCGATGATGTATTGCAGACGTGCACATCCGTCTGTTTACAGTTCCATTGATGAATGGTAAATCCGTCAAAATTAGGAAATGACAACTATGAAAAGGGGCGGGGAAGAAACAAGTAAAGGACATCATGAATTATACTTGAGGGATGAAAATAAAAATTCCAGGACTTAGTCTAGCTCATCATGTCTCTGGTTCCATTCACCTAAAACAACACATGTGCAACGTTGAGGATTTCTTCAATATACGTTTATGCATTTTTAAGAGATCTTTGATAGTTGTGGCGCTCAGTTGAATTTGGAATATTTTATCAAGATCAAGATCATCAAGTCAGATGTCTGAAACCGTTGATCAAGGAGGGGGGCATCTGGCCGCGGACGCCACTGTAAACTGATATATGTGTGTGTCGACGCACAAATGGTGTTTTCGGCTAATACAGACCTGTATCTCATTATCAGGAGGCTGAAGCCGCAGGTTGCGTATGTCGTAGCTAAGCTTAGATTAGTAATACAAGAAATACGCCTTTGGGCTCAAGTGTTTTGTTATCGGTCTTAGCTATTGTGGCTGCATGCAAGCTGCTCAAACATTGTGTGCTAGAGCTAGTGAATGGAGGATGTCAAAAATGAATACGCAGATTATCTGGAGCACCAGCCAATGGCTGTTCTGTGGCATCAGGAGACCTCAATGGCTGTACTGCAGCATCAGGGAGACCTCAATGGCTGTTCTGTAACATCAGAACACCTCAAATGGTTGTTCTATAGCATCAGGGAGAATTCAGTGGCTGTTCTGTAACATCAGGGAGACCTCAGTGGCTGTTCTGTAACATCAGGGAGCCTTCAATGGCTGTTCTGTAGCATCAGGAGACCTCAAATGGTTGTTCTATAGCATCAGGGAGACCTCTGTAACATCAGGGAGCCTTCAATGGCTGTTCTGTAGCATCAAGGAGATCTCAATGGCTGTTCTGTAGCATCAGGAGACCTCAATGGCTGTTCTGTAGCATCAGGAGACCTCAATAGCTGTTCTGTCTACAATTCTTTTTGTACTTTTTCCATTTTGCATAAATAGAGCTGTATATGGTTCCACTACATTGCATTTTGGGGTATGGCCCGTACTTATACTTACAGCACTTCAGACAGGGTCGTGCCCTCTCTCACTCTTCCATACTGTATAAGCTCAATGCATGTATGCAGGCATCCATAAACACCAGGCAGGCTAGATTTCTTTGCATTTCTGGAGCCTTTAATAATAATAATCAACTTCTTGATGTAGAAATGGTTAGCAATGGGGCTAGAAGTAGTATGATGCCCATGTCAAATTCGGATATCACCTTCTGCCAAATTGCATTCTATCACTTGAACTACGATTCTTTCCAGCTGAATTTATGTCATTAGGAATAACTGATTTTGCGGGTGTCATGCAGATTGTGGGACTGAAACGGCAGCATGTAATTGCAAGACCGTTGTTTTTTTCTGAAGCTCTACCACAGAATAGACCATGCTATTGTTTGATCATATGGCATGACAGAAGGTTATCGAGTATTCTGGGACCAGATGCGTGGCAGTTATACAGTCGATCAAGTGCCCATACTACACACACCAGGTGTTGAGTGTCATTCAATGTATAGTCAGTGAATGCCTTGGGCGGAATACAACCTTATCTTTGATGGAGTTGATTTTAGCGTGCCCCATGCATCACGCTAAGGTCCGGGCTACGACCAGCCAGCTCTGATGACAGCTTTCCAACTGCTTCTTCTTGAAGATCAGTACGGACTGTGTTATACCGGTAGTTTAGTTCGTTCTTCGTCGAATAGATGTGGCTAGATGCCGGCGTTCCCAGAGATCTGTCATCAGTGGATAGCGTCATTTAAATGACATCAGACTGAGATAAAAGCCATTCTGGCACCGCAACATGGATGAGCAGAACTAAGGCTAAATATTGTCCAAAAGGAGGTATTTCTTTCTTTTTTTAAAATAAAATTCATTATCGTAAAGATTTTTTTGAATGAATGAGTGAATTGCAGCGGTAAATAAAGAATCTTTTTATAACATTCCACCAGAGTTATTGGTCGATGTCCGAAATTGCTGGTAATGGTAAATATACCCGCCACTTTGAATAGAAAGTGAGGACTAAGGAAAATAGCCACGAAGGCTGAAGTAAATGTTACGCAATCTAAGCGTAAGAGTGGTGCTGTTAAATAATATTGCTCGATCCACGTACTGCGAAACCTCAACGACCAAGTCGTATACATGCCGCAAATGTGAACTATAAAATGACATCATTAGGTAGAGATATCCTAATTGTGCTCTTGTAAGCCAAAGTTTGTCATGAATTCAATGCCTATCAGGATTTTCACACTTTATTAAAAACTTAATGTCTACTGTGTGTGTACGGACTGGGCTGCCTTTACCCCTTGAGAATAATATTTGTGCCATTTTAACATTCGAACTGGCAACAGATTGCAGCACTACATTGCAGTCAGCAATGCTTAATTGAATTTACTGCCAGCTGGGTGTGGCGATGGTTTGAACATACACATGAGCAGTTTAGGCTCATCCACTTATGTGTCTGCTTGAAGTATTGTGATATACTGTACGTATAAATTATATAACAAAACATCACATTGAATTACTTACTGCCTGGAAAGGAGGGTGGGGGAAGAGAACAATTAAGAGTACATTGTATATGCCTTGTGCATTACTGTTGCTGTATGTTGCAATAAATATAATGCCTTCGACTAAGCACTATTTTTATCTGGCAGACTGATCTGTCACATCCAGAACTGACGACAAAGCCATCACAATCAGAATATCAACCAACACCTTTAGCATCTGCTGCTATGAAGTGTACTTCTGAAGCATCCAAACAACCTCCACAAGCAGGCTATTACGAAGTGGAGCTCTCTTCACCTAGGACAAACCAATATCAATACACTGAGCCTAAGCAGCATTTGCAAGCAGTGTTATCAGAGCCGTACGCGTCTGTGCAGCCAGCATATGCTGAGATTGGCGAACCTGCTATGCCCTATCAAGCACTCACTGCAACCTCTGAGTATCAGTCTATGTATGCAGTAACTTGCAACACCCCTCAACCTCCCCCTGCTTACTACGAGGTACCATCACAAGAACCACTGGAGTATGAAGTCACTCCACAATTATACTTGGAAGTAATTAATTAAATTACAATTTGTTGAAACCAAGTATACTGTTCTTTATATCCTATGTGCAAAACATTATTATAATCCAATCGCATCTTGTAACTTCTGCTTAAAGTATCACTCTTTACTCACAACAAAGATGATGTGGTGTTTAAAGTTGCACGTGTTTAGAACCCTTCTTGCGTTGCTGCATGGAGTTCTGGATGACAAAATGAGCTGTACGGGATTTGCAAGAGTAGTATAATTGCCGTAACAGGTTAAAGAACTCTCTAAAAGGGAAGATATAAAAAGAAACATTTCCATAGTGGTTAATTCCTCAGTGTCGTAATGTAATTAATGTTAAGCCTATACATTGCATAACAGTGTCAGTGTTAGCAGCTTAGTAGCAGATACTTTATAATTTCTCACCTGGCAACGACTGGAACGGTACAGACACATTCGATTGGGTTTCTTTTGAACAGTGGTTTAGTAATCATGCTATAATTTCAAAACAGTAACAGTAATTACATATACATATGTACATTTACCACCGTGGACCGTGTGCCGAGCACGAATACAGAATACTACGGTGCAAAAAAAATGAAATAATAAAATAAAAACATTTGCTTTGCACATCATATCCGACGTGTCCTTGCACAAACGAGCTCCGAAAAAAATAATAATAATAATAAACTTAAAAACGGTAGTAGGGTGACAGTAAAATAATACAAAAGGACCTAGTTTGCTCTAATTGAATTGAAATGATGTAACCGGCATCCAGACTGTATGCTACATGATGTGTGCAATTGCATTCATGTCATTTTTACAGTAAGGCAAGCTTGTATTTCTGCCAATGCACGGCTAGATAGCCTGTAGATTATGAAAGCTGAGACAATTATTACAGGCACACTTATTAACACGAGCACGAGCTATGCACGAATGTGTTTTAGTTTATTCAAGCCTTGTCTCACGTGAGAAAGACTAATTGCTATTATCAGCGTCTTCGGCCTCGCTGTCAACTGACACGCAGTTACGATATAGGTGAGTTTAACATTCCTTTTGTCATAGAGCATAGCTGCGGAATCTATGTCGTCTCCATGCATGTTTGGTTCTGTAGAGCGCAGCGTTTTACGATCGACACGATATATAGCCAGCGTGCACATACTGTTCGTTTCTAATTAATTTGCCGGATCCCACCTGACGTTTTCAAAAATGGGTCTACATGCAATGGAACTACGTCCTAATAACAGCGCGCAGCGATACCATTATTAACATAAAAATAAAAAACACACAAATTGTTATTACAGGTTCACAGATCATGCCTGGTTACTGCCTGTTTGCATACTTTGAGTTGTTGCCCAAACACAGCAGCTTTGATTGTGCGTGTCATTTTGGCTTAATAATATATTACCGGTATTCGCCCACAAGGGGATTGTGCGTGATACGCCCATAAGGAGGATGTTCAACTGCCTATGAATAACTATGATATGAATACAATTCGCTATTTAGGTGCAGATCTGTCATCTCTTTATACCAGTGCTACGAGAATTCATTTTCATGATTGCTTTCCTTCATCGTAATTCTCCTCTCATTCGTATGTTGCACATTTGCAGTGAACATTACATTTATTAAAAACCGGTTGTAAACTTATCGATAGCCTGGCAAATCTAGATATCATGCTATGTACCTTATTTTCAGTGGAGAGTGGATAAGACTCTATAGCGTTGTGGGCATTTAGTTACTCTTGTACACCTTCCACTTCAGTAAAAATGGCGGAACGGAACAAAGCGGAGACTGAGCCCTTAGTGTCATTCAAGGGTGAAGGACAATTGCACGTGGGACGAAAGCGTTCCTATAGAACAGCGATTTTGCTGCTGGCAGTGATGGTAGTGGTCATTGCGGTCATTGCAGTTTCTGTAGCATTGGGAGTGACCCTGACGAGGTCAAGCACATCAAATCCAGTCACCAGTAACACTTGTAACACCGAAGTGTGCACCAGTCTGGCCAATCGTGTGCTGATCAGCCTTGATACAAGCATTGACCCTTGCCAGGACTTCTACAACTTCTCTTGTGGAGGATGGATTAAGACAAACTCACTCCCCCAAGGTACAGATAATACACCTGTTTTACACCCCTGCCTGTGTTTTTAAGCAGAGTCAAAGCTACTACATTTACTCCCACTATGCCACTGCATCAGATATATCATAAACCTTAGTGATGAATTTATTTACGTCTGGTTGTCAACATGATGAATGCCATATGCAAATATATCCTTGCTCTGATAGTGTTCTAGGATGACATACAATGCATGCTGCAAGTCACCTCAAGGATAAATGATACTACAAGATAAGAGAGGTGTTTATTGTATTAAGCTGGGAATACAATTCACTTATTTAAATGGAACAAGCATTTATTAGCCCATAGACTGTTTATCCAACATGCATTGTTGATCACGTCCACTGTTTACATAAGCAGGTATGGTATGGTAAGCATTAAAGTTCACAATTGTCTTATATTTGTTTTATTACTTCACAGTAATCAGCAACACACTGTTTTCCTGTTAACAGCTTACTTTTCATTACGGAACAAACACTGCATCTTAATTATATTTAAGATGGATGACCATAATGCATGAAAATTCTTATTTACCGTACTTGATCTTGAAGCGAAAGTATGGATTTACCTTTTGTCCATAAACAACTAAAATACAAAGCATAGTGCACTGCAAGTTTTTGTTGTTTCATATGTCACAATTTTTTTAATAGGAAAAGGTCGATATGGAGTGTTTGATGAATTGAATTACAAGAACCAAGTTTCTCTGGAGGCACTTCTTAAAGGCAATCAGGACAGTGATGTACCTGTTACTATAAAACTCCGGGGTCTGTACCAAGAATGTATGAATATTAATGCCATTAACACACTGGGGGCAGCTCCTCTTCTGAATGTTATTAATGCTACAGGTATGTTGTGAGCTGAGGCGTGTGCAAGTCACGTATTTAACACTGCTTTGTGTTGTCTTGTGAGTGTGCCTTAGCAATTATATTTGCATCCACTATAAGCACATTTAACGTTCATAATCTTGTTTTCTTGCTAACTTTCATAGGAAGTAGAATTTAAATGCAGGCAGGAGAATTAACATTTTAGTACTAAAATTTATTCTGTTCAGTGGTTGACTTTGATATTTACAGTGTTGCATGCTTACTTGAATCATCTTGGCATCATCTTGGCTTTATCCAAATTGGATCCATTCTGCATTAAGGAGAGAGTAAAACATTGCAACATTCTGTACTGTCTTAGTTGTTGTGAAGTGTGTCTTGTTATGTGTACCTGTGCAGCATATCTATATTGTTACTTCATATACAGGAGGGTCAGGCCTTCTCAACGGATTCATCGATCAGTCCTCATTTGGCATTAACAATGATACATTTTTCAACCAGCAACTGTATGGGAGTGGCGCATTCTTCAACTTGTATGTCTCAGTAGATGATAAAAAACTCATCACGCTACGTTTTGACAGTAAGGAATGTGTTATGCTCAAGTGTTATTGCATGATCATGATACAGTGAGATATATGTAAGCTGATGAATAAATTGTTATGACATAAATATATTTTATCTGAATAATTATGCTGATATTTCATTTACATTTGATTAGCTGTCACAATCTGGGCTGACTCTTCCAACATCTGAAAATTACTTTGACAATAGGACAGATGTAAGATACATATTGCTATACTCATCAATCCTGGACCTCTAATTTGTCTTTAGCAAATATCTGTTCTGAAGAACTTCATCTCTACAATCTTCACTCTTCTGAACAGTAGTGTACCATCTTCCACTTATGCAAGGGCAGCTGAAGATATTGCTACTCTTGAGGAAATGTTAGCAGAGGTCAGTTGTACACAGCAGGTTGTGAAATCTATATTTTGCCTATTGAAATAATTGTGAAGGATAGTTTCTATCTGTAACAGCACTTGATACTACTATTGAACAAGTGGCAAGGAATATTTAGAGCAAGAGTCATATTGTGCAGATGAATTATTTATTTGCATGTTCAGTATTACATGTGTGTATTGGACTATGCCAGGTGTTGGCAACACTGTGCTGTTACATCTCTTTTGCAGATTTTGTGCCAAACGATCAACTTATTATCAGCAACACATACAACCTGTACAAGCTTGGAGATCTCTCTTCACACTGGCCATATGTATGTGTCTGCTGTTTAATAAAGTGTCCTGATCCTTAGAGAGATGTGTGTGTAGTGTATGTGTTGGTGTGTGTGTGTATTGCATTGTGTTCTAGTGCATGGTATGATTTGTTAGATTTCATTATGTTATGTCCATGGGGCAGTGTGAGTTGTTATCTTAGAAAATTTATTTTCAGTATGACTGGGAGCAAAATATAATGCGCCTATTACATGAGGCTGGAGTTAACATCAATGATTCAGAAAACATCATTGTTACAACCCCGAAATACTTTACAGAACTGGCAGCCATACTCAATTCCACCAATTCAAGGTATATTCATAACACTGAAAATGTGTATATATGTGTGCCTTTCATTTCCAGCACAATAGAAAACTATGCTCTGTGGCAGTTGATACGTTCATATATTCCATACCTTGGGGACAACTTCACAGCTGCATATTACAACTTCAGCAAGTCAGTTCAAGGATCAGGTCAACTGCCACGCAATCAAACATGTATCAGCTATGTTCAGAGTGTAATGCCCATGGCACTGGCACGGATATATGCTCTAAGTGTACTCCCAAATGGAACTAAAGTAAGTCATCTATGAGGAAATGTGCACAATTAAAGCTATCTATTGTATGCACGTATTTTAAAATTAATGATTATATAACATTGATATAAATGTACTTCTGAAACAATTTAGCATGAACAGTAGTGCTCATGAAGAATGAAGACACACACACTGTGGCAATGTGTGATACTAATGTGCAATGTAACACAGCAATTTTCTTATATCAGTATTGAGTGGGGAAGTCAGAGGCTTTCTGATGGAAAAATCCATTTTATTGTGTTGTACGTTGTGCCTTGCATTGAAGCATGCCTCTAACCATATTGTGATTTTATCCTCCTGTAACATTTACCTATCATCATAGACTTAGGTAGTACATTGCAGTAGTACTACATCAGTTGGGAGCATACTAGAATAGTACATAAATACGGTTTAATGTAACACAAGATTATTTTGAATGGCATACTGGTACATATGTGTATATAAGAATGTATGTAATGTACTTACTTTAATATGCCATTCTGGCGATAAATACCTCTATGTAAATATCCATTATCTTGCACAACTGATGTACATAATAGTAACTTGAAAGTTAAAAAGATGGCATCATTCTATTTATTTATACTTTCATGTGTCTGGCATATGCATGCAACATTGAGCACTATGCATCACAGTCATCTTAATTATGTCCAACCTTTAGGAGGATTTGGTCACAATGATATCTAAAATTGAAACAGCATTCAAGGAACGGCTAGCTGTAAACAAATGGTTGGATGAACCTACAAGACAAGCTTGTGATGATAAGGTATACATGAAATACACAGTAAATTTAACATTGTTTTTACTGTCTTCTTATCTCAGGTCAATGCAATCACTCAAATGGTGGCTTACCCAGATTATATTTATGATACAGCCAAATTGCTTTCTCTCTACATATCAGTTAGTTTCTAAATAGGCCTTATACTGTAATGTGTAATTTTGTTATCTTGCAGATAAACACATCATCATTGTTTACAAGCTACGAGAGTTATGTAACATCTTCAATACTGGCCAATTTTGCACAACTACCAAACCCAGTTGATAAAACAGTGTAAGTTGGTCATGCTTTATGGACAACCATATGTATTTGGGATATTCCTTTATCCCAGCTGGTTTTCTGCCACCAACAGCTGTCAATGCTTATTACTCTCCAAATTTCAACCAATTTGGTACTAAAATAATATCTCACCCTCTCCATTATAGTGCAATACACACATTCCCTATCACTATTGTATTTCTGCAGTATTTCTTGAAGGAATTCTAAATATCCCATTCATTGATGTCGGATGGCCTTCGTAAGTTTATCATAAAGAGTACCTCAATAAGCACAACATAATGCTTATGTTGTTTCTACGTCTAATATTGGACAATAGCACATTATAAAGCCTGTATGAATGTATTGGATTTTATTTCTTACTACAGAGCGTCATAATGCATGAATTGTGCCTTGTCATAATTCATGGCACCACTTGACACATACTGATTGTCATTTTTAAAACTATGAACTTACTTTTTGCACACATCATGATGCTATTTCCGGTTATTTCAGCTATTTCAAGTATGGTGCAATGGGCGTGGTCATTGGACATGAGCTGACTCATGGGTTTTGACAATACAGGTACTTCTAAAAATCCTCACCATAAGAATACGTGGTTTTAGTTCCAGTGATTTAGGTGTTGATTGGGTATAATTCATACATTTTGGGCAAAATGCGTTCAGTTTTAAAATGATGTATAGAAATGTTACAACTACGAATGGTTATGAATTTATGACTATGCACACATTTCATCAACTGAAACATTTGCCACTGGCATTACTATTGATTAAAATAATAATTCTTTTGATTTTATGTAAATGGTCCAAAAGATTCTTTTTAGCATGTATGCTGTGCATGGCCATATTTATCTATTGTTCTTGTTAAGATGGAAGAAAGCATAATTACCTAACTATAGCACTAAATGCATGGGATCAGTTACGACAATAGATTATGCATAAATTGAAGGTTGGAAAGTATTAAGTTGGTCATTTTTGTTATAGCAATCATATTTACATTTTCTATTTCGTTTGCCAACAATTTCATTGCCCCATTTCCTATGCAGGTCAACAATATGACAAAGATGGAATATTCACTCCATGGTGGACAAACAATTCAGTTGAGAATTTCATCGAAAAACAAGGCTGTTTTGAAACTCAGTACTCGCAGTATGAAATATTTGGATATAATGTATGTATCAGTTTGAATAATTGCAATCATAGCACACACACATCTGCAGTTACAAGGACAATGTTATTCCATGAATTTTGCTCGCTTTATGCATGCATGTAAACATGTGTTGGAATACAGATTGTACACATGTAAATTTTAATCTAGTGGTGATCATAAATTATAATAGCTAATTATATTTCTTATAGCTTCAAAATTCATTTACACGCAGGAGTATGCATTTATTATGTACGATGTACGACCAGTATCAAACGCTTGCCTTTTGACAGGTGAACGGAAATCTGACTTTAGGAGAGAACATTGCTGACAATGGAGGACTTGAAACAAGTTATCGAGTAAGATGCCAGCAATTCAATTTGGGAGATTTTGTCCAATTAACATTCTATGGATTCAAATAGGCATACAGGGATATTGTGTCAACTACCACTTCTCCATTGCTTCCAAATGTAAACTACACTCAAGACCAGCTGTACTTTATTGCATTTGGACAGGTTCGTACAGCGTACATCAGCATGCATAAACTTGTCAATTATGCTGTCAATAAATTAATACATACACTATATGCATTTTCTAAGTTCAGGTTGTTTCTAATATTAGTTTCATCTTTTCATGCTTACAGGTTTGGTGTTCTCTCCTCACTGAATCATATATTCAATCATCTACTAAACTCGATCCTCACAGTCCTGGTCCATTCCGGTAAGAGGCTCTTATGTAATCTTATGCGGCTTTACTAATGCTGTTAGTCGCTGAGAGATTTGTGTATTTTGCTCACAGAAGCAATCCTAATGTAGTAAATCATATGGATGCTGCTAGTTATATTGTATTACCACAGTAGTAAACATTCCATTGATTTATGCACAATTGTATCACACAAGATCAAATATATGCCCATTCCTCTCCATCCCATCTCCCTCACACCATCCTTTACGAACAGGATGCATGCAGAGATTTTCTATTCAATATTAGCGAACAACATTTTGTCTGTTCTTCTGATCCTCATCAATATCAATACATTTATCATTACTGTGGATGGTGTCGTATCTTTGTTACTATTTTTCTGCTCTCCCATTGATGGAAACATTGCATGAGAATTTTGACGTCATGTACTAGACCTGCACCACATACATTCCACATGCTATAGCAATTGATAATTCTGTATTTTATGTTACAAGTGTGGAAATGTCCCATGTTCATGAATATAAATCATACAATGGTACACGAATGATACGTAAGTATGTTGAACAAGCTTTATGAGCTGGACTTGCCTGTATTTTATGTGCATCCACATGTGCTTCCAGTGGCTCTCTGACATATGGCAAAATGGATTCAAAATAAATTGAGGTTGTTTGCCCTTTTTGCAGAGTGATTGGAGCTGTTCAGAACAGTGCAGAGTTTGCCAATGCTTTTAAATGCAAAGCTGGAGCACCCATGAATCCTAGCAACAAGTGCACTCTGTGGTAGGATATGGGAAGAACTACTACAGATCCAGTAGAATGATGTTTGTAGTCGTCCTAGCATGTAATGCATCTGTATTATACAGTTGTTTCAAAAGGAGTGAAAATAAGAGTGATAGATAGAGAATTGCCTATGTAATTACATAGTATTTGTTTGCATTAAAAGATTTGCTCATGCTGTACAAGTGAAGTGCCTGAATTTTGTTCTGCATGTTTATTAATTAGCCCATGCTGTGATTTCTTTTCTTCACGGCCATGACATACAAGAATGACATTGAAGAAGGCCACCTGGATATGCACCTCTGCTATTTATTGCATTGCAAGTAATTCGTTGGAGATTGGTTATTATTCCATTGTAAACATTGCGGATTGAGGCTGCATGACTTCAAAAATAGCTACTTCTATACTCCCTCTGGCTTCTGATTGAGCGAAGCGGTACACTCATGCAAATGTATTCAGTAAGCAATCGGAACGACCTTTTGAGAACAGCACATAGTAAGACAAGTACATCACCTGTGCCTATGATTATGTATTATAACTGGTACAACCTGGAACATATGCGTTCAGCACGTCCATATGGTACAGATTGCATTACATAAATGGAAACGGTTTGACATTTTGTACCAAACTGTAATAACACTATGACCCATATATGATGCCCTATTTACGGCTATGCAATTGCGCCCACGTATACGCGTGAGTACGTCATAATTCCTATAAATGATTTCACACGACACTCTCGTATTGTTTTGCATAGCCAAATTGCTTCAAACGATCTCAACACTGCAGCTTCAATGCAACCTTTCAGAATTGTTAATTGAAAAGTGCCAAATACATTGACAGGTTGATCAAAAAATATGCAATTTGGGACCGCAAGACATTAAACGGAAATCAAACTTTTGAACTTTCAGTCACGTTATACTTTTCCTGCTGTAATAGATCACATTTACCTACCCTCCCACAACACACACACCACACACGCACACACGCACACACGCACACACACACACGCACACACACACACACACACACACACACACACACACACACACACACACACACACACACACACACACACTTTTTTAACCGATACAACGATACCGAGCCGAAAACTTTATTCTTAAACTTTTATACTGCATACAGACATTTAATATACAACAACCACTACTATACTTTTTTTTTAATGGATTAAAAATTTATTTGATATTCATTTGATTACACTCTTAGGTTCAATAAACACACATATACACACAGAAAGATCAGTAGTCCATTGCATCGACCTGCATGTCTGCCACCTGCAAGGATCTTGCAAGGATAGCCCTGGCGCACAATTATTATTATTATTCTGGTGTGGTCGAGGTCTCTTTAATTCATAGTAGTATTTTAATCATTGTGTGAATTTACCCGCTTCGCAATTATTCTTCTCAACATGAGCGTATCAATAACTATGTGAGCAATATTGCTTTAATTACATTAATTCTTAATGGTCCATTGTATGAATTTCCCGCTGCGCAACTATGACCAACTCTTTGCTCTCAATAAATGATCTGCTTCAGATCCCGACATCCCGCACCACCCAATGGGCTTAACGCTCCCTAAGCGTTCATTTGGAGAGAAAATCCTGTCTTGCGATTGTTTTCAGGCTGCTGTAACAACATTAGGTGATTAAATCTCACCTGCCTCATTGTGCTGCTTATAGATAGCTTTAAGCGCGCTAAATGTGCGCTCGGAAGTTGCATTTGTAGCAGACACAACTAGAATTAGTCACAGGAAAAAAAAAACGCGTGGAATCACTTTGGAATCATTACGTGATTGAACAGTAAAAATCACACGCGTTTGATTTTATTGTTCAATCACACAATGATTTTACAGACGATTTAAAATCCTTTATAATATCAAAACTTTGATTCGACCCATTTTTTTCCTGTGAGCTTCATTACTGTACAACTTCAGACAAAAGTTGTTCTTGAAAGCCCGTTGTTAAAGTGGAAGTGTACTTTATTATGCCGGTCCAAAATTGTCGGCGTAATTTCAACTGTTGAATGAAATTTAGAAATTCTGTGGAAAAATTGACAATTGAAAGCGTAATCGCTCTGGTGGCATCGATATCTTTATAAAATATGCAGACAAACTTCCTGGAAATTTCTGTGTGATGCTATTAGCATGATATGTTGGACTTCATCTTCCGTTTTTTGAAATCCTAAGAATGACCACATCTTAAACCATACGTTCACAAACATCAACAAGCTAGAGAACATCACAGAGGAATTTGTTAGCAGTTCACAACATAGGACAAAAGTATTTGGTGATTCTTGTTGATAAAAGTCCGCGCACTAATACTTACGGAGTTTGCCGCTGGACACAATTCAGATAATTGGACATTACGGTATACTGATACTCAAGAGTTCATTATAAATCGTACGTTTTGCAACCCACATTTCATGCTTTTTTCAAGTCATCTCTTTGAGATCATTTGTTCTTTCGTAACCCTACCACCGCAGTTGATAAAATTACCTAAGCGCACGACCTACACTATTACTCTCATAACCGCGCATCCTTTTTTTACGTCCATGTGATGGAGGCGCGGTGCCGCGGTGGTACTTTGATCGTGCATAGCAAAGACGGCGACGTTTCGAATGTCAGCGAGTTATAAACATCAACAAGACAGATAAAAAGGCATATTTGAACAAGCCACAGTTTTGTTTCAGCACGATACGCGGTGTGTGTAATTTATTAATAATAGGTGCGGTTTGAATGGAGCATCACCACATATACATGTATGTACATGTAAACAAAGTTCAGGCGCGATGCAAGTGTGTGGTAGCTTGCTTGTGGTACCTAGGGATAAGAAATCAAGGTGGTCATACCAATGCACAGAGTTTGCAGCAGATTTACGCTCAGTATTTGGCATTGATACTCACAATGATGCTGTCAACATTCACCCACTCAAATTCTGTTATCGGTTCAAACAAGTTATAGATCGAAGCATTCTAGCACAATGCCAACACTCTCACTACACAGTTATTACAACTCCTTATGAGTGGAAGAAACACACTGCTGAGGAATGCAATTAATGTTTGACAGATTACCAACCTGTCTGAAGAAGTTGATACATGTGTATATTTATCTTTATTCATGCAATCCACGTCACCACATGAATCTCACTCCCACAACATGCCGTCCAACAAAAACGGCCTTAATAAAACTTGTTTCCTAAGTTAGGAAGATAGCCCACCAATGCTATACTCACTATATCATCAGACACTTTCAAACACGAACAACCCTGCTATCATAGAACAATTGCAATGTCCTATCTTATACTGTGTCAACCTCTGGAGCTATCATGTAGGAACACTGGTTTGTACCGATTGCTTAGTCCATTGCTTCCTGCTCTTTAACCGCAGTGGTGTGAAGTGCCTTTCCTGTTTCATGCAGTCACCAATAAAACCAGAACAGCTAAAGCCAGCACCACCTTTGATACAGACATTATTGAAGGACATAATGGTGAATTGTGTGAGGTTGCAAAAGGGACGTTAGGGCAGGTGACTATGATACGCATGAGTACAGTACTCGACCTACCAAAATGGAGGTGAAGATGGCATCAAGGGGTCCCTGAGAGACTGGCTTCCACTAGTCCAGAGCAATACCACAGTTCATGGAAACTTCTTTCCCCGATTCCTCCATTTCACCGAAAATGTATCTATTGGAGTACCATGTATACATGTATAATCTCTTGGGCAAAGGAATGGCATTTGGGATTTGGCCTCCTTGGAGAACAAGGGGCCGAATCAATACATGCCCGTGTCCACATGCACGCTACAAAAGACCTACCATTCTATGCCAGATAAGGTCCAGCAGTTGCTTCAATTATGAAAGAACAATTTCTGTTCATTGCCCCACGTAGCGTGGCGGCAATCCCACAGTAGGCTAGTAACCAAACACATAACATCAGACGATACTCCCGCTCCGGCCGCAGTAGCGGATCTAGGGGGGGGGGGGGGGGGGGGGGGGTTTTGGGGGTTTAAAAACCCCCCCCCCCCCCCCCCCCCCCCCCATCAACCCACCATTATGAAAATATTATTGGCCAGACTGACTGGGTGCCCACAAATTAGAATTCGTATTGTACTCGATCACGAGCGACCTATCTCAGCCAAGAAATAAGATGAAGCAAATGGTGTTGAACGAATTCTTTAGGTATTATATACCCGTATACACAGTGTCATGCATGGGTATGTGACTGTATTTCATACTACGACATGCTTGATCGAAGGGCCCTTGGTTCACCCTCAATCTTGGGTATTATGTACATAAAGCACACTGAATTTATATTGGACGCACCCTTTGGGCCCCCCCAATCCTGTTTACGTTCCTCCTACATGTACGCTTTTGTTAATGAGGCGCGGTTTACCGTTAAGCAATGGTGCCGTACTTATTCACAGCTGTTTCTTATTCATTACGCTGCAGACATAATAGTAGAGATATTCCCATGTGCCATTCGTCCGTGGCTATTCTACGTACCTTTCATAACTCTCCTAAAAGGCAAAGATTCTTTGAGTTGGTGCTTGATGTATATATTTCTGAGCCTCATGTAAAAAAAAATAAAAGCCTTTGTAAGACCAGATGGGTCGAGAGGCATGACTGTTTGAAAAGGTTTTACAATCTCTATGGTTATATAATTGCATGTCTTGATGCCATGACCAATCCAACTGGGTACCCCAACCTCCAAAAGGCAGGTGTGCCCCATGATGACTGGTGTTGGGATACACCCACTAGAATAAAGACAGAAGGTCCAAAACAATCACTTGCTACAAGTAAGAACATTCTTTCATTGATAGTATTACTTCATGGCCTTGACCCTCTCAAAGGAGTATGCATCAAACTTCAGAAGCATGATGCTGACATTGTAACTGCTTACAGGCATATTGACCTTGCTATTGAAGAAGTATCTTACATGAGAGAAGATTTTGATAGTGTATGGAGTGAGTGGTTTGGAGAGGCTGAATCATTGGCTACTGACAGGGAGCAGTAATTACAGTTCCTAGGATTTGTAAGTATCAACAGCATCGTTCCAATGTTCCAGCCGATTCACCAAGTGAATATTATAAGAGATGTTTAGGTATTCCATTCTTAGATAGCTTTTTAAGACAGATGAATGAATGAAAATCGAGTTGTGCAATCACTGATGTCTCTATGCCCTTCAATTATCTGCAAATTATGCACGACTGAAGGATTCAGACGATCTGGCAAAGCAGCTGCTATTTTGGGAAGTTGATGTGCCAAGCGCTGCTTGTCTAAAGCAAAAGCTAGTTCGCTGGAAACTCTTTTGGAATGAAGGCAGACGTGAAGACAAACCAGAGGATTTGATGGATGCATTGCCATATGCAGATGAAGAAACATTCGCCAACTAATTTTAAATGGATGTACGACACCGATTGGAACTTGTCAGGCAGAAAGGTCTTTTTCAGTTTTGAGACGAATAAACTTACGTTCAACAATGACCGAAGAAAGGTTGACAGGTCTAACCATGATGTCTATCCACCATGCCGAATGTTTGTCGTTTTAATAACAGTTTCCGTTTGTCGTTACAAACGGAAACTGTTGTACCACGATTTGTGCAAGAAAAACCTAGGCGTTTGTTTTGCAAATCTATTTTGTTTAATGAGTCAGAAGATTAGACTGTTTATTTTATGTTCTTTTCATTTGTGTAATTATAAAGCGGTTGCAAAATTGTATCGGGCCGAAAATCTACAATGTGTTAAAAAAAGCGGCGGCATCTTTAGTTTCTTGGAAAAAGTACTACATTTTAAAAGCGGCTGGGGCTACGCCCCAGACCCCTTTAGGGAGGGACCTACCCCCTCCCTACACCCTCCCCTTTTAAACCCCTCCCCCCCCCCCAATATAAATTCGTACGTCCGCCCAGTGATGCCGCGGTCAGCTATTATCGATCCAGTCACGTTCACGGCTAACCGTACCGGATCCACACGGTCACGTTGGCGGACGAACAGTGACCGTGTTTTACCAATACGGTCACGGTGGCGGTTTGACGGTTGGCCGCCTGGATTCAAGCCGGTCCCGGTCGATATCCGGTCCAAACTAACAGCACGAATTAAATTTAATAACCATCTGATTCTAGTGTATATTTAACGTTACTCTTTCCACTCAGCCAACATCCATCCGCCATCTTATGCGGTCAGCTTTAGCATACCCTTTCAGAGTGAGCACTGGACACCGGAATGGGTAAATCAGTATTTTAGCAATGCGAAGGAAGTTTAATAGCTTCATGGTCGCTCTACCATTGCATGACGTCATTAACGCGCCAGTTAAGCATATAGCGCTTCAACTCGTCTTCTATGCTCCCTCGCGCTCCTGTGTGCCACCCCAAGGATCTCTTTGGTAGCAGTACATGGCTGCAGCAGAATGCATGATGTAGTTGAAATTCGCACTTGTAATGCCAAAATGTTGACTTACGTCAAAGCCAATGCATCCAGTGCAAATATATTGTGATTGGGAACAGCATCTCCCTAGATGAAACTTCTGCAGAATCTGCACAATCAATTACAAGTGTTCTTCAGGTCGATCAGACCTTTCCGCGGCAGGACTTAAGCCAAACCCAGCCGGCATTGGCTCTGTCGAATATTTCCGCATAATTTCAATTATGTACCGCGCACGTGATTTCATTTTAGTGTAATCCATTGCTGGGTGATGCGTAAGCGTGCGGTGAGGTCTCTGTGAATCCGTTTAGCATCGAGCTCCTTCTGTAATATACCACATGGTCCTTCGAGCCGAGGATATCTAGAAGATGGCTGAACAGGTTGGAGCTAAAAAGAAACGAGTTCGCGCTGGACACAGAGCGTCCGCGTCGCGGCTAATCGCCCAAGTTGAGTCGACCGACGAATCGCCGGAATTGAACGCACCGATGATGAACAGAATAGTTCAAACATTAAAAGAGAAGTTAGATATTATTCGAAAGCTTGACGAAGAGATCCTTGAGGCTATTTCCGAAGAAGAAGAGATCAAGGACGAAATAGAACAAGCGGACATCTACCGCGAGAAAATAGACATGGCTATCATATCCATGCAGATCCGGATAGCAGAATTGGAGCGAGCCGAAACGCTGTCCTTGAGAAGTCACGAAACGCGACAGCAGGAACCTTCAACCAGTGTTGCCGCGATATATCGCGAAATGCGATATATCGCGATTAAACCTTTATATCGCGAAACGCGATATATCGCGATTAATATTTATTCATTTCGCGGCGATTTTCACCATACACGACTTAAACGGCCAAATACGGGTAAATTAAAAGAAATCAAGGGTTAAATCAAGGATGCCGGTGATATGGTAAAATGGTAATATGAACGCCATGAACGGTAATGAACCGTATATCCCTTAAAGTAGTTTTTTTATTTTGCCTTAAAAAGATGCATCTACATAGCCTTTCCGGTAGGATGCGCCACCGCTTCTTTTGAACAATATTTTATATCCAGCACCTTTGACACTAGTGGTTGCACTGGCAGTGTTTGTGCTGCAAGCTGCTGCCCATTTCCTCCTTCTTGCTGCTGTACACATAAAAACGTATCCACAGTACAACTGCAAGTGTATTATACCATATACACTCACCCTTGCTGGAGTGCCTTTATTCCATGCACGGATGTGATGTGGTACCTCATGTTCGAGGTATTGTTCCCATGTCTTGACACCCATCCATAGCAAATGTTACAAACAACCCAGCAAGAACCGATTGGTTTCTTGTGCCATCCGAAGTATTGCCAGACACTGCTTTTATACACTTTGCGATCAACACAAACGAATTCAAACAAGTGCGGGTTTTGCGTTCACTTTGGTAGCCATAATTAGCCACCACAACAACGAATAACTAGATATAAATTGATAAAATATATCGCAATATAAATATCGCGATTAAATCCTCATTTCGCGATATATCGCGAAATAGACGATTAAATAGAAAAAGTATTTCGCGGCAACACTGCCTTCAACACAAGCGTCGCAGCAACGAGCTGATGCGAGAGATGATGTTCGCGCGCCGTCTCAAGAAGACCACGAACGAACTCCAAGTCCTGAGCCAGCCAGAAGTATCACAGGAGCGCCGAACATTTGTTCAACGCCTGTGCCAGAATCCGGAAGAGGGCCTAGGGTGAAGCTCCCGAAGGTAGTGCTCAAACGGTTTGATGGTCGCCCGACAGAGTGGGCCACGTTCTGGGACATGTTCCAGTCCTCAGTACACAATAACCCGGATCTTTCAGATATCGACCGATTCAACTACTTACACTCGTTGCTTGATGGCCTTGCAGCAAACTCCATCTCCGGTCTATCGCTAACTTCCGTCAACTACGCAGAAGCGATTGCTGTTCTCCAGAAGCGGTTTGGTAATAAGCAACAAGTCATCAATAAGCACATGGATGCACCGCTTGAACTTGAGGCAGTTTCATCAACGCGGGACCTGAAGAGGCTTCGTCATCTCTATGACCAAACCGAAGGACACATCCGAAGCTTGAAATCACTAGGCGTACCCTCGGAGTCGTACGGAAGCCTGTTGGCACCAATCCTGATGAAACGACTGCCTCACGAGCTTTGCATTATCATCAGTAAGGAAGTTGGCGCGGATTCCTGGAATGTGGATGAGATAATGGAGATTGCAGGGAAGGAGATAGAAGCACGAGAGCGAGCAAGTATGAACATAGAGGCATCCACAACACAAATGAAGAAGCCTAGCAGTAATCGTGAGCGAGCAACAGCATCAGCCTTAGTCGCAACCAGTCCTACCTCAATGCACTGCTACTTCTGTGGAGAACAACACCTAGCCTCATCCTGTACAAAGGTGACAAATCCAGATGCCCGTTTGCAAATACTACTGAAGGCTGGGAGGTGCTTTGTGTGTCTCAAGAAAGGACACATCTCAAGAGAATGCAGATCGTCACTTAAATGTGCAAGTTGTAATGGTAGACATCACTCTACTATCTGCAATAGCTCCAGAAGGACTAATCCTCCTACAGCAAGTGCTTCACCACAGCAAGCTCAAGCATCCACTTCTACTGTAACACAGCAGCCAAGAAGCAACACTTCTACCATGTCAATGTATGTTGACATGCGTACTCCTGTATTACTTCAAACAGCTACTACCATGGTGTATTGCAAGAACAGACCAGCTGCTCCAGTGAAGGCTAGGTTGATCCTTGACAGTGGAAGCCAAAAATCTTACATATCTGCGGAGCTAAGGGATATGCTGAACTTGCCACCGGAGCAGACTATAGCTGTGTCCATCAAGACATTTGGGTCAGAGGCAGAGAAGACGCAGATGTGTGATGTTGTCAAGATTCGACTGGCAACAAGATTGGGACCAGACCTTGAACTCACATCATATGTGGTACCCTTCATCTGCGAACCACTATCTGGACAGCCAACAGACATTGCAGTAGAACGCTTCCAGTACTTGTCTGGATTGGACCTGGCAGACCCTAATGACTCTTCTGAGAACCTACCAATCAGCATTCTGATTGGTGCAGACTATTACTGGAAAGCAGTAACGGCATTCAAGGAAGAGTTGGGCCTACTGCTGTTCAGATTAGATTTGGATGGGTGCTTTCTGGACCTACTCCTGGACTTATTGAATCTGAAAAAACCAATGCCCTCTGTTCTCACATTCTAAATGTGGGATGCTCTCCACGAGAAGACTGCGCCGACCTTGAGAAGAAACTGCAATCTTTCTGGGAACTAGACAGCTTAGGGATAAGGGAGGATGAAGACTCTGTGTATGGCAGATTCACTCGAAGCATCACATTACAGAATGGTCGCTATTGTGTTCAACTCCCATGGAAGGAGCCACAGACTCTACTTCCTGACAATTTTGAACTTTGTAAGGCAAGACTCTTCAACCTCTTGAAACGACTCCAGCGGACTCCAGACATCCTGGACCAATATGATGCAGTCATACGAGACCAGATGAAGAGTGGCATTGTCGAGATGGTAGCAGTACCAGGTGATGGAGCTGTTGGAACGACCCACTATCTTCCACATCATGCAGTTATTCGAGAGGACAAGCAAACCACCAAGTTGCGAATCGTGTTTGATGCCTCAGCACGAAGTAATGGACCATCCCTTAATGACTGTTTATATGCTGGTCCCACATTCGGGCAGAACATTTTGGACATCTTACTGCGATTCCGTCTTTACCATGTTGCAGTGACCGCTGACATAGAGAAGGCCTTCCTAATGGTGTCAGTAGCTGAACAGGACCGTGATGCATTGCGCTTTCTGTGGTTGGAAGACATCAAGAGTCATTTACCAAGGCTTATAATTCTGAGATTTGCCCGAGTGGTGTTTGGTGTGTCATCTAGTCCCTTCCTTCTCAATGCCACGTTGCAACACCACATGGAGCACTACAGAAACTATGACCCATCCTTTGTGAACAAGTTTGTTCGCTCAATCTATGTTGATGACCTGACATCTGGATCAGACACTGAAGAGGAGGCTCTGCTCTTGGCGAAGAAGGCACGAGAACGATTGGCAGAAGCAGGCTTCAACCTCCGGAAGTTTGTGACTAACTCACCATCACTTCAGAGACATCTTTTGTCTGCAGATCTTACCGATGATCCAGTCACATGTGATGACGAGTCGTATACCAAGAACACCCTAGGTGACAGGCTCCAGGCTTCAGAATGTGTAAAGATGTTGGGTGTCAAATGGAAACCCTCAGAGGATGAATTGGTGTTTGACCTCAGTGCCCTCTTACACGACATCGCTGCTATCAAGCCTACCAAGAGGAACATTATTGGACTCTCTGCAAGGATTTATGACCCTTTAGGCATTCTTTCTCCTGTCACTGTCCAATTCAAAATGCTCTTTCAGGATATTTGTGCGGCTAAGCTGAACTGGGATGAAATGCTGTCGGGGGAGCTGTTGGCAAAATGGAATTGTCTGCTGTCAAGTCTGGAGAAATCCCAATCACTCTGCATCCCACGATGCTACTTCAACAATTTCACGAGTTCTACTTCTTGCACTTGCTCATTGGTCGGCTTCTGTGATGCATCCCAGAAGGCATATGCTGCTGTGATCTTCCTGAGAATGAGGATGGCAGATCAATGTGTCACACGTCTTGTAGCCTCCAAGACAAGAGTTGCACCTCTCTGTACTCAGACTATTCCTCGTTTGGAATTGTTGTCTGCACTCTTGCTAGCTTGCCTCCTATCAAGCATCACTCAAGCATTGGAACCTGAACAGGTCTTGGATCGTCCAGTTTGCTACACAGATTCAAAGATCACATTGTATTGGATCAGAAGGTTTGATAAGGAGTGGAAGCAGTTTGTCCAAAACCGTGTAAATGAAGTGCGAAGCTTAGTACCTATTGACTCTTGGTATCACTGCCCTGGTGAGCAGAACCCAGCAGACCTACCATCAAGAGGAGCTCATATGTTGCAGCTCATTGACAGCACACTATGGATCAATGGACCCTCGTGGATAAGTGACCCTGGGTTTGAGCCACAGTCTTCTGACCTTCATTCTGTCTCAGATGATGCTTCAAGGAAATCCGAGTAAAGGACCACCCTGCATTCAGTTTCCTCACTCAAACTACCAGTCAAGTTGAAGCTATTCTCAACTGTGAGCATTTCAGTACTCTAGGTCGACTGCTAAAGGTGACTGCATACGTGATGAAGTTTGTTTCAGTTCTGAAGATCAAGGGTACTTCAGTGACAGCTGAAGATAATGAAGGTGCAGAGATGTATTGGGTTCGGGTGTCACAGAAAATGCTTACTCAGGATAAACAGTTTGGACTTTGGCAGCAACAGCTTGGGTTGTATTGCAGTGCAGATGGCATATGGAGATGTGGAGGAAGATTACAACATGCCGATCTACCGGAGCCTGCAAGGCACCCGATACTACTTCACAAGGGGCATCACTTCACTCAGTTAATTGTAAGTGATTGTCATGCGAGAGTGATGCATAGTGGGGTGAAGGATACACTCACACAACTACAGTCAAAGTATTGGGCTGTGAAGGGTAGACAGTTTGTCAGAAGGCAGTTGAATGGATGTATGGTGTGTAAACGTTTCAGCTCCCGTCCTCTCAGTGGTCCAACTGCACCGCCGTTACCTGATTTCAGGGTGAGAGTATCACCACCATTCAGCTGTGCTGGCGTGGACTATGCAGGACCCTTGTACCTGAAAAATGGTGATAAAGTTTGGATCTGCCTGTTCACATGCTGTGTTGTTCGGGCTGTACATTTAGAACTGGTTCCAGACTTGACTGCTATTGCATTTGTTCGTTGCCTGAAACGTTTCTCAGCAAGACGTGGTATCCCTCAAACGTTGTGCTCAGACAACAGCAAGACATTTAGATCTGCCAATAAGATTATCTCTTCAATACTGAACATGCCGGAGACACAGCAGCACTTCAGAGATGTACGCATACAGTGGACGTTCATCTTGGAGAAGGCACCTTGGTGGGGAGGATTTTATGAGAGAATGGTTCAGGCAATGAAGAGATGTTTGAGAAAGGTGATTGGCAAGGCAAGGATGACATACGATGAACTGCATACAGCATTGGTTGAGGTGGAGGCCATACTCAACTCTCGTCCTATCTCATACATATCTTCAGAAGATATGGATGAACCCCTTACACCTTCTCATCTATTGTTGGGTCACCGCTTGTGTACCTTACCTTGTTCAGTAACAAGGTCCAAGGATCCTGAGTCTGGAGGAAGTGAGGATCTGAGTCGACGGATGCAACATCTGAACCAGATTCTAGAGCACTTCTGGAAGCGGTGGAGGTCTGAATATTTGATGGGACTTAGGGAGAGCCACGCCCACTCACAGAAGCCAAGGAATGGACATCGTACTCTTGCACGGGGGGAGGTGGTGTTGATCTACGATGCAGACCAGCCTAGGACTCAGTGGCGGATAGGAAGAGTTGAAGGGTTGCTGGAAGGATCAGATGGGGCTGTAAGAGGAGCATCCCTTCGTGTGCAGTCAGGCAGAAGACTATGCTACTCAACCGTCCCATCCAACACCTCTACCCACTGGAGACGGTACTGCTGCTGATGCAAACACTTGTGCAACTGATCAAGCTTCTGTGGTCAGGGATGAAGAGGATACTGAACTAAGTCACACTGCTGCATCTGATGCGGAAGAGCCACCTGGAGGAGGCCGGAACGAGTCTCGCCCACAACGAACTGCTGCTCAAGTTGCACGCTATCGATTAAAGGAGTTGGCTGGGGACCAGTATTGACTTGCTGTCAGCCAGTCA
Source organism: Ephydatia muelleri (assembly GCA_013339895.1). NCBI lineage: Eukaryota > Metazoa > Porifera > Demospongiae > Spongillida > Spongillidae > Ephydatia > Ephydatia muelleri. The sequence continues at coordinate 1,394,398 of JABACO010000008.1, read as the reverse complement.
AGGGGGAGTGTCGAATATTTCCGCATGAATTATTAATTTCAATTATGTACCGCGCACGTGATTTCATTATAGTGTAATCCATTGCTGGGTGATGCGTAAGCGTGCGGTGAGGTCTCTGTGAATCCGTTTAGCATCGAGCTCCTTCTGTAATATACCACAGGCTCAGAAGTCAGAACTCGGGAGGAAACGATAGTGCACTAGAAAGCCAAAAGCAATGCATGAATTAAAAGGCGTCAGTCCCGCGTCACTCACAGAACTAAAATCCACGCAGCAAATGAAATCCAAGCAACAAAATCGAATCCACAAAATCCATTAATTTTATTCGAATAAACAGTGATAATTACTCATGTATTCTATAGATAGTGTAAATAAAAATATATCATTCTTAACTACCCGGCAGGAAAGCGGTGTCAGAGTATGTCTTGTTATCGAATTGTCACTTCGGTGCATGAATGCTGCATTGTGTCAATTCTCACAGGTAGGTTATGTCTGACCGGCAGTTGACCGTCAAAATTTTTGACGGTCCCACGGTTTTTGGCCTCAATAGGCTGACGGTTAAGTGGTTCGCGAACTAATTCAATTATTCACTTTTCCTGACGGTCACGGACGCGGTCAAGCCAACCGTATCGCCTAGTTTGACGGTTTTGACGGTTGGCGGGCGAACCGCGGCATCACTGCGTCGGTCCGGTCCGCCCCTGGGCCGGTATAGTGAACCAACTTTTAGTACGTTTGATCGCTGTCAAAAAAAATTGTGGCTACAAACCAATGCTAATATCTATTATTACCTTTAGTTCCCTTTACGAATAAACCTTTATGTCTGCTTTCTGATTTTCGCAGATCGCTTCTCTATCGAAGAGGTACCCACATAGACCAACCCGCTTTCAAGGCTCCTAGCTTGCCGTAGCAAGTTGACTACGCCTCGTGGTTTGCACACAAATAGAAAAAAGGTGTTCCTTTCCTTGTAGGGTGTTAAATGGCGATTAGCCCATCACTGTTTTTGAGTGAGCTCATGTTCCAAAGGTCTTCGGTTGTCAAGGTCGTTGTTAAGGGCATGATATGGAACGTTCTATACGAAAATGGGTCTTGTGGATTTCATTTTATAACATAAAATTTAAATCGATATATCTTCCGTCATATTAACGCTATCGGGTTCCTATTTTTAACACAACATACCACACCATTACTATATGTGATAATCCATTTTGGTGTCTTACACATGCGGGGTACCGACCTTACACGGTCCGCTACCCCGTAGGGTTCAAAACGGCCACATCTTCAGGTAGGAGTGTCCAAATTGGTTCAAAATAGGTACCTATGTAGAAGGGTCCTACCGCTATTGATTTGTTCTGTTCGTTAATTTTTGCTTTATCCGTTATGGAGATACAAGTGTGCAAAGAAATTGCATATTTCCCGGGCGTTACGCGCCATTAACGTATTACGACTGGCTTCGAGGACGTCCTCGTAATACGTTAATGGCGCGTAACGCCCGGGAAATATGCAATTTCTTTGCACACTTGTATCTCCATAACGGATAAAGCAAAAATTAACGAACAGAACAAATCAATAGCGGTAGGACCCTTCTACATAGGTACCTATTTTGAACCGATTTGGACACTCCTACCTGAAGATGTGGCCGTTTTGAACCCTATGGGGTATCGGACCTTGTAACGTCGGTACCCCGCATGTGTAAGACACCAAAATGGATTTTCACATATAGTAATGGTGTGGTATGTTGTGTTAACAATAGGAACCCGATAGCGTTAATATGACGGAAGATATATTGATTTAAATTTTATGTTATAAAATGAAATCCACAAGACCCATTTTCGTATAGTACGTTCCATATCATCATTTAAATTTTTCGGAAAACGGAACTAGTGCCCACAAACTTTGAGCCGCACACAGCAGTGAGGCAGAGCTTGATCAGTTTAATTAATTTGCTTTAATTTGCCTCACCTATGTTCGCTTGTCTGGTTCAATACAATTGATGCGTTTTATAAGTATTTAGTCAATACATGCATGTGGCCCGAACCAATGATCTGTATTTGTACAGAAATCTTCCACGTGTTGTGCGGGAGGGGGGGGAGTGAGTGGCAGGATGCCTCGCCCATTATAACATATAATAATTGGCTGCACTATAACTTTGGACCGTACCTAGTGCGCTGGGTCTGAGATCGGGAAGTTTCTGCCAGCCAATGATGGATCAAGAATTTCGTTCAGTGTGTGTGGTGGGACTCGAAAGCTGGAGCGAGGACATGGCGTGGTTCCTCAACGGATTAACTATCCCATCTGTATTAACTAGTGGTTACCGTTAATTGGGGGCTAAGTGAGACATAATTGACTTTTAAAACCGCTGGGGTTAATGGGAAAACTATAATTCACTAATGATAAAATAGTACTGTGACTGATGAGTGACAATCCATTGTAATTGGCGCAAGTGAAATTCATTCACCAGTCAAGAATTATAGCTGTTGGAATACTGTAATTAGGTCAGCATTTTATATACTTGTTTACGTACGAAAAGCACTATTTGTCTTCTGGAACCAAAATTAAGGTGCTGTTTTAATGACAGTTGATACTGAACTGACTTCAACATTCCGTTGGCGGATGTGAAGTATCACCTTAGACTAGTTAGTAATTAGATAATTATAGGTTTTACTGTACACTTAATAGCCCTTTATCTTAGTAATACGGATCACGAAAAATTCACCGAATAAGCAAATTATGTCTTTCTCAACATGCACCACGGAAAACTCGCGATGGAATCTCAGAAAAAAAAAATTGCAACTTTTACAACTTTCATTTCTCCAGTGTATTTATGCTTATGTCACAATCCAGGTGGGGTAAGGGAAATGAAGAAGGAACACTGAATATTTGTTATATGCCATATATATTTGTCAGCTTAGGTGGAAGCGTGTTCATGGCTCTGAAATTTCAAACCATAAAATAGGAAAATCCAATAAAACATCATCTACGTATACATACCAGTAAACAAATAAGCATATACATGCATGCATAATGATACATGTATGCACATTGTATATGTAAAGTAGTGTCAGCAAATGAAGTATCAGTTCAGGTCTATGGGCTACAAATTTTCGGTGCAGGATAATATATTACAGCGCTGTGTTCCATATCTGCTGGCAAATCAACTATAATGTCCTTTGTTGCACTGCAAGATATAGAGCCATGAATAAATGATAGGCAGTATTAGTAGCAGATAATACTGTTTAATATACTAGCATGTAGCTTACTTGAACACCAGTTCGTCTCTCAGTTTGATTGGTGTTGGTAAAACAGACAAAGAAGAGATGTACTTGGCTATGACACCACTCTTATTAAAGCACAGAATACAAAGTGCAGTAATGATACACAAGGAGAATACTTAATGGATTGAATTTACCACATGTGGGGCAGCCACAGATGTTCCTAAAGGATATACAATTTTATGAATTTGCAAAAAGGCTAAACTTACAATACCTGATAAAGTGTAAGTTGCACGTCTGTTTGACCCAATATACGTAGATACGATATTATGTCCCTGGAATTTGATAATAGAAGAATGTGCATGCATGTGCATGACAGAATATGAAGCATACTAAAATTTGTAATGCATTGTAGCAAAAGCTTACAGGTGCAATGATGTGAGCACAGTCGCCATACTTGTTAAAGCTAGCAAACTTCTCATCTTCATCACTGGCCATCACAGTGATGCTGCATGAAATTATGTATTGGCATCAGACATAAAAATAATAATTAGTGTGATAAATGCGTGCACAGCTGCAATCCATTCTTTAAACATGTAAGGAGTTAGAGTGAAAAGGAGCTGCCCATATAAGGATATGCACTAAATATCCTTATATGGTTAGAATCCTCCTTTACGCCTAGTATGTTGTTTTAGTATTGTGGCTTGACGTCACCTTGTACGTGCACTTCCTGGTGAGCTGGAGCACGCGTCTTTACATTGTTCATCTTTACTTCGGTCAATATTTCCAGCAGCCGATACAACGTATATATTCTTTATCAAAATGAAGCTATGCAATTAAAAACATAATGAAATTGTAACGTTACTTGTTACCTTATCAGTAGCTTTAGTCACGAGATCATTTATTGCATGTGATTGCCTACTCGTGCTAATGGACAAGCTGACAAACAATTGGATAAGCCCAAACATACATGTGCTATTCATAATAATTACTTAATTATCGATTTTTTCACATTTTCGGGGCGTTGATCGTGGTGTTTGATTGCCCACCTCCAAACCTTGCACAGCGCGCCTGTGGTGTGAGTGCATGAGAAACATATACGAAATGCAATCAAAATTCGACAGTTTTTTTGAAATGATACAGATTTTGGATTATCTAGGAATGTGTTGCAAAGTTCTATTGCAAAGTAATAATCTCGTACCCAGTCGTTTGTCACGAAATATCTGCGAAACGCACCTTGTTTTGCCTCCACAGATCCTGTATAGGGAATTGCCTAAACACTATCCATAGTTAAAGACAAACGCAATGAAAGCTAAAATCGAAATAATGCGTCCCAAGCCCTCCTTAGTATGAAGATAATCAGTCACATGGTTTGAACTGGATATGATCCAGGGTTGCCGAAGGCCAGCCGGCCTGTCAGGCCGGCCTGACAGGCCAGGGGCCTGGCCTGACCTGTCAGGCCAGGGGTCTAGCCTATCAGGCCGGACCACGCCCACCCTAAGCACCATGCAATATGTTAGGCGGGCTTCTCATTGAAAACTCAATCATCAACTATTATTACTTTATATTGACGGCATACAAATCCTTCATTCCTAATTACATGTTTATATTCTGTCAACTGCAATCATATTCAGTATACACAAGTATTATAATATCTTATTACGGAGGATTTGGTGCAACCAATAAATACGAAGTACTGAAATGACTTTACACATTCACCAAATGCACGATTGTAAATCATTCATAATTAATAACTGATAAAAAGCAGCAGAATTTCAAATGCATTGTATACATGTGTAGCGACTGAGCAAGAGTGTACGTAATATTGGCTTAATGCATTCGAAGCAGCCATGCATTATGCTTTAGCATAATTGATGCTTCCAGCCGTTGGGGAAGTAGATTCCATCGTTGACACTCCTGGATCAACTTGGCTCTTGAAAATACACGTATTACCTCAGATCGGGGTTATGACAAGGTTTGAGGTGACGAGTGGAAGGCAGAGGAGTGTTTAAAGATGATGGACCATGCAGGAGAATTGTCAATCGACATAGCTTAGGCAAAATCACGTTGCATGCGTATCAATTAATTGAACACCGAATAATTTATAATTGATTGGCCTGACAGGTCGGCCTATCAGGCCAGGCAGTCAGGCCGGCCGGCCTCAGGCCAGACCCCTGGCTGGCCTACGGCAACCCTGATATGATCAGTGAAACATTGATCGGGGGAGTATCAGAAGCCCATTCATCCAGTGGGATTCTCCACATTTGATAGTAAAGGGGGCATGGGGGAGGGAGAGCTTTGATTTTTGCCTTTTACGGATCAACATGTATAGATCAGTTGGCGAATATGGATGTAATTGTTAAAGATTAATTTGCTTCATGCACGCTTCTCGAATCTCGAAACGCCTGATATGTGCGGGCATGTCATCAGACTGCGCATAATGCAATGAACAGACTGCGCATAATGCAATGAACAGACTGATATGTGCGGGCATGTCATCAGACTGCGCATAATGCAATGAACAGACTGATATGCGGGCATGTCATCAGACTGCGCATAATGCAATGAACAGACTGCGCATAATGCAATGAACAGACTGCGCATAATGCAATGAACAGACTGCGCATAATGCAATGAACAGACTGCGCATAATGCAATGAACAGACTGCGCATAATGCAATGAACAGACTGCGCATAATGCAATGAACAGACTGCGCATAATGCAATGAACAGACTGCGCATAATGCAATGAACAGACTGCGCATAATGCAATGAACAGACTGCGCATAATGCAATGAACAGACTGCGCATAATGCAATGAACAGACTGCGCATAATGCAATGAACAGACTGCGCATAATGCAATGAACAGACTGCGCATAATGCAATGAACAGACTGCGCATAATGCAATGAACAGACTGCGCATAATGCATGAACAGACTGCGCATAATGCAATGAACAGACTGCGCATATAAGAATGCAATGAAACAGACTGCGCATAATGCAATGAACAGACTGCCATAATGCAATAGACAGACTGCGCATAATGCAATGAACAGACTGCGCATAATGCATGGAATGACAGCACTAGCATTGCTCGTTGAATGAACAGTACGATTAACACCCGCCCCGCCCCCTTTCCCTCAATAAAACAATGGCCCGCTCGCGTTAGCGTAATCATAGCATGTAGCGCTGCTGCGTAGCATTTATTTATTCCTTTTTCAAATCATGTGTAGAGTGCGATTTCTTTGTTGCAATGCACACATAAATAAGCATCAATGGTCACGGAGACATCAATAGAAGCACAGGAAAAAATGGGTCGAATCAAGTTTTGATTTTATAAAGGATTTTAAAATCCTCTGTCAAATCATTGTGTGATTGAACATTAAAGTCAGACACGTGTAATTTTTAAATTACTGTTCAGTCACGTAATGATTCCACAATGATTCTACGCTATTTTTCCCCCTGTGAATGAACAGCGCAGAATTAAACGTTAATGGTCACGGAGATACACTGGTTTAAACACACTTTTCCGATTAGGGCGGGGCTATTCACGGTACTTCAGTTCAAGGGTATATGCAATAAAAGGCTCTTAACCGCTCATCTGTTCCATTGAGTTCTAGACCACTTACGGGTACCGTTTAACATTTAATTAATAGTCATATAGTCATCGTAAAAGTAGCATATTGTTCTTCGAAAGGAATCCTTTATTTCGCGTCGAATGCATGATCGTTCTCTACTGAACTCGGCGCGGTAATTAATGACCTAATTTAGTAATGGTGATTTATAGCAATCCCAACTCCTAGTACTCTGACGTCACGTACTTGTGATTATAATATTGCTTCGTGCATCCTCCATTACGGGGAGATGGGGGCAAATTTATATCCACGTCGGTAAAAAGTCCCGCTCACCGAATTAACACAAGGCTACTCACTCACATTGTAGTAGTGATTTCATTCTTATCTAATACTCTGACGGCAATCGCTGTTGCTTCATTTGCAATTCCATACGTTTCAGACATTATGATGCCTTGTAGGTACGGAGAGCTCATTGATAACATAAAACAAGATGCATACATGTATATGCTACCGGCAACATGAGTTCCGTGTCCAGATAGGTCTTCTCCTTGTTCCTTATTTTTCACAAAGTCATATCCCTAATATGAGTAATGCTGAAATTAGACTGATTAGTGCGTATATAACTATAAAAGCTGCTGCTGTTTAAATATCATAGCATCACCCCATATTATGCAACTACTGTAAGCCAGGCCAAACGTGCATTTAAGAAAAGCTAGGCAGAAAAATGAAAAGGTAGATTTTGAATAGTTCAAGTGTATCTGTGCATGGCATTATGGATAAGCATATTCTTTGCATTGCACATTTGTTTACGGTACAACATTATTTATTAAACAACAATTGTTTACACTAACCCATTTCGCCCGTCCTTCAAAGTCTTCATGATCGGTATAAATCCCACTATAAAAGAGCAGGTTCAAATAGCTGCCGGATATGCATGCAGGTACAGATCCATTACTCACGAATCAATAACGTAGATTACAACCCCTTTCCCGGCTCCATCGCTGTCTGTGTATAAATAGAATACAGAGTGATAGAAAAAATTAATTAATTAACAGACATGTAATAATATGGATAGATGCGGTAATTTTTTTTCCACTTGCATGTATTGCAATAAGGCTGCATTAGTTACTTGGTTCAGCGTAGCCCGACCTATACGCCCCAGTAGATGAGTTATCTTACCCCATTTGTAGTCATACTTCTTGCCTTTTCCCAGTATCGTCTGTACGGTTGTCCTTACAAGACCCTTATACATTAAAAAAAAAAGTTGTCTAGTGCAAGTACATGTACATATATCCATGCATATTCTTTCATATGCACGTAGATATTTCTTACCCATTCAGCGTTGCGTCGTATTTTGCAGCTTTCTGCCCTTCCGATTATGTTTTGCTCGATATACTTCACTTCCTTCATGCGACGTAAGTTGTCCCTTAGTCTACAATCACGTAGAAAGTAACATAAAGATGGCCGTATTTTATTTCACTCCCCACACATATATAAAGTGAATGCGCGCATAGTCATTACCTGTCACTTAAGCGAGCGCCGTATCCTTTTATGTCTCCGACGGAGAACGTGGTCATGATGACGTCAGGTTGCATGCGTTTAGGGTAAGCGTCTACATCGTCTTCTTCCACTGCGCCGTATATGTCAGATTCTTGTTTTTTGGCGTACCGGTATTCTAACAGGGCTTGAGTTCTCACGTGATCAATATGAGCCGCAACTGAATTAAAATGCATGTGCTAAAAACCCATCCTGCATGCATAAATACTGATCAGTACCTTTTTCTTCCGTCAGATGACCTTTCAGGACCACCAGGTATTCTCCTTCAATTGCATCTTGTGAATCGCGATTGATAAATGGAGCTGAAACACATAATTATATAACCACTTTGCCAAAATTAACACAGCCATCAAAATGCACGGATAATTTTTATTGAACGAAAGAATGTGATTTTTACCTTGGTAAATACTGCTTGCACACCCAGTAGCTAAGACCACAACAACAGCCACTAGTACAGCAGTCATCGCTGAAAATCAAGTTGCATACTGTACGAATGGAAATATGAATCAAGGCTGAGTCTTTTAAATACTGCTCCGAAGGGCACAACATGTACATACAGAATAATTCTTGTGAAATGTTATGTGAGCAGCACAAACAGTTTTGAGTACACGGTGCATCTGTGTGCTTTGCATGAGAACAGCAATACTCGGAAAAGGAGACTATTGCGTGCAATATGCATTTAAACCGACTTTCCCAAAAAGATAACATTTCTTGCACGTTTCGAAACCTTTTCTTTCCAAGTATCTGTCAATTCTACGCACCGTCCCAGAATGCAGTACATCATTATATGGATGCACCGATAGTGGCTAAATTTGGCAGATACGTACTATATATTCTGTTATACTTACCGTCTATAATCTGAAAATTAACCACACATACATGTATGCATTTCAAAATACTGAATAACAATGTTGCATGCACATAATTTCTCAAGCACGTCCCTTGCAGTGCAAAGTGAAATTAGTGAAATGGCTCAAGAAACTACGATCATTGAGAATAGACTCAGCTTGCTCTAAATTGGTTTGAGTTGCAAGTCTTATAGCCAGTTGGGAGGAGAACAGGCCTGCTGTCTATCACAAGTACCAAACGTCTCCACCACTATTGGGACACACTTTTCCATCCCAACCATACACACCCGCTTTGTATACATACAAATTTAAGCAGGGAAGTTACACAGAGATGAAAAACTGCTATATACATTTTAGTACGATTATTTAACATGCATCGCTCGATCGTACTTAGACAAAGATCACAGCTATACCGTCTTTGGGGACCGTTCTCACTGACATCGGCTTGAAACTATTATGTCTGTGTACACTTATATGCATGTAAACACGTGTACACTTATATGCATGTAAACACGTGTACACTTATATGCATGTAAACACGTATACACTTATATGCATGTAAACACGTATACAGTGTACGTAAATTTTGAAGCAAAGCAGAAACACGCTTCTCAACAACACCCACCTTACTATTAGAGACCCAACATCACTGGTGATAGTGCTAGACGGACACATGCGTTCACACGCAGGAATAGGAAAGAAAACAAACTTCGCTATAACCACGAGAAAGTTGCGCTTCGTTTATATATGGAACGTTCTACGAGATTTTGATTCTTGTGGATTTATGTTTATAGCATAAATCTCAATGCAAATTGCTATAACCTACCAATGGATAGCGCTATAGACTCCCTATTTTCAACACTTCGTCCTGCACCATTTCTCAGGCTGTGTGAAAACGCATTTTGGTATCTTGCACAATCATGGTGCCGACATTACGAGGCCATCAGGTTAAAAAGCCCTCTACCATCTTTAGGTAGGAGTATTCAAATGAATCAAATCGCTTCAAATTAGGTCAGTTCGTATAGTGGGGTCCTGACGCTATTCATTCTTACTGTTCGTTATCATTTCCTTTATCCGATACGGAGATAAACATAGGCTGAAAACAATTTACACATAATGTTAACTATGCGTACACTACATCACATTGTGGATGCTACGGGAAAGGATGGCAACTGAGTTTCATGTATTACCCATCATATATACATGTATTTCATCTCTGGTCATATGATTTGTAAAGATTTGACAACACATATTCAACTAGTACAAAATAAAACTACTTGAGATAGATTGGCTTATGTATTGTTAGAAACTCTAGGGTTAGTTCAGTAGATGCCAGATCATCCTGTGAGGTTCAATGTACATGTAGCAGTGCTATGTCAGCAATACATCACACATGTATCATAACGGATATACTGTACACTTATTACACGAGTATAAAAACAAGGACACATCAATCTTTTCATAACATTAGAGTTTGAACACAAGCTAATCATAGTACATGTATGTCTGTCGTCTTTGTGTTTACATGCTGAAAAATGAAGAAAGGAAGAAGAAAAGATTGATAATACAATAAAAAGTTTATTTAAGGGAAACATATTTAAATGGCCAACACAAAATAATATCCAAAGTGCAATGTCGCCAATATTGCATTAACAAAATGAGATTTATTACACTATACAAAGCTGACAATTTTACTCCTCCTACATCTGAGTTACAACAATATACTAGGTGTATACTAGGTGTATACTAGGTGTATACTAGGTGTTCAGGCATTGGTATTTATATAACTAATAATTGCAATCTTACATGCATTACAGTAGTTAGGCAAATACTATTTATTCAGTTAGATTTTATAATATGCGGGTAGGTAATTATATCAAAATCCTCATACATCAACATATTTAAAGCCCTATAGAAGTGCTAGAGCTAATGAATTATGTACAAGTTGTGCAAGATATGAATATGCAGTGGAGCAGGATTAATTTCTAGTTAGCAGGCGCAATATACTAAAGTTTACAACGTCATAATAAGTTTAGAAGTTATTCAGGTTGAATAGGTTATTTGATAACTAATTTCAATAAACAAAATAAATGGGGAAAAAACATTTGATTTGGTATATAAAAATGATGCAATAGTGAGTTATTTGAAGTCAAAGACCATTAAAAGGGTAGTGGTATTTAGTGTTCTCAAGTATATGTACATTTACATGTACATTTCAAACTTTCATTCAGTATAACATGGAGTTTATAAAGATTTCAGCCATTATGCTGGTAAACAAGCATGACATACTGTACAACATGATCAATAATAAGTAGTCACAGTTTGCAGCAGTTAGCAAGCGAGGTGAGCAAAATTGCAAGCAAACAGTTGTACTGTAACTTCAAGTTTTGGTAGTTCCAGGACAATTACAAACTGACATAGATAGTGGCAAATATTGATTTACCAGGGCAAGCCTAATAATCCAGTGTTACAAACCTAATGTGCTGTAACTCATAATAACATACATCAAGTAGAGCGCATGAAATTTTGATTACCTTAATCGGTGGCTCCCTGTATGTATCAACACATGGTACCGGTATCACAAATTCTTCCACGTTGCAACCTGAAAACGAAATACATGTACAATGTAATGCGCGAAAGACAACATTGAAATGAGAGAGGGATATTAAATGCATCTTGCACACTTTACAATCTGCGATAAGTTCTTGTTACTTTATTTATTAATGTCCTTGCCAAGCCCAAACAACAATTCCTACTGGAGCCTAGGAACTTGTACATTACATGTAATAATATTTCAAATGATTGCATTGCTCTTCCTCCAATACAGTGCGCCCACTGTTTGTTCCACTGTTACCAACCTCCTACACACTACATTGTATGCCACAATGATAGCATGTCCAGGTATTGTAATTGAGCCAATGCAATCAGTAAAACTTCCAATAAATATCTTAAAATTGAATAAATATTAGTCACAGGGTAGATTACACTGTACAGGTAGATACTGATTTACAGGTGTAGCATGAAACATAATTAAAAACAAGTGAAACCCAAAATGCACCCCCCCTCCCACAAACACACACACACACACACAAACAGACACACACACACACACAGACACACACAGACACACACACACGAGATATCAACTGCAGTGTTTCATTCTTCTAATAATGAGACACATCTTAATGAGTAATTTGATTAGATAAGTGTTCCATTAGCAACATGCAACGCAGAAGGCACAACCTGCCTCACCATAGGCCACAGGGGTCAGCTTCATCACAGTATGAAGGGGAGCTCGGATATACGGCAGGTCTTTGTTATCTTCATCTCGAAAATATGCCAATATGCACCTCATTACAGCCTGTCAAAGCACGAGATATTTGCTAATTCATGTACATGTACATGCACACAGCACATGTCATTACATGGTCTGAGCACCAAAGTGGCTGACTTACTTCATAAATACTGTACATGTGTGCACACTACATGATATACACAGCCTCCAGTATAGTTTGTGCATTGATCATGGAATGCAAAACTATGCTCAATGCTCACTTGATGGCATATTACAAGCACATCTGATTGCCGTTCCAGTTCCTAAAGGGGACACAAGATGCAAAGGTTGAAAGACAACTTTCATTTTAAATGTGTGTTTGAACGTTACCATAATGACAGGCTCCAGTCTATGCACCAGGTCTTCATATGACTCTCCACGAGGATAACGGTAGTGAAATTTATCTTCGTCTCGGTGTGCATACTCTTTAGGAAATGTCCTCTTAATGTCTTCATATGTCATTGAGTCACACTCCCCCTACGTGCATACACTAATAAATAATCATATTACAGTACATTACCTCATTTTATTAATGAACAATGTACTTAAATGTACAGTACTGACGATCTCGTAAGGGTTAAAACCCCTACAGAATAGTGCACAAAAACTACAGAATCAAAACATGCACACATGGATAAATGGAAAGAATGTGCTGTCGAAGGTTGGTGAGGTTGAAAGGTGCATAAACATCAACAGAGTATACAGGCAAATCGGATGAGGGGATGGATGCAAGCACAGTTCTGTGTACCACAAGTGGCATTGAGGCATAGCAAAGTACTATGGTCAACCTCCAAATTTATCCAAAGCATCTTTTGATAGAATTAGCTACAGCTGTAATTGACACCCAGTATATTGGGCAAACAGTTACATAATTGAATAGTGTAATCAAATATACCACTTGATAATTAAATGTACTGTAAATGTACATTAATTTAAACTTCAAAGCAGTGCATGTATATGTAGCATAAATCAAGGTACTTCAGTGTACATGTAAATGACAGTAGGCATATTTACAAGCATCAACGCAATACAAAACTTATCATACATGCAAAATCTTACAACATCAAGTTCATTTAGAGCCTTCCATTGCTCAGTCAATGTACCAGTTAGATACTGGGCAGTTTCCACAGTTCGCTTTAACTGACTTGTCCAAACCTATTAAATATCAAGCACTGCAGATTAACAAACATAATGATAGATTTAATCGAACAAAATACAGCTCTAAATCAAACTAATTGCAATGCATGATGCATACATGTAGGATTATTTAATTAAATTTGGGTCCTCTAAAGTTCATGTACACACAATATTCATTTCTCCTAAACATTAATTATCCGTGTCACAATTAACTGGGTGCGAATGAGCCAAGAATGAGACAGCCATACTGTAAATGTACGTACCTTGAATCCAGACATGTTCTGCTGAGCCATGAAGTCCTTCAATGCCATAGCAAACTAGGCGAACATGAATACATGTAAGATTGCAATTGCTATTATTAAACACTGGTTCTTTGGTATGGAAATTAACTACTGTGCTCTACTGTTACAAACATACCTTGCCTTTACACATCAATATTGCAAAAGTAATACACAATTGTAATAAAGTAAAGATATTAAATATAGTATTGGCACTCAATAGAAATGAATAACATACTGTATGGAATGTTCTACGAGATAATGACCCTTGTGGATTTATCTTTATAACATAAAACTCAAATTGCAATAACATATCAACGGTTAACGCTATCGACTACCTATTTCTCTATGTGTAAATGTAATGTGGTGCCTTGCACAATCCTAGTGCCGCCCATCTGGTTCAAAACCTCTACTGTACATCTTTAGATAGAAGCGTTCAAATAGTTTCAAATTCGGTGTGTATGTAGAGGTGTCCTGTCACTATTCATTTGATCTGTTCGTTAATTTTTGCTTTATCAATTTTGGAGATACTGCTGTGCACAATTTATGCATATTTTCCCGTTCGTTTCGCGCCAATCATTTTGGCAAACCACGTCCAATTCAATGTATAGGGGAAATTTTTTAGAATCAAGCGGGGAAAATGTTTATTTAACTTTGCACAGCGGTATCTCTGTAACACATTGGATACAAAATAACGAACTAAACAAATCAGTAGCGACAGGACCCCTCTACGTAAACACCGAATTTGAAGCGATTTGAACGCTCCTACCTAAAGATGTGGAGGTTTGAAACCTGATGGAGCATTGGACCTCGTAATGTGGGCACTATGATTGTGCAAGGCACCAAAATACATATCACGTCGAGAAATGATGTAGGATGAACTGTGTTGAAAATAGAAGTTGCTGAGCGTTAACTGTTCGTAAGCTATAGTAATTTGTTATAAACATAAATCCACTTGGTTCATTTTCTTGTAGAACGTTCCACAACACTGTAGGTCATGTAGTTTATCGACCCAACACTGAATCGTCTTCTATACCTGTCTTCCCTGTTCAGAGAGTTCAGAATTCCCACCAATGAGTCCATACACATTGCAAATACTTTCACCATGCTGGAATAAAAGTGCACATGTAAAATTCTTCTTCTTGTCGATGCATGTACAGTGTAAAAATGTGAACAATGTTTTGCACAATGTGATCAATTAGAGTGTATACATGTATGTATATGTCTATGCTTACTAATGAATAATGAGGTTTAAGATTTACCAACATTTCCTGACATACATGTATGAACCTTCACACAACCTATTTTATAACTTTGATATATGATTGTGCATTAGCCAGGAGCCAGGACGTCATGAGAGCTGACAACATGCAAATGTCACACCTATCAGATATGTACTCACTCCAGTTTCTCAATAATACACAGACAAAGAAACATCAGCTTACACGACAGAGGTAGATCGATCTTGGGCGAATATGAATGTTCATGAGATAATAAACAAGGCGAGACTGCAGATGACCTACATTACATATACAGTACATCATGTAAGGACAGCTACATGTAACAGCAGGAGAGGTCCATTCCCAACAGTACTATGAATATCTCTTAATTAACAATACTACACAATCGAAATGCAACACAAGGGGAACATCACAAAATATACAGAATCGCAATGCAACCTAACTTTACTAAAAGGTATATGTCAAAAACTACCTTCATTAAAGGCTCTAAGTTCTTTACATCATGGACATTTATGGAGAAAAAAAAAGTTTTAGTCATGACGTCTGTGTCCAATTGAAGCAATACTGTTGCATTTGTGCAAATGGTACATCATTGATACAAAATAAAAGTGATAGCTCTACAGTAAGTGATGATCCTTGTGCTGGGGAATAATAAACATTTAATGTCGCCATGCTGGAATCATAAGTGTAAACTGCACGTACATGTAAGTTGTATTATAGTGAAAGAAAACAGGACAAAGTTGTTGTATTACTGAACATACAAATGCTTAGGCACATGGTGCTATAGACCACCAAAAAATATAAAATAGTATTTTTGTGCTTCTGGATGCATAATAATAACAATTAGTCTTGCATATGCATCAACAGGATTTCGAGGAACCAGGTCGTTTCATTCCCACTCACAACAACATTCTATAGCTTTGGAGGCAAAGGTCCCCCACTGAACATTTTTTATTTTGGCATCATCTTTAGATTTTACATTGTTTTTTATTTTTTTTATTTTTTTTGCGTTTGTGCTATTAAATATACTTATGGTTACGTATATGTATTCATGCCAGTTTATTTATTCATCATAATAATCTGAAAAATAATCAACAAGATACAAAATATTATTGAAATGTTATATTAATAATTATGGACTTACATGTATAAAAATAAAGACCATATTCATCAGGACATGGAGCATGATTTAAATACTAAACAGACATGTACATGTATGACTCACCATCAATACGATTAGCTTCATATCTCTGGTCAACGTTGTAGATCTTTACCCAGCTTACGTCCCTGCATGCAGAGCAGACATTAATCTTCACACTCCACCATGCACACAAACACCAACAAATACTACTGTGTAACTATAAATATGATACACATACATGTTAGTTAATTATTCCCCTATGGCTGGCTAGGCAGCAGAATCATTTAGCTATATACATGTATATGTATCGTGTATATAAACCTACTTACATGTACTACATGTAGTGTACTGTACATGTAGTGACAGCAAAGGCAGACCTATGCATACACAGTACACTTGTACATCATTGCTACTGCAAGCACTGCGCATTATTTGTATTTTTAATTTCTACTTCCTTGGGGTTGGTGAGTGCATGCATTCTTACATTTACACCACACGCGTGCACGGAGCATGAGATAGGGACCAGGACACAATGTGAGGTACAGGTTGGGACCCATGGCACAGATAGTGAGTTACATGCATTTTAATCCTTGCATTGTGCGAAATTTCTTCAATACGATGCACATACTTGTCGCATGTGAAGTTTAGTTTAGATGTATGCACAACACACTGTTCACAGCCACACTTAGCATGGAATAATTGCAAGCAGTTATGGTATGTAATCATATCAGTACTACAGCTTGGCAAATGACAAATAATGTATGCCTACATCGTACATGCATGTACAGTACAAAGATGGAGTGAGATTTAAAACTTACTTGTCTTTGACATTGTCCAAAGGTTCATATGCAAGTTTGTAATTATCAATTCTCTGATAAAAGTCCCGAATAGCTTCATCATGGTCCCTTCTCATATAATCTGGACAGCTCAACTTCACCTCCTGAATTTATTTTTTCAGAGAAATAATCATGTTTTATTTATTGAGCGTGGGAGTTAATGAACATAGATGCACAAAACAGGTGCACATATTATACAAACGTACATGTAGCATCCTTCAGAGATGGAATGCATTGAACTCTTTGAACGCCAAGTGCATATATACATACATGCGAGAATTATCTGCCTCACCATTCATGCAGTGGTGTGGTTATGTTGTGTTCATCGAAATCACTTTGAATACCATTGTAGATGCATGGAAGTGCAATACTGACATGCATGTAAACCCATAGTCATACACATGTTTGAGCATATGTGGTCCTGGTGTAAGCACATTTTGTGTGTTCCACTGGCACCTTTTGTTGCAATAACCCATAATACGAACTGGCAAAGGATTGGTGGGGGGGGGGGGGGGGGGGGGGTGGGGGGGGAGTGAACAAGTATGATATACTACACTGATCTGGGCTAAGCATTCCTGTTCTTGGAGTATTGTAGTGATGATTAGTGAAGTCAAGTGAGGTCATCTGAATAATGGGGTTCTTTAGCCAGTGTGAGAGGAAACATAATTACTTTGTACATGTACTTATAAGGTTACACGTGCAGCAAGCATTTGCATGCCATCATAAAGTTGTGACTGATCAACACATTTTTGCACGCAATATCTAAATCATGCATGAATGGTGTAATGGTTGTGTGTGCATGCATGCATATACGCACTTGGCATTCAAAGAGTTAATAATAATGACATTAATTAAAAGGGTACTAATTATTAATACTATCGTGTACATGTATGTGGAACTCTCCAGAATGTGCGAACATATTGCATATGATTGTGGACATGTTGCATAGGATTGTTAAGTTTGTACATTGTGAACTTGTACCCAACACATGCATGTGCAGAGGCTGTTCAATCTTTGCCCTTCAAAAGGTGTTGTAACGTAACTTAAAACCGAAGCCACACTACACACACAAAGACCAAATGAAATATCAATAACTAACCTTAATATTCTCCTCAACAACTTTCGGATCATCACAGATGGATTCAATGAAGAAAACCTATAAATATAACATATCAAATAAAGCACACACGTATATTAACAACACATCACATATATTTATACATAGAACATCTGCATCATCACATGGTCAATCACATGATTTCAATGTCACATGATCACAAGGTCACATGATCACAAGGTCACATGATCACAAGGTCACACATGAACACATCGAAAACACATGTACATGCACATAAACTACAGTACATGCACATAAACTACATGTACATGAACGTGTGTGTGTGCCTTGTTAAATGAGAATACAATGGTATGCAAACAGTTATAAGTAATACATAGATGCACATACACTGTACATGTATGTAGAGACTGCTAATCGCAATATCATAGTCGCACCCTGGGCAATGATACATGTAGATCAGCAAACTCATCCTACGATCAATAAACTCATCCTACGATCAGTAAACTCATCCTATGGATCAGTAAACTCATCCTATGAATCAGTAAACTCATCCTACAATGGACTAGCACTCATTACGGAACAATACAGGACTTCAACTTGTACAAGCATGTACATAAAAGTCACATGTTTGTTCGTCGGTTGTGCTCATTGCAGTCATTGTAATCTGCTTGCAACTTTATATAATATTGGACAACTTGTACAGGCAAACATGTACAGTAGGCAAACATGTACAGTACAGTAACGTGCCAGGAGTACCCTACAGTACAGGTCCAGCGGCAGTGTTTGGCAGGGACACATGACAAGTTTTGACAGATTGTTCGCATGCACACAAACGAGCATGTCCGCCGTGTACATGCATGTGTGCAAACATGGCAACAGTCTCCCACCCGGGTGTTGGCACACAACACCTGCGCATTGCCGTGACCATTTTGGCTGCACAAGTGCATCGAGTCACGCACATGATTGGAGCCACAGTACTGCGAGAGCATACACTGCACATGGGCATACAGGTATGTGGGACAAGACAAGAGGTACACATGCATGTACATACTGCACTTACACTATATCACAGCATACAGACAACAGTGGAGTCATGATTACCATTAGTGCTTACCAGCAGCATACCTTATATTCCATTTAAAGTGCAATGTTCAACAATGGTCTGCCTTCTTTCCCGTGTGGTGTTTGTTGCATCAAAGACCTAACATAATATACATGTATAGACATGAGGTACACATCACTCCACACACATCACTCCACACATATCACTCCACACACATCACTCCACACACATCACTCCACACACATCACTCCACACACATCACTCCACACACATCACTCCACACACATCACTCCACACACATCACTCCACACACATCACTCCACACACATCACTCCACACACATCACTCCACACACATCACTCCACACACACTCCACTCCACACACATCACTCCACACAACATCACTCCACACACATCACTCCACACACATCAACTCCACACATCAACTCCACACACATCACTCCACACACATCACTCCACACATCACTTACAGCTTGCCTTGCCCCCTTCGTTCTTCAGGAAGTGAATGACATCACCCAAGGCTTTCATTGCACACAGCCTACAAATCAGTAGCCATACAGGTACTGTGAACAGCATGTCATCCTACCTGTACGTGCACTCGTGCCTTGTACTCAGCTACATGTAGTCATGACACAATCCATACATTAACTCTTTCGCGGGCAACAACGCAATATTGCGCCGCTGCTGCTATAATGAAGCCACTTTTTATCTAACCATTAACACTTTGGAGTCCATAACATACTGTCAGAGGCTATATTAGTTGCTCATCAAATTCGCAGAAGTTGTTTACAAGGAACGTTTTCCCGAAACAGCAACTGCCAACGCACTAATGTAATTTATACTAATTTAAACGTCATAATCTCGGCTTCAGTTAAATGAAGCTGTGATCATGAAGAACTTTAAATTAGCATCATTTCGAGGCAATTATTGCGGTGACTTTCCTCTGAACAATGTGTTGTTGACTCCAAAAATATCATGGTTAGATTCTTTATAGCAACTGTGAAGCAATAATGCGTTGCCGCCCACGAAAGAGTTAAACAAAGCCAACTCCACACCAATACCACACCACCCACACCAACCAAACCACCCACACCACCCACACCACCCACACCACCCACACCACTACCACACCACCCACACCACACCAAGACAGCACAAAATACAGTAGGTGTTACTAAACACGAGTGTGGAGCATTTGAGCGAGAGTCTAGAGCTAGAGTGACACAGCTACTGTCCTCTGGTATTTGGACAGTGCACATAACAGCAGCATCAGCATGGGGAATAATCATGTGAGCACCTGGTGCAATGGTATGAATAAAGAAGGGCTTTGATATATAAAACACAGCTTGGTATTAGGTTTGTAGACCTTTCTATACAATGAATACTATTATGCATAACTACAAATGGGATTGTTTCCGCAAAAAGGAATGTTTTTTAAAGATTTCAATTTTTTGGATATTCTAGGAGACTGAAATGTCCTCTACACATTGCTTTTTACGCACTGAGAATTGAAGTATCTGTCATGGAGTTGTAAGGCTCTGAAATTTTAATTAGCCATACATTTCAATGCAGGCGTTACATTTCTATTGCAAGTACTGGAAATTTTATAATGTATGCGTTAGATCCCTTTTCCCTGAAACGATCCCATATCTTGCATCTCGAAACAGTTGAACTCAAATGTGAATAATGGCTATTGAGTGACATACTTCCTCTGCTTCTGTGCCTCCTGGTTCTCAGGATGAAAGAAATCGTGCATCTGTTCTGCTCCAACCTGATTACGTCTGTATTCTCCTACGTTGAACACTGGGGTGGGAGGGGGAAGGGGAGGAGCACTCAGGAAGGTTGGGATGGGAGGGGGAAGAGGAGGAGCACTCAGGAGGAAGGTTGGGGTGGGAGGGGGAAGAGGAGGAGCACTCAGGAGGAAGGTTGGAGTGGGAGGGGGAAGAGGAGGAGCACTCAGGAGGAAGGTTGGGGTGGGAGGGGGAAGAGGAGGAGCACTCGGGAGGAAGGTTGGGGTGGGAGGGGGAAGAGGAGGAGCACTCAGGAGGAAGGGTGGGTGGGAGGGGGAAGGGGAGGAGCACTCAGGAGGAAGGGTGGGGTGGGGTGAGGAGTACATGTGTGCGAGTGAGCCTACACGTGCAGTATGGGGAGCTAGTGTGTATTAATGCACGTGCATCATGTTTGCAGGTGTGCTTGTGCTACACATACATGCACATACACTGTACACACACATGCACATACACACATGCACATACACACACATGCACACACACATGCACACACATGCACACACACATGCACACACATACATGCACACACACATGCACAGACACATGCACACACACATGCACACACACACACATGCACACACACATGCACACACATGCACACACATGCACGCACACACATGCACACACACATGCACACACACACATGCACACACACACATGCACACACACATGTACACATGCACGTGTACACAGAACATTAATATGTACCTTTTGTATTAAGCCCAATCCATCTCAAATATCTGGCAAGCTTTTTTGCAACATACGTCTTTCCTCTGGCCGGTAAGCCAACTGTGGCAATGCATATGCCACAATTAATCACAGGCGGGCAATGAGGGGCTGAGGAAGAGTGAAAACAAGAGTATTTAAGGCATTCTGTTTCACTACTTCAAATTCCCTCGTCACTAGAAGTCATAGTAGCACAGGAAACTAATACCAGAATCACACTGATGTACGCTGTAACGCTGTATAGAGATACCGGGGACTACGGACACAATCGGGAGGTGTGAGGGCGTGGTAGTGCAATGGTGTCTTCTAAGGATATTTGGTTTCCACGAAGCAACATGTACGACACGCCACACACGCCGTGTGAAAACAAACATGCGCATCCACCTTGATACAGTACAAAAAATATGCAAGTTCCTGCCAAGTGCCAGATCCAAGCAACATACCTGGAGTCTTTAAGCGCATGAACTAATTTGGCCTTAATAGGTTTGGGCGCGGCCATGTGGCCATATCAATGACACCTCGTTACGAAGTCATTGGCGCACAAAACAACAGCACGACGTATACAAACTTTATACTCAGTGAAACACAGGCGCCTGACAGTCATACTCACACATGCTCAACCACACCCACACTCACGCAAGCACCATACAAGAAATGCATGCGCTAAAAATGCGCGGACACAGCCACACCAGATCAATGACGTCGAGGACGCTATATTAGTGCCACCCCAGACGCAACTGCGCATACCTTGGCTGTACGTCTCAGCACCATCCATCAACACAATACACACCTCACAAGTATTAATAATTGATAATTAATCGGTTACTGTAGATTGGGAACGAGGTCATCCTCCCAGTTCAAATAAGTAAACAACCGGTCCAGTACCAGATTAAACCTGTGCATGCAAATGCGATGTTATTTGCGCGCATGTTCAAGTATAGACTTCGTACTTAGCTCTTTGCGGCCGCAGCTCAACAGCAGGTAGGCAGAATTAAGAACAATCAGCGCATCGAGTTCGTATTTAGCGACCGATTTTTCAAACTCGACTTACAGTATGCATGTGCATATAACAAACAAAACACACAGGTACACACACCACACACACACACACACACACACACGCACACACACAAACCAACAAAAAAAAACTGTTTACCATATTCTGCCCGTTGTACCGCTAGGCTGAGACTCTCTTCGAGCATCGTTCTTAGGGGGTGCAAAATACAAGTTGTCTGCATTTGTATTTTTCAGATGCACGTTAACGTTTATACAGATTTCCATTAGCATGCTCTAGTTTCCGCTAGCATGCTCTAGTTTCCGCTAATATACTTGAGAACCCAGAGATTTGTGATGTCAGTTGATGGGCTTCTACGGAGAGATCGAAGGGTTTTTTTTCAAGAGACTATCAGCCAACCTGGCACACAAATAGGAAAAACCCTATGTTCCAAAATCTATCCGATTACTGGATTACATCACCGCTACGTGACAGGTACAATAGAGCTGTGATGTCCTATGCTGTAATATATACGATTAGCTTTAGCCATCATAAGGCATCCAGCTTATGTCTAAAAGGCTCACGAGTGAAGTGGATCGATCGAGGTTTTGCAACAAAAGAATCATTATCTTGCTTCGGTCTTTGTTCCGTGTAGCCCTACTACTTTACTTGCAACCGGCGGCCAAGACTATAGCTTAGCTTCCTGAAAAACTATTAGACACCGGCCCCTTTTCCGTTATGATATTGAAATCAAAACTGCGCCAACGTAAACATTCCTTCGGTGGCTCAAACCAATTAACCCCCATTCGATGAGCCATAGATACTTTAGAGAGGGATTGGAAGCGCGGTTAATTTAAGCTAATTAGCACCTACACTCCGTGATCTGCTCTGTTCTGCTGTTCACATCAGCGACCTATAGTTTTGTTGCGTATTACACATCTATAGAGCTACTCGCTATGACTCCCAATGAAATCCTGAAATGCCATTGAAAAAGTTTTGATTGATGACGGCTTTAAGATTCAGACTACATCGTCCAGAAGCGCTGTTGAAGACGCTCGGAAACTTACATTGGTGTTCGTTGCCTGATAGTAAGGACGTCATTTGTGAGTTTTCAGAAAGACTGGTATCGGACGTTGACAAGTGCTTTAATCCACCCAAGAAATTAAGGAAATTAAAGCGGCTGTATGTTGCAACGAAAGCGCGAAGTTATGTGGAGCTCATTTCACCAACTGACCACGTCGGAAGAGTTTGATGTAGGTCTCCGATTCTTCATCTAGCACCACAGAACATTTTTCTGACTGATTCCATCAGTGCTTCTCCAAACCCGATATTCTATCAATACGTGACCGAGTGCATACTAAAAGCCAAGATCAAGACAATGTTTCTTATTACTGCCCACTCTGTAAATGACCAACTAGGAACGTTGAGTTACCAAGAAAAAAAAGCATTACGGTATGCAGCAGGGTATATACTACGAGCAATACGCAAAAAGATAGGGAAGTCCTCCAACCCTGCTAAACAACGGCTGCTTTTATGCTTGGATGACATGCTTCAGACAGACGCAAAAGACCATGAATCTGAAGACTGGATCAAGCTGGCTGATCGAGGAGGATTGAACCATGTGAGCAATGCCATGTACATGTCAATAGTTTCAATGGAGCTTGAAGTGCAGAGGCAACTGCAGCAGGACTCTACCCTTGGTTCTAAATTTAAAGCCAAACTGACAAAATGTTTACTAGAAAGTGATGACGTCCAGTTCTTTTTGGTCTATTGTCGCAGCCCCCTTGGGAGGACGGAGCTGATATTGAAATGGAACTGTTAGAAATGGTGTTTGGCATGTGGCTCACAATCAGAGGTTTGTCATATGCAAGTGACTGGGTGGAAAAGTTTAAATTATTGGAAAAGAAGACAAAGCAGAAGTCTAAAGGGATTAGAAAAACACTGTATACAGACTGAATTCACACATTAAATTATGTACGTGTGTGTATACTGCATGAGATATGTAATCTTTATAAGTCTTCATTTCAACAAAACTTTTCTTTTCCGTTTCACACTTTTTCGTTTCCGGAGTGGAGTATTCTCTTTAAGGTCAATTGGATCATCCTTCACTCCTCGACAATTGCCCTCGCACAGACGACCTACACATAGTGTCAACAATACGTATTGTCTGCAGATTCTTCCGGAATTCAGAAACATTTGGATTGTCACTAGTTGCACCCCTCTGACGCTGGCAGCCAAAGAATTTTTCGAGAGGGTCTTGACTAATCTTCTGACTTAAAAATGACTCAACGCCATCCAGTGTGAATAGATATTGGACTAGTTCCACAAAGGAATTAACTAAATGATAACAAATCAGTGCATATTAATTAATCACGTGAAGGAAAAAATTTTCCATACTTACCTGTAATCCTCAGACCCAATAATGTTTGAGGACTTAAATGCATTTTCTTCTTCTCGTCATTACTGAAACCTTCTCTTGCCTTGATGCTTTGCTCCCACGTATCCAGATAGACTAATAATTCATCTTTCAACCACTATCAAATAGCAGGCGTATAAGTATATAGTGGCTACAAAATTATGACTTACTTTCAAATGAAAATCGTCCGCAGACCTGTACGGTTGCTGAATGTCTTCATCTTTTTGACACCTGAGTTATAGTTTGATACATTCAAAGCATCAAAAAAACTTGTCAAACATAGACACAAATTTGGCAGTCTCTTGCACTGCAGGGTCACCAGATAGCCTAAGTGCCTTGGACACAGTTTCACTAAGTAGCTGTGTGAAGAACACAAAGACATTGAGTAATGCATGAAATTGAGTGCTTGCTGGAGTACCTGAGCAGCAAGGTCAACCCTCATTCGTGAAAATGATGTCAGCTGTATATGCTCGAGTTTAAATTTATGCAGTAGCAACAGTCCCATGCTTTTTTCTCTGTCACGATAATATAGATCTGTTATATGCTGGAACAAAATATTGCTTCCATCGCACTGGAAGTAGAGTAACTTAAAAGTGTGTATACAGTGTAGTGTGCTACTTAACCACAGATGTCTGGCCTTTGAAGCCAAACAATTTCTTGCTGTTTTCAGTAGATGTGGTGGATCTGAAAAAAAAAACAAAGGGCGCCTCTCAGGAGTATATTTATTGACGACTTTGTATTGAACTTTCTCTGAGCCCAGTAGCTTTAAAAACCGCCGGTTAGCAGAAGCTCCATCAATGTTATAGCCATCACCTATTTGTAAACAAAACTAATTAATAAGTTTTTAATAACTTACATTTCATACCTTAAATCCACACCTTTCCAATCTATATACAGCCTCCCATATTGGAGCAAACAGTAAGTCACCTGACACGTTAGCACAAGGAAACTGCACATATGGGTATTTCATTGATGCAAATAAACTGCAGACCATAAATACAAGCATGGAGTTTGCCAGCTTGGGAAAGGTTGTCCTCATTAATACACTTCTCATATGCAACCAAATGGTTATTGACATCACCCAGGTCAGTGAATCCAATCAGCTCATCATTGTGTTTGTCGTACACAAGATCTTCCCTAATAAACATTTCATCTATCACCAGTGCTACACATTTTTGCCACTCCTTAAGTGTTGACAGTTCGGCTACTCTAACAAGCTGTTCATCACCTTCTAAAGTAAACCCATTTGCAGCCTTGATGACATGTGTGTAATCCCGTAATGTACGCTGTGAAGGCAGCTTCAAAACAACCACTCTCTTTCAATGCCTCATACGCACCACTAGACTTGTAACGCAAATAGAGACAACCATTTGATCATTAAAGGGTGCCACTTCATTGAACTGGCTTTCTCTTCACTCGTGATGCATCGAGTTGTTGGGACCAAAAAAATGATCCTTCAGGATATAGCCTGACAATTTCATCATTTTCTTGCTTCATTATACTGCATACATCATCATGCATATCACTGTTGAGGTTTACTCCTACTTTCTGGGTAGCTATTAACAGCTTGGCCACAATGTGATCTAACTTCCTGTCTAAACTAACGTATGTGGCGGATGTTGATACCGCAATTTCAAATCCTTTTCCTCGTTTAGCAAATAACAGTGATTTACATGGCTATGAACACCTACTCTATGCAGTGCTACATCATCTCTTATACGCTTGTATCTGCTCAAGCTATGCGAAGCAATGTTCGTATTTTGTAACATGGGCGACATTTGCTAAATGGACTATCTGAATCCAAAAGGAACTCACAATGAGATGAGCAGATAGTTGGTTTATCTAAAGTGCCCGAGTCCTCAAAAGCAAGAAGCATACCTGTACGTTTTGGGACCGGGGGAAAAGGTCAATATTACAGAGAGCACATCATGCAGTTTACCATGCTTACCCTGTATACCGTAGAACTTTCCATTTCTGTGTGCAACAAGACCAGTATATTTCACATCAGCATGGCCTTGACAGAACCGGGCTGTTTCAAGTGTGTTGATCAAAGACAGCACACCATTCACATCCTGGAGTGGACAAGGTATGCAGTGTAGAACCTTACAAGAGGTGTAGTTTAGCAGGTTGCAATCAAAGTATACACTCCAGTTAAAAGTGGCTTGAATGTGAATAGTGAATTGCCACCCGGCCTGAGTTCAACATTTGATGATATGAAGCTTTACAGATGATGATTACATCAGTATCAGAAGCTGGAGTGATGTCCACCCAACTTCTGGGAAGAGCAGTTAACAAATCTCGTTTGAGCCATCGTAGTTTGGTCTGTATGGAAATGTTGTCCAAAGGAATAGACACAGGAAATGGAACAGACACTTTATCTAAGGTGATGGGCACTAAAAGGGAAAAATCTTTGCCAGATTCAGGCTTCTTCTTCCACCAGTGCTTTTTCCTACCCATAATACCAAGACCTCTGTGTATTTAAATGAATAGTTATAATACATCCACCCAATCTACAACAGTATACCTCCTTCCTTTTCTCAAGGTCTGCGTGAAAAGCCTGAATCCTATACGAGTACAAGATAATATGTAATACGCGCGAACACATCCATAATTAATCACAAAATAAGGCATGTTTGCAACATTACCAACCATTATTTTTGGGAAACGAAAAAAGTCCCTCCTGGAGCATTCACTGCTCTTACAGGATTCATAACTAACATTACAATAACACTTAGGATTGCGTGAATAAAGGTACATACACGAAGCATATATTTTTTTGCACTTTCGTACTATACGAGAGTGTACTCCCGATCCAATGACGATAAAACAAAAGTAAAAAAAAAAACCTCCTTGCAAATTCACCTCTCTAAACAGATAAAGCATCATAAACCTTCGGGAGACTACCCGTTTTCGAAAAAAGGTACATAACCCCGCGCGAGTTGTGATAACTATGTACCGCTGTAAATCTGTACTCGTCAACGGCTTTAGTAAAGTCAATACACTATAAAACCCTTACCTTTGGAAAAGACGATGAAAAATGTCTAGCACAAACTGTTAGAACTACGTTCTGGACACTTTCCCTCGATTGTCTCAATTGAAAGGTGTGACTCTCGCGAATCACGGAGTGCGCGCATAGGCCATATGGCTCACGTGATGCGCTTTCCAATCCCTATCTATAGTATCTATGGATGAGCCAACCGGCGTAGCGATGATGCCACCTGCAGCTGTTAATTTTGGGTCGTATTTAACACAAATTAATGACTAATTCTAAAAGAGAGGCGTCTCCTCTCAACAATTGATAGTACATGGCGGTGTCACATGCAAGACTAAGCGTCCCTCCCGGAGTATGCATCCGGCCGGACCCATAGTTCTAGGATACGGGTGTCCCCCCTTAGGATAGGGGGTCCCCCCACTAAATACTTTCGGCTCCATAGCTAGCCCCGTTTGTAGTTATTCTACGTGCTAGCTCCACGTGCTGTTTTTGAAACTTTGAAATTGGGAGGCTATTTCTGAGCGACAAAAAAGACAAAGAGAGTAATATCTAGGCTGCGAGCACCAACACTATGGCACCATTGCTATCATGACCATTGGCTTGCAGTGTCTACATTTGGGATGCGATCAGGTCTTGTAAACATCTATGACAGTCTGTAATCAGTTCAGTCGTACAAACCATGCCATAAAGATACTGTAGATCTGTTCTGGTTCCGCCATTTCGATTTGATGGATGTAGAAAAAGAAACAAACATTGTGACTGTCTGTGGACTCTATTTCAGGGTTATAGTGTGGTGGTGAAGATGCCTCTACCAAGAAATACGATACAACGAGCATGCACCAACATCTTTTGCAATGCTTTGAAACTGGAACTTAGAATGGTTACATTTCCATGATCTGCTAGATAAAAAGGACCTAAAAAATATTGGAGTGATAAAAAGTACATATGGCATTGTTGAAGGACTGCCAGACTCTTGCTTAGTACAACTAATCTTGACGTACATGCATGGCCATGTATATGTATCAGCTGCATGCATGCATGGCCATGTATATGCGGTATCAGCTGCATGCATGCAGGGGGCGCTTTCTACATCACGGCAAGTGCATGTGAATCATGTAAAAACAAGAAATTATGTTGAATAGGCTAACCTTTTTATACGTAGGCCTATGCATAATTATTACAACTCTGTCACCGGACGGAGGACATACACATTGATCGGAGTATATCATACAATCTCATAAGAGGACGTTTTATCCTTGGATACACTACACTGTCCGGGGGTCCAGCGGGGGAGGGGGGGGGGGAGTTTGACACATAATCCTAAGGCTGGGGAACACAGTATCCTAGGATACATTGTCCGGGGGGGTCCGCTGGTCCCCGGACTGGGTGTCCGGAGGACGGCGCCGAGTACTAGGGTACAATGTCCGGCCGGACAATTTTTCGGGGGGACTCGTAGTCCTGTGACAGCGGTACTGTATAGGTGAAGCACACTGCCTGAGTGCAGTGCCTATATTAGTGCATGTCAAAAATAATAGATCTATTAGTCATAATAATAATCATCATCATAAACCGATTGCGAGATTATACACCTAATTTGACTGCCCGTCCGAAAATAGTTCTCGTCCTTTTAGTACTACGTTTGCTCCTTTAAAGATCAAATCAAGAATAGATAACTGAATGGGATTTGAAACTGAACTTTCGATTACGAACTGATTGCAACAAGCGCTCGAGTTTTAATTGTGCAGGATTCATGCTGTTATTTTATAGAAGCTACAACTGCGCTGTACCGTCGCGTCATCATATATACATGTACGTACGTCAGTATCAGACTGAGTATGTAATACAATACTATATTATAAGTATTTATTCCTGTACTCACCCGCCTGTATTTTTAACTGGGTCGTTTGTAATCGCGAAAAGGAACTTAACGATATATTTAGTAAAATATCTAGAACCGCACTTAACAGAATTAAATGTAACACTTTCAGCGTCTTAATTACAACTCCATGACATGTACAGATAGTCAGAACTCAGTGCGGAACATTTCAGACTTCTAGAATACCATGAAATTGAAATCTTAAAAAATCATGCGATACCATTATACTTCAGCACCCCTATAGCTGGGGGACCCTTTCCAGCCCGGCTCCGCAGCCCATGCCTCCGAAGACTCGCGCTCAGTTTACATTTAGGTTTACATTATTTGAAGATCGCGGTATGTGTTGGTACTGGGGTCTGCGGTAAGAATGTTTAAATTATTGTTTCATTGCAATGACATCAGGTCTCGTCCCCACTTTTGGAGTAAAACAGGAAACGTTAAGGCATGGTTTTTCAGGGTGGTTTTTTTTTTTTTCACATAAAACCACTCTGTGATTGGATATCTAGCGTGGGAAAAACCATCCTGGAATTAAGCGTCCAGGGTGGGAATATCGTAAAAACCATATGGTCTTGTCTAGTCTCGTACCCAGACCCACCATGACACTTTTTTTTTTTAAATATGGCGGAGCGTGCATGGTCTCATTGATCGAGTTGGTACTTCAGTAAGTACTGCAACATATATGATGGTCATCAGATGTTTTTTATTGATTTATTTATTTATCAAACTGGGTTGGAAATTTGTTCCACTAGTGGTGGAGACATTTGGTGTAATATGGCGGAGCGTGCATGATTTCATTGAAAACTGTTTTTTCCCCATGCACCAAATGTCTCCACCACTAGTGGAACAATCTTCCAACCCAGTTCGATAAATAAAAAAATAAAAAACAAACAAAATAAAAAAACATCTGATGACCATCATATATGTTGCAGTACTTACTGAAGTACCGACTCAATCAATGAGACCATGCACGCTCCGCCATATAAAAAAAAAAGCACCAAATGTCTTCACCACTAGTGGAACAAAATTCCAACCCAGTTCGATAAATAAATAAAAAACAAACAAAAAAAAACATCTGATGACCATGACAGCAGGCCAGTTTTTTGCACAACTAGGAGTACAATTTGCAGCACAAGGAAATTCCACAAAAGCTACCATGCTAAATTCCGTCTATGGCAGATTATGTCTCCTGAATGCCCGCGCTTTCATCGCAAGGTCAATTTCAGAAGCCACAACAATCAACCTACTTGAGGGTTAGGGTAGTTTGTGCATGGCCTTTTGTAAAATGAGAATATGTATCAGAAATCAAATCCATGCCATGCATGAGTATTCTTAGCAGGTTTTTAAGTCTTTGTGCTTTCTCTTTCTGGTTCTAATCTCATGTCTGACCCAAGGCATTTAGTTTTGGACATATGCACACTGAGATGCATAATGCACTTTTGTCTCTACACTTTATTTACTAATACAAATCATTGAATTTGAAGTGGGCATGTATTGCTTCTGTGTGTGTATGTGTGTGTATGTGTGTCTGTGTGTGTGTGTGTTTGTGTATGTTCATATGATTAAACTCTTGGAGGTCATGTGAATACAGTGTAGAGATTTTTTGCATGTACTTGGGACAGTGTAGAGACTAGTCATATGGCTATGTCATACACAGGTATAGAGTCTTGAAAGCAGCTTCAATTTTACATGGTATATAGCAAGTCTACAAACTGGTGGGAAAGTCAGCAGTGTCGCTGCTGATTGCAATTTCAAAACATGTTCTGAGCTCCACCAGTTTCTAAATTGCCTATTGAGGTCTTTTCACAACAATTTGTGACAACAGACCTACTGAATCTGTGTACCTGCCATTGTACATGTATGAAAAGCATGTGACTTCGATTTATTATGCTGCTACACATTACTGCTTAGTTCTCACACAACAAAATACGTCTAGGTATAAACTAGACATATATATGATGTGCATAGATCTCTCTTATGGACAGATGCGTTTAATACCCAACTGAAAGCTTTTTTCTCGAGACAAATTGTTTGCCGTTCAAGTGCTTCATGTTAGGACCGCAGAAACTGTAACCTGTTGCGGCGCACACCTCGACAGTGCACACTGATTTTTTTCTAGTGCTGAAATGAATGTGGAAAAGCTTCAAACAATAATGGTACTTCTTGACAAGTGTAAAATAGCAAAATAGGTTTTAGAACATTAACCACATTTTAATTAGCTCCTCATTCATCGGGACACCAAGAATACCATACAGTTCTAATTTAAAACTAAATCAACAGCCGTGATGGGCACTGATATCGAAGTGAATAATGAAAAATGGAACCATCTGTGTGAATGTCGCAGATATCAGAATGATGATTTGACTTTATGCCATTCTGTGCTAATCGCTACTGAAGAACTGATGCAGCTAGCAGTGCATCTTGATGCTTGATTTTCTATATCAGTATGGGTATTAAACGTCATGTTTTGGTGGTGCAGGGAACTTGAATAGTTTCTCTGGAGTCTTTGTAAGTGTGAGATGTAACAGGTGTTTTACTCTGTCAGAAACAGTAGCGTTACCTGCACATTCCCAGGTCCAGTTGATCACCAATGTGTATGAAAAAAAAGGCATTTAGATGAATCTTACTGATTATAAATTATCATGCAGCTGCGTTACAAGGCGACTACAAACATCATTCTACTGGATACATGTAGTAGTTCTTCCAATGTCCTACCACAGAGTGCACTTGTTGCTAGGATTCATGGGTGCTCCAGCTTTGCAATTAAAAGCATTGGCAAACTCTGCACTATTCTGAACCACTCCAATCACTCTGCATGAGGGGCAGAAAATGGTAATCACTCAATTAGACACATTTTTATTACTATCATCTATTCATTCAGTCTGCTATATATATTCGGTTCAGAGAAACCGGTGGCAACACACATTGAAGATGAATGCACTATTAAGGTAGCGATTCTGTACTCCTGTAAAGCATGTTCAACAAAAACCTTATGGACCAACCATTAACTTGTCACCATATTTTTGTAAATCAATCAAACTTAATCCTTTGTCATTACCACGCCATGCATTTTATTTCTTGTCTATCAGAATCATTCAGGTTTGGAATTCCTTGCCTGATACTGTTGCTACTGCAACCAATGAACATATATTCAAATCTAGATTATTTGGGTGAACTTGTCACCTTTTTGTAAACAATACCCATACTAGTACAAGGTGGTATATCAGTGCATTTTATGTGCCATTACCTTTCTCTAATACATGTGACATATGTACATTAAAGTTACATGATATTAAAAGTATAGCCACAACGTGTATTAAATCTTTCTTGGGCAACAACGCAATACTGCTCCACCAACTGGCTATAAAGTCAACTTCAAAAACGTTAATGGTTAGATAAAAGTGGCTTCCATTATAGCAGCTGCGGAGCTATATTGCGCTGTTGCCCGCGAAAGAATTACATGTAGTGCCAAATCAAATTCAAACTATCTTATGTTTATTAAAATAATTATGTGAATAACTTTTAACTGAATCATGACCATAAATTTTAATAAATGACGACTGAACCTGGTAACTTGAAATCAATACTGTTTCACTGCATAAACATATCTTGCACTATTTATAAATAATTGCTACCATATCTAACCATTAACTTCAATGAGGGCTGTGAATATTTTAAGTTATGAGGGTTTGAATATAATTATACGTATAAAGTATTGTAATGCATATTTAAAAGTTTCCTTAGTTATACTGATGTAAAAACTTTGTCATCATTTGTGAACACCTGGGATTCTATTTATATGGTCAAGCATAATTAAAAATGAGAGGCTGCACGTACAAAATGTTAATTAAATGGACTAATTTAGTTGGCATGCCTAAGGAAGGTGCTCCAAGGTATTTGCAGAATGTCATAAAATCTCTGTCTTTAAACATTTTAATACCATTTCTGCATTAATCTGATTCTCCACAAAAATAATAAACTGTGACTATTGCGATTGGGTAACCCCCCCCCCCCCCTCCTCATTTAACACCATATAATTTTCTTTACCCTACTAAAATTTTAAATCCAGGCTTAGAATTCTCTACAACATTGACAATGTGTTTTGAAAATGTGTTATTACTCCTCTCCTCCCCCACTCCTCTCCTCCTCCACTCCTCTCCTTCACTCCTCTCCTCCCCACTCCTCTCCTCCCCCACTCCTCTCCTCCCCCCACTCCTCTCCTCCTCCACTCCTCTCCTCCCCCACTCCTCTCCTCCCCCACTCCTCTCCTCCCCACTCCTCTCCTCCCCCACTCCTCTCCTCCCCCACTCCTCTCCTCCCCCACTCCTCTCCTCCCCCACTCCTCTCCTCCCCCACTCCTCTCCTCCTCCACTCCTCTCCTCCCCACTCCTCTCCTCCCCCACTCCTCTCCTCCCCCACTCCTCTCCTCCCCCACTCCTCTCCTCCCCCACTCCTCTCCTCCCCCACCCCTCTCCTCCCCACCCCTCTCCTCCCCACCTCTCTCCTCCCCACCCCTCTCCTCCCCACCCCTCTCCTCCTCCACCCCTCTCCTCCACCACTCTGCTGAAAATCATGAGCCTAAGCATGTTAATTATAAAACAAATAAACAACATAGTAGAACAGTATTAGAACTTAGGTAAGTAGTTCTACACTTAATGGATCTCCCAATACTTATTCATTTTTATGACTGTTACGCAATTAGAAGAGCAGCACTAAAGGTAATTGATCTCCCTGTATGCCATACTGTTATAAATGAGCATCTAATGGAGGAGTTCTGCATGGTTGCTCTAGTATGTTTTGGAAAGGGGAGAGGGTGGGAGAGTGTGCATGTTTTATGCAGTGTGGCACAATTCAATGCAATGATAGTACAACGATGCAATAATTGGGCCAGATCATGGATTACTATTTGTATCTTATCTATTTAAATGGCCGGACAGTTATAGCAACCAGATGTACAAATCTCAAAACTAACATCACTAATTAAGACACAGAAAACTTTTCAATCAACATCTTACCGAACTGGACCAGGACTGTGAGCATCCGATTTAGTAGAAGATTGAATATAGGACGGTGTGAGGAGAGAACACCAAAGCTGTAAGCATGAAAAGATCTACTCAATGGCATGCAATGCACTGAACATAAACAATGGTTTCAACAAATTATCATTTTCACGACAGACATTAACGGGGAATTTGCAATGCAGTTACATTAATATATCTATACCTGTCCAAATGCAATAAAGTACAGCTGGTCTTGATTGTAGTTTACATTTGGGAGCAATGGAGAAGTGTTTCCTGACACATCCTTGTACGCCTGTTGAGTTTAATACAAAGGCAAGACCAAATCACACACAATGGATTAATTTATGGTTATAATTACACGATAACTTGTTTCAAGTCCTCCATTGTCAGCAATGTTCTCTCCTAAAGTCAGATTTCCATTCACCTGTCAAATGACAAGCGTTTGATACTGCACATTTCATTTAGATATGAAAATAGGTATGTTTACACATACATCTTAAATTAAAGCGATTCAAAGATGATTGGGATCCGGTGTTACCATGTGCACATGTAAAGATACAATTTACTGAGTACATATATGGTCACCACTGCTCACAACACATGGATATAATAATTGTATACATAGATCTACTCCAACTCTGCATAACTTATACATAAAAAAAAAGATTTAGGTGATACAAATTATGTAGATGCAAAGTGATGTCTAAACAATTTGACGTAACACTGTAAACATCATCACACATCACACATCCCATATCATCACATCTTGATACATTTATATGTTCACATCATTCCCACCTCAGTTTTGTGCATAAAATACCATGCATTAAAATCTTTTCAGTTACACATGTGTGCAAAGTTTGAAGAAAACAATTTATTCAGATTTCACTTACATGGTACCCAAATATTTCATACTGTGAGTACTGAGCTTCAAAGCAGCGTTGCCTTGCCACAAAATTTTGAATCGATTTGTTTGTCCACCATGGAGTGAATATTCCATCTTTGTTATACTGTTGGCCTGCATAGGGAAGTGGGAATATATTACTTCAGCTGCAATAGAAGAAAACGAAGAATGCTTCTATTCATTACTTTATTCTAAAGCAGTGATTGATATGCTGTTTTTATTGTTAATATTTTGACTCCCTCTTACATGTTCACAACAGTTAAAGAAGTCGTGGCATGCAGATTGTGAACCTATTATATTGTTACGTTGGTAAACGATTTATTTTAACCCTTCTAATGATTGAGTACAAATAATGCAGATAACAAGTATTATTAATAGCCAAGTACTTCTCAGAAATTGTAGACTACATTTATACCTTGCATGAGTCGAAATGCAGTATACTCAGTTGACAAAATTTGCACACCAAAATCAATATTGTGCCACAACCATGTAGTTTTGGTGTCAAGAGACAGTACCTGTATTGTCAAAGCCATGAGTCAGCTCATGCCCAATGATCAGACCGATTGCACCATACTTGAAATAACTGAAACAGTATAAAAACGAGCAATAAATACATGATTCGTCAGACATACATGCACACATACAATTAATGCACAAAGTTGATGTGAATGAGACTGCACGTAAACATAACACAAATTGACTTCGGACTCAGCATCAATCGAATGCTCTATGTGTGTCAAGGTTCATAAAGTCTGTTCCATGACAAGCAGCATCGTACCATCATGTTCCTAACAGTTGCGTCATAGTTTCTGTGATAATTAACTTACGAAGGCCATCCAATGTCAATAAATGGAATATTTAGAATTCCTTCAAGAAGCACTGCAGTTATGCAATGGTGATAATTTATAGCTATTGCAATAATGATTCCAATTACCAAATTGGTTGAAATTTGGTGAATAATAAGCGTTGACGTTTGTTGGTGGATTTAACCAGCTGGGATGAAGATATATTATGTAAATGTATATATGGTTGTGCATAACGCATGATCATCTTACATGGTTTTATCAACAGTTTTTGGTAGGTTTGCAAATGTGGCCAGTGTAGAAGATGTTACGTAACTCACATAGCTTGCAAAATATGACGATGTATTTATCTGCAAGGGAAAAAGTCACATGCAGCATAATAGATTTTTAGTTAGAAAAAAACTAACTGAATTGTAAAGGGAAAGCAATTTGGTTGTGTTATGAATATAATCAGGGTAAGCCACCATTTGGGTGATTGCATCAACCTGAGAGAGATCACAGTAATATACACTTGTCTGTACACAATTTGCGTAGCACCTTAGCATCACAAGCATGTACTGTTGTATCATCCAACCATTGGTTTGCATCAAGCCGCTCCTTGAATGCAGCTTCAATTTTCGATATCATCATCACCAAATCATCCTACATGTTTAGATAGGAGTTTATATTTTTTTAAATAAATAGACCTACATTTAACGAAAATAAATACACAAAATGCACAACTAATAACAGACATACACACACAAACTTAAATATTGAGGTTGCCATCAACGTGCAATGAGAGCACAACCATAGAGCCACATAAGCACAACGCTCACTCTAATGTGAATGCCATTAAGTGTTTGAAGCACTGATGTATGATGTTGTACGGTACGTTTCCTTTCAATTCTATTCAATACTTCACATGTTTCATCACCCCAGCACCTAGGAATGCATAAGGACATTCCATGTCAGATCATTCAATGGTGGGACTGCACCTCCTCAGATTTGAATTATATTTTGTATACTTGTTGAGTATATTTGGAATTATATGCACATCAATTATCACTTCTCTATCTCAATCGAATCTGGAGATTTGTGGTGATTAAGTATTCATTAGTTTTGTTACCCTTATGTCTTTAAAAATTCATATCTCATGTGTATCTTATCATTGGTCACAGAGCAAGGTATTCTTGAGAAGGCAAATAAAACTATTGTATTAAATTATTTGATCGAGTTAATTAACTATTAACTTGTAGCACAATGTTTTGCAGTTCATGGGTAAAAAGGGACTGGTGTTTTAAACAAATATATCCGTATAGCTGCATGATCATAGAATATTAGAAGTTCAAAATCTGGATGGGATGTCTTGTAGTTTAATAACTTTAAATGATCAAAGTAGAAACATTTGATTTTGTGTCCACCATGTGATGTCATGTATGGCTTCAGTCAATTGTGGCACATCGTCAAAACAAAATTTGATTGCGTGGTCTCTATTTGTACTAGCAATTTAGCTACAGATATTTGCAACCTCAGTGTTGCAAACAGCTTATGGAAGTGCTGTTCGGAAATGTGCACTTAACAGACTGAAATTTACACTTACTTACGCATCAGCCTGCATTAGCGACATCAAGAGCTGATTAGTTGGTAAATGCATGCAAAAAAAAAAAAAAATGCGATCATATGTTCAAATTGTAGAAAAAAACAGTAACTCACTCGTGTAGTCCAAAGCTACAGTGTAGGTGAACCAAAAAGATGGTGACTCATATTATTTCCTCGTGTGACTACTTACTTATTTACACGAACCATGTAACACTCCTTTAATTAGTTTCTTGAATAACAGCAACAGCCATTCAAACAAATTATAGCATTTCTTCGCAGAATTTTTTTTCATGATGCAGCATTAGTGGTGATGCAATTTGGAGCGCAATGAAATAAGTTCATGGCAACTTCAAACAGCATATGAACTTATATAACCAAACGGCACTTCCATAAGCTGTTTTCAAAACTGGACTCCTTAGGTTGCAAATAAAATTCTACTTTGAACATTTAAAGGTATTAAACTACAAGACATGCCATCCAGATTTTGAACTAGTATAAATGAAATTAGGGTGTTGGCAATTATTGCTGTACAGTGAGGAATGAGCGTTTCAGTAAAACATTCTTTGTAAACAACTTCCACGAATTTGACAAGCAAATAAATTATTCCTCTGAACAATATGTTGTTGACTCCAAACATAATATTCCATATCCTTTTATTCTAATATGAGGGCTGACGATGCAAATCTGTGGGATGTTGGTGACCCCTAGAATAGAACTATTGTATGCCTATGTCATCTAGTACTATATAGGGCTATTGTATGTGTGTGCATAATAGCTCATCCCTTAGCATAGAGCTATTCTACACTATTCATCCTGTATGTAGATTGCTATACAAAGATGTGTATATGTTGTGAGAGTTATTAAAGTGGTTGTTGCGCTTTTTGCTTAGCTGTTTACCAACTAGGTGTGCATCGCAGGCTGAGATCTGTCTTGCAGTCCTGAGACCTTCACATCTAGGCTTCATGTTCACACAGGCATGCTTTAATCTGTTAATGCATACAGAATAACTAAAAGTCATGTACCTTTCTTTCTAAATGATATTAATACCACTATGAGCAGCAACAGTATGTAAAATTGAGGGCATTGCAAATACTGGCAAGAGCTTATACTACCTTAATTGTCAATTTATTATGCTTATAATATATGGTAACCCAATCTGATATAAATTCGTTGACCTCTAGTTCATTTTGATAGACGTTTGATATAGGAACGGTATATGCATACTGGATGCCTTACTTTAGTCCCATTTGGGAGTATTTTGAGAGCATATATCCGCGCCAGTGCCATGGGCATTACACTCTGAACATAGCTGATACAGGTTTCGTAGCGTTGCGGTCGTCCTGATCCTTGAACTGTCTGGCTGAAGTTGTAATAAGCATCTGCAAAGCTCACCTCAATAAACCGGATATATGGGTGGATCAGCTGCCACAGAGCATAATTTTCTGTTGTGCTGGAAATTAATGGCACGCATACATATTTTTGGTTAGTATTTTTGTTTCCAACATACCTCGAATTGATGGTATTAAGTAACGTTGCCAGTTTTGTAAAGTATGTTGGAGTTTTAACAATGATGGTTTCTGAGTCTGTGATATTAACTCCAGCCTCATGTAATAATTTCTTAATATTCCTTGTCCAGTTGTACTGAAAAACGAATGGTACTACAGTGTATTGCATCATGAACAACATATCAAGGAATCAAAAAAAAGCACATGAATAGGCCTGAATATGAAGGCATTTCAATAGCAACCACATACATATGGCCAGTGTAAAGAGAGATCTCCAAGCTTGTATGGGTTGTATGTGTTGCTGAGAATCAGTTTATCATTTGGCACAAAAATCTGCAAAGAGGTTAAGGAAGTACTAATGTTATGCCAGAACAAGCACACATAACACTAAATCTGGTCAATTTGGAGTAAGTTAGTGCCATTACCTTCGCTATGAAATTGGGGTCAAACATGTTCAACTATAAACAACTGACCTTTGCTAACTGTTCCTCGAGGTTTACAATCTCTTCAGCTGCATTTTCATAAATGGAAGAGTCTATACTGCTATTCAGAAGTTTGAAGATTTTATGAATGTAATATTTCAAGATCTAGTGATAATTTGTTCATGAATCAACAAAGGTATGGCAGTTGCTTAGCATATCTTACCACTGTATATGTTCCATTGTCATGGTAATACTCAGATGTCGGAAAAGTCAATCCAGATTGTGACAGCTAATATAAAGATCAATGCATAAATTTTATTTTTCTAATTCACCTGGCCCTCTTCAGATGTAATTAATTTAATGATTTACCTGCTGCTGTTGCTTATAATCGACACAATTATTAAGAACGATAACTCGACACAATTGCTATAAGCTTCAGAATAATGCAGTAGTATAAACCGTAACTGAACCTTTCGTATAGACGTCGCGAACAGAACAGTACTACACTAGTACTGGAACATGTATGTAGGTAGTTTCAGCTGCATTCCATTGAAAAAGTAACCTATTATAGCGCACTAAATGTGAAACATCGGGTGTGTCCACGCGCGTCACGCTGGAAAGGAAAAGCTTAGTTTTTCCATCAAGCTTTAAAAATGCACCGCCATGAACTGAATAATCAATTTTAGGCTCTAATGCAAGAAATTAACGGTTTAACTCTCGTTGTCACTTATAAGCGACACAAAATAAGTGATGAAATAATACCACGGTATAAACCATCACTAAATCTATAGTACAGACGTCGTAATGAAATTCGAAAACCTACAACACTTCACTAGTACAAGAACACGTCTGTAGATAGTTTCAACTGCAATATAGACAATGAAATGAACCTTTTTTAGCACATTAAAATTTGAAATTTGGTTGTCACTAGTAGACAGTAGTGAGTTGCGTCAATAACAGCTTCTCTAACAATAGGATGAGCGAAATACAGCTTAAGACGGTAAGAATAACAAGGACAGATATGCAAAACACGGCAACTATAACGATACCCAGCGTGTCCAATGAGTTCAGCACCATCTGCATGGGACAGTTATCATACAAACACAGTGACAATCCTTGCCGACAACAACATTCATATAGCATCTAGTTGTAGAAACAAAAGAGTCAGTGGGCAGAATAGCGTTTCAATTGTCATCGGCTGATGGATTCTCTCAATACGACGAAAACGATATACCAGTACCGCCATGTAGCATATTCATCCGTCTAATCTACAGCAAAGTTGTGCATAGAAAAGCCTTTCAGATCGAAAGTTACAATCCTATCTAACATTAGCTTAAAAATTAATACTTAATTCCACGATTACATTGGCGTAATTCAATATACAGCAAGTAAACAGTTAAGTCATAACAATTTTTTCAACAGCGTACATGCATTGCACTACATGATCAACATGCAATCGGCATTGGAGAACAATACATGTACATTCTTAGTACTTACTGTTAAAATGTAGCGTGACGAGTTAGTATCGTCAACTGATACGTACAAGCTGAAAAATGCACCACTCCCATACAATCGCTGGTTGAAAAATGTATCATCATTGATGTCAAAAATGGATTGACCACTTCCATTAAGAAGATTTGCTCCTCCTGTGTATTTTATCATAAAAATATAAGAATAGTGTTACACAAGGTACAGCATCACCAATTGGTTTGACAAGTGTGGGTATCAATTTCTATGACACAAACAATGCCATATGTCAGATAGTTTCCAAACACCTATACAGAGAGTTTAATAATGTATGTTGAAACACTAATGCACGAAATGAAGACTAGATCACATGATCCCCGTTGACTCATGTAGTGTTGTAGCATAAAAGCAAGATAAATGTCATCTACTCCTGACTGGGATCAATGGAACCAGTGGGAGGGGTGGTGAGTACATGGGGCTAGAAGCCCAACCACTCCTCTCCTTACCAGCATTTTAGACCCAAAAAATTCCCACCCTCCCTTAATACTTTGCAAAGATTAATTATTCTATAGCCACATCATTTGGTCATTGCATGCTACATGAACAAAGTTCTGCTGTTTGTTGGGTCATTTCATGTTTAGTTTTGGAGGCAACTTTTGATTGACTGATTGATTAGTAAACAGAACAGAAAACAGAAGACGTACATACACACATGCATTCTGAGACAGGTAATGGCATGCATACATGCACTTACAAACTGCCTACAAAATGAGCCTACGAAAAGGGATACAATGTGTAGAATGATGTAAGGGTAATTAGCGCTCAGTCGGTACGAAAAACTGCAATATTTGATGAGAAGATAACATTCTGAGGTAAGGAGTTCCAAATAGGACTGGACAAATTCGACGAAAAAGTGAGGGAAATACATGATAGGGTAGACAGTTAGAATACATGAAACAAGAATGACACACTGGTCGGTTTGTTGAAAGAAATGTCAAAAGGAATAACAACCAGATTATTATTTTATAACACATGCCAAGATCGTAAAAGACTCTACAATACTCTAAAGACTGTAGAACCAGGTTAAAAAGGAGAGTGGTCCAACAACAGACATGTCCCAGATCAGGAAACTAAAACCAAATCAATTAAGTTGAAAACATGAGTAGGCTGAGAGACAGTCTGAGTAAGAAAATTTTCTGTACTACAAGCCAAAACAAATGATGGGAAGAGGAACCAAGACTGATAGGAACATCACTTAATAACTGGTAGATTAAAGCCTCCCACAAAGGATGACTTGTCATGTAAAAGAAATCAATCATTGACTTGTGTAGCTAACGTCAAGAATATGTGTTTTTGCTGATATCTCAGTGAAAATGCCCACCCAATATATTACTTCAAAATTTTACCTAGGGAACAGAGATAATTAATATGCCAACATCTCTTTTTGAATTGGTCTTCATGCTGTCATGTTTCTAGTTGTCCAACTGCGGATACATACATACATGTACCCATTCAATTGAATGTTGCTACAGCTTGATAATGCTGCAACTGGAGATTCAATATGGGAAGATCCCAATCCAAGAAAAAGAGTATGTAAAGGATTATGGCTCTGGTATGTCATCACTTTTACGATTGATGAGATACTGGAGTGGATCTAATCGTACCATTTCTGCCTTCTCAGCATTTGTTTTATTTTGAAGACAGCAGAAGCACTCCACAAACATCGTGGTCTTCATTCACTGACCCAGTGAAGACTGCTTACAAATAATTCAGAAAAGCATAGCTTCAGAAAAATCCTTACACCAACCAGTGACCATAGCTTGCTACAGGCCAATATTGATGGGAGCCAGTACAGGGGATTGGGCTGAAGAAGTGTTTTCATCAGTCCACACCAGAAGACAGAACAAGTGCACCATTTATTGTTTTTGTTTTCTAATAAAGAAGAGTCCGGCAGTTGTGGAGGCATATTTCGACAATGCAAATGCTATGCCGTACATGTACACATCGGTCTTGCCGTACATGTACACATCGGTCTTGCCGTACATGTACACATCGGTCTTGCGTCATTGGAAAAACGCACACATGGTGGCATCACAATTTTGCTACACCCTTTGGCATGTGTGAGACAGATGTATACCTTGCTTTCTGGTATTTTCATCCTCTCACCCCAATCTTTCCCATTGAGGAACTTCAAAG
The DNA here is from genome assembly GCA_013339895.1 of Ephydatia muelleri. Classification (NCBI taxonomy): domain Eukaryota; kingdom Metazoa; phylum Porifera; class Demospongiae; order Spongillida; family Spongillidae; genus Ephydatia; species Ephydatia muelleri. Next base: position 1,350,390 of record JABACO010000008.1, on the reverse strand, counting down.
AGCACCTATCTTTGCAGCTACTTATCTATAATCATAGCTTAACGAAACTGGGCCTGCATCACGTCTCCAGAAACTCGTGCCGTAGTACCCTCTGTGCAGTCATTACAGACAGTAGTTGCGTGCAGAGCTAATGAGCAGCCACAATGAGAGAGTGTTCATTGTATCAATACAGACGTCAGCAACTGCTGCAGGGTGAATAATGCCCCTCCCACAGTATAATATAATATTGTGCAATGTAATTTTGAAATGGGTACGCAGTTGTGTTCAGGATTATGCAATTTTAATATAGACAGGCAATTTCAAAATTCAATTTTGAAATTGAAACATTTAAAGTTTGTGTGGAGCATGTTATAGCATGCCATGTATGATCAATGCAGCATAAATATCTACATCATGCAATTTATTCGAGTTAGTACTGCTTAACTGTGCAATAAGGTAGTTGTCCCTGATCCTGATGAATTAGGGAGCCTGCAGTGCTCTCCAATCAATCCCCCTTAGGGAACTACCCTTAGATAAGCAGCTTATGTGGTCTTTATTGTTACTTACTACCTGTGTACACAAGTGCTTGCAAATATTGAACTCCTGGCTGAATCATGATGCCAAGATAAGCATCATTTCACACATATCCAAGATCACGACATACCTGTAGCCTTTATAACATTCAGCAGAGGAGCTGCCCCGAGTGCCTCAATGGCATTAATATTCATACATTCCTGGTACAGACCCCGTAGTTTCATTGTAACAGGTACATCACTGTCAAGATCTCCCTCAAGAAGTGCATTCAGAGCAGCTTGGTTCCGGTCACTCAGTTCATCAAACATACCATACTGGCCTTTTCCTGCATGAAGAAAAGTGCTCTCAAAAGTGCTCAAAAGTGGGATTTTGATTTCATGCATGGAACATAAAATAAGTTTGTTCATCCCGTGTTTGTGTATGATATACATTGTGGCACTTGGTACCAGTTTGCCTTTTGTTATAACACAGCTAAATAGTTGGTTATTAGCAGTGTTGATCAAAGACATCAACTCTAGCACTTCAATATTAATATGTACATGCGGACAGTTACCCAGGTAGCTACAATTGTCACCGATGCCGAATGCCGGATGCCAGTTAATTTGCAGCCAATTTTTATTTAGTCATTTGGTGACAACTGCCATGAATTCGAGACACCAGCCTTTTTAGTTATTTAACTCATGTAATTGGCAGTTCTTTCTTCTGAACACAATATTGCTACTTATCGTAGAACATAACCCTGGTGAGTACTTTAAAGGTTTAAATTTCATTTAATTTCAGGCCCCAAGCAACATGACAAACATGTATCAATTTAGGCATCAATCAATTTATACATTATACCCTGAAACACACAACACTTGAACCACATGTAGGGATACGTACACTCTGTGTCAAGATTTGCCTAGCTCTAGCAAATTTCACAGCACCATTCAGCCCTTTTCAAGAGGCATGCTAGTTTATTGAAAGACCTACCCCATGACCACCTATTGCTTGAAGCAAATTTCTAATGCATGTGATGATGCATTTTTGATTTATACTACTGTTAGCTGCTACATCGGCATCCATAACCACGGATGCAGCATCAATGCACACTCCATTTTCTTTATCATGCGTCATTGTAGGATTTCACACTACTACACAGTGTAGCAAATCAAAGTAGCAGTTAATTTGTTTATAGCAGGTACGATCGTGGCCTAAATAGAAGCCACAGCTTGTAATCAAGGACTTTCGAATGCATTCATGCTCAAGCTGTTGACTGCTTAATTGTTGTCAAGCACTTGTACAAAACTTATTTATTGCTTGGAAATAAAAACAATCATGTGCAAATGTGTGTGTATGCTCTATGAGTTTTATAAGTATTTCAGTATACACTTGTTATACACATATTATGTATTTGGCATGCATAACTGCACTACACAGCCATACAGTGCTATTCGTATTGTCAACATAAAATTGTGATGCCTCAATAACATACACATTATACAGGGTCCAGGAATGAATAGGACATGTTTGAACCAAAATAGCTAAAGATAAAATCAGTTATTTTGAAACTAAGATTGTGGGATCGGTCGAATTTGTTTCCATTATTCTAATTAAACCTTATCATTCGAGCTAATTAACTTCAATAAAAACAAAAAAACTAATCACTTTGAAAGTTTACTCATGTATTTTTAAAATTAAAAAACAAATATTTGCTTAATCAAAAGTTTAATAGGCAAAGGTCTCCTATTCCATGTCCCATATGGTGGTTTGCATCTTGGTGTAGATCTGTGGCCATTGTACAGTGGTAAGAAATGAGTATTTTTGTATTTCTGTAGTGTATGTGTGTGTGTGTTGTGTGTGTGGTGTGTGTGTGTGGCATGTGTGTTGTGTGTGTGTGGTGTGTGTGTGGCATGTGTGTTGTGTGTGTGTGGTGTGTGTGTGGAGTTGTGCATGGGTGTATGGTGGTTATGTTAAGCCCACCATCCCTCCCTCGAATTGTGTTAACTACTCTTTGTAGGTAATCGAAATTCATTGTTTGGTGATTTCCTTATCGGATTTGGTTTCAGACAACAAATTTCTTACTGTACAGGTCTTTAAAGTTAGCTAGCTGGGTATAAGTTTTGCTTACATCAATGTTGGCTTGTCTTAACTTAATGCTATTACTGGGAGTGGTGTGATTCCCATAAACCTGTCCATAAACTCGGGAATTGCATAGAGCAATGGTCAAGACCTTTGGATAGTACAGTGGATTATTACCACACACAGGTTACTACACACAGCACAGGGTAACACAAGGTAACACACATACAGAAATCATGCTAAACACACAGACACACACACACACACACACACACACACAGACAACACATATAGACACACACAGACACACACAGAACATACACATAGACAGATGCACACAGACACACAGACACACTGAGACACACAAACACAGACACACACACACAAACACAAAACACACACACACACACACACACACACATGGACACACACACAGACATACAGACACATACAGAAACATATGGACACTCATCTATCAATAAAGTATGCATGGCAATCGATGGGTAGAGTGGGGTCAAGGTAGGGAATTTCGCAGGTCGAGACCTTTAGACTGTATATCACACACAGGTTAATAAACACACAGACACAGAAATACACATCACCACACAGAAACTCATTTTTTACCACTTTACAATGGCCACAGAGCTACACCAAGATGAAAACCACCATATGGGACATGGAATAGGAGATCTTTTGCTATTAAACCAACTGACGTATTACAGGCTCAAAAGGGGTCTTCAGCAGCTACAGTACATGAAATTAATCAAGCTCTTACACAGATATCTCACAAATAGCTGCTTCAGTGCTACTTTAGACACACACACATCCGTACAACAGTTTAGGGGCCAGTGGGGTCCAGATTGACTATCCTCGCATGGCATATATCATCAGCATGTAACTTCGATCTCTAATTGCGATCGAGCTGGCCAGTTCGTTAGCTCCGAGCTGAAACTCAAAGTGACATGATTTTGAATTTAATTCTTCTAATGCTATAACCTAGTAGCGGGCCATCTAAGATCTAACCGCCTGATTGATATATGCGACCCATGCGGCCATCATTATTTTGTGTACCTGTAGCGATGCGCGTGTGTTTGCGCACGTACATTTGCACTAGCACTGGCACGTACTGAGAGCCATTGCCGTAACTCACCAAAACGTTTGCGCGGTGTTTTTTTTTTGTTATCACAAGCGCTGTTGTGCTATTTGAATTGGTGCGCATCCTATTCTGCATTCATGGCTGTATATGTAATCGGTCGTATTGCACGGTAAGATTTTTATATTCTAAGTCTTACGGCTAAACTAGACGTGCATGAATGTACGCTAAGCTTAGGTGAGATGCCGTGAGATGTTAGTGTGCAGGGCTACGTTCTTCGCGATCGAAATCAGCGAAATCTCGATCTAGACACCCAGACCGGCGCAAATTAATGAAACGCGTGACAGCAAGGGAAGGTGGGGTAATTTCATGCACTGAACGCATGGGGGTGGGGCTCCCAAAGCGGGCTTGGGAACGGGACGGTAACTACCGCGGCTCTATTTGCGCATGCGCCTTCACTGCACAATAGTAATAGTAATACATGAGCAAACAGGCTCACTTTTAAAGTGGCTAATTTGTTGTTCCTATTGAAGTTAATTAGCTCGATTGATAATTTCCAATTAAATAATGTAAACAAATTCGCCGGTCCGAACTCACAATCATGGTTTTAAATTTTAAAATAACAGATTTTTATCTGCATCCTATCAAATAGTATTGTGGTGCAAACATGTCCTATTCATTCCTGGTGTAACTTACAGTTCTAAACAACTGGTCTGGCTCATTAAAACTAGTGTACTTTCTGCTTCAGCGTTTATACCAGGCAGTGCAAAACACAATGTAAACTTTGTCACTCATTCACTAGCCTTAAATTATGCTTTGAAATATTTTCCCGTTGTTTTATCAATATTTATGTGCTCAAAAAGCATTACATATTATCCTTTCATTATCATCTCGAGGGAATTTTACTGATGCATTCAAGCACTTGAATGATTTAGAACAATTTATGCTTACACCCTTCATGGATGAATGCACGACTACTAGTACTTAGGCTTCATCAGTAGCATACATATACAACATAATGAAATATTAGAAAGCTATCACAACATGTGACGTGTGAATAATGGACACATTATACTTGCATACGACTTCACCATAATCAAGCTCAATGACTTGTTTTGTACAACGGTCTGCATATTGCTTGTCTCAGTGCATCTAATGTGGGAGGATCTTCATGCGCAAAACTGAACAGTGTCAGGGACCACTCCTCCTCAAAGCAACATACGCCAATGTGCACAAGGCAAGGACGTATGAAATTGGAAATAGAAATCTCGCTATAAAGTGTATACCCCAAGTAACAACTATGACTTGATACACCTCATAATTGGTTCAAACACCCTTCTATGATGCCATCTACCCTGCATCATGGCTTCCTTCACTTTTCAATGGATTCAATGGTATATGGTCTGAGAACTCTGTATTCAGTCTTCCACAATCCCTTCCAGTTCTGCAAACTCTTTTCATGCATGGTCTTAAAAACATAAACACTGGTTTAGGACATATTCTATCTCATAGTGGAAACATGTGCCCTAAAATTGTAATAGCAAGGATACTGCAGGTACTGAATAATGATGGGACACAATACCCTAGTTTCAGTACATATGTAATCAGCTGTGCGACAGTAATGTATAAAATGAACAAATTCATTACTGAGGATATCTGATGTAATGATACCTTTACAGATTTCCATTTATTTATCGCATGCATAGGCTTCTGACCCCAGATGACACTTCCTTACAAACAAAATGAGAATACGATTCAGTTAATAACATGTACACTACCTGGGGGGAGTGATTTTGTCTTAATCCATCCTCCACAAGAGAAGTTGTAGAAGTCCTGGCAAGGGTCAATGCTTGTATCAAGGCTGCTCAGCACACGCTTGGCCAGACTGGTGCACACATCGGTGTTACAAGTAGCAGTGGCCACTGTAGTCGATGGCTTTGTCAGAGTCACTCCTAACACCACAGAAACTCCAATTGCCACAATGACCACCCCCATCACCGCAAGTAGTGCAATGGATGTGGTATTTGAGCATCTTTGTTTCACACGTGGTGCTCCTTCACCCTTGCGCTCCACTAATAACACAGTCTCATTTACTTCTGCCATTTTCACTGAAGTGGAACAAGAGTAACTTCATGTGAGTCTCCTCAACACAAACTTTCACCACATTTTTTATTGGTGATTTAATAAAGTGGCATGATCGTATGTTAGTCAGAGGCTGTTATTTGATATATGTATGTGACCAATTAAAGATATACTATATACAATACAAGTGTATAAGAAACAAAAGTTAAAGATAACTATGATGAATGATTGCAGAGAAGTGTCAATTGCTCTGGGGTACACAATCATGCAGTTCAGCAAAAACAGTGTACATAGAATTATGTGGTCATGTGCTGCAGACCGTCTTTTGTGACAAGTCCATCTTTTGTGCCTATCCATCGTTTGTGACTGGTCCATGTTTTTGTGACTGGACTGGATATAATTGAGTCACATGTCTCCCCAGTTGTGGTTAGGGTACACGAACGCGGTGCTGTGCACAATAGAAACCTCTCCCCTCCACTTAACCACACATTATCAGTGCATGCAGACAGGATGATCCCTGGTTAGGTGCACTGCTCTGCTTTGTAGTGGGACACGCATCTACAAAAAAGGATGCTGAATTGCCGAGAATTCATTACGTTTTCCCATCAATCGATTCCTGCATGCGAATAGCTGAAATACTAATAAAAAACAATTTTAAAAGTAGCAGTCACATGCGTGTTATTCAACGCTACACGCTCGGCTGAATGGGAACACATGTATGCATGAAATATTACACATTCTCACCGATCTCAGCTGCGGGTCAGTCCGAACCACGGCGCGGCCGCTACTGACAGAACAAATAATAATTCTGAGCCAAGAGCACGTGAAGTACAGTTCATGTACGTACTGTATAGATTATATAATTAACTATTCTAAGAAGTTAAAAATACGCAGGCGCGCACGTGGCTAGCTGGCTTGGAAATGGTTAGTCACTTCATTGTCTCAGGGTTTATCTAATCTGCTCTTTAGGGAGGCTCTGCACACATGTAAGTACAATAAGATACAAAATAACACGATGCGCAAACATATGAAATGGCTGCTTAAAGTTTTTCCAAGTGTCAAGTGACGTCCTGAATAAAGTGTGAGTGGAAACTACACTTCAGGATATTAAGAAGGGTCACACTGATTAGATCTTCTGACACATATAGTTTGGGTTCTAATTGCATTAACTTCCAGGCATAATTGTGGAGTTACTTCCTACTTCTGTTAATCTTAAGCTTGTGATGCCACCTTAGTAAACAGGGCGAGTGGGAGGGGTGCTACAAGTTACAGACTGATACTCAGACGTTGCAGTAAGGGCTTGATAGGACATGGATAATTATTGTACTGCTTGCAAATGCTTCTTCAGTACCTTATAATACTTTTTCTGATGTTAATTTCTGTTCTTCCCCATGTAGAGTGAGACCTTAGTCACTACTTTCGCTAGTGTACCGGTTTTATTTTGTGGATTTGATACAACCCTTTCAAGAACTCCCAGCATTAATATATTTCAATGGTGAGCTATTGCAGCTCAAATGTTTGAATTGTTGGAGAACTTGTAAACATTTTGCTCCTACACTCCTGCCCCCATCTCCCCGAATCATTCACTTTACACAATTAAGAATTCTAGCATCATATACATGTGGTTACTGCACTTGATTTTCTTATGATGTTTTATTTTATCTTATTTTATTTTGTTTCTTGATAAGGTGAGACACAGCTTGACATCTCCAGGACTTCTGCCTTTAGAGCAGTTTGCACAATTAATCAAACATGGTCGGTATCAATTTCCTCTGTATCCATCTGCAATTGTATTAGCCACCAATATACAAATAAGCATCAAAGTCCCAGTTCCATTCCATATCATGCCATCCCTTCTCAAGATGTCTTATGATCAGACATTCCAAGGAGGATTTGGACCCATTGTAATTGGTCAGAAATTCTTTCCTGGAGACAGATCAGATGTTAAATTTCTGGTGGAACAAAGAGAGACAGATATACTGATGACACTTCCTGATGCACAGCTAATTGGGTATATCTGCTCTGTTGTCCCAAAGCTTCATCTCAGCAGTGTACAAGGCAGTGATGAAATTCTCAGTGACAATGACTTATTGCAGGATCAAGCTGCAAATTACAATTCAAGTTCTACCATGAACTGACTGTTATTCTTAATTAGATCATTTTGTTTAAGCTGATGTACATTTAGGACAACGTAACATTATTTTAGCATTGTGATATGAAATGTCTATCGTGGTATAATCTATCTGCATGCCTTGTGAAATACAAATAAACAGCTGTTGTATGGAAAGGTACATGATTATTATTATATTTTATATAATGTTTTCTGGAGTTATTTGGTGGCGTAGCTTCACTGTGTAGTTTACCCACCACAATACGCCACATTTATTATTATTTTTGCACACTGGAACAATCAGAACATCATATGGGGTTTCAAGAATATTGCTTGTGGCACTGCAAGGAGAAATATGGCAGAGCACTTGCATGTTTTGTCATGCGCACACACACTAATTTGTGGCCACACATCTGCACTGTTTCAGTGGGAGTGTATTCTGTTTGCAGGAGTATGTCTTGTGCATATGTCAGTGCATGCATACAGCAGTTGACTGTTCAGTTCTCAGATGCCGTTTTCTTTGCACTTTAAGTTTTGATTATTATTGAAATGGAAACTTAAATTGATATGTATGTAATTTGTTTTCCTTGCATGTAAACATGCATGTAAACTGTTCATGTCGCCGTGTAAATGGGGGATTTCCCCTTGTTGCACTCGCAGACAATTGTTCACTGTTCTGCTACAATTGATCACAAGCTGTACCTCACTGGCATCCTGTGCAGATTTTACATAGATGACATAACCTCACGTGCAGACAGCAATGCTTCAAAGATTTCTTTTGACAACACCTTCCACTCCAGCACCATCATCTCTCACACCTTCATTGACTACCTCAATCTGACTCCTACATCTTCATTGACTAGGACCTCAACCTGAGAACCTCCCCCCCCCCCCCCCCCCCCCCCCCCCCCCCCGCCCCCCCTTTTCCCCTTCTAGTCTGCAATATTCCAACACCTCATCAACTTGTTCAAATACTTCCTTGAGCGGGTCACAAAAAATCTCCTAGGCAACCTTAAAATATACTGTGGCTTCTTCAACATCAATAAGCAAATCACACAAAACACTGAAACATTCCTGCCTCAGTGTCACCTTTACTAAACACCGAACCACTCACTTGCTAAAGCATATCACTCCTATCGCACCATTGCAATAGCTGAGTAATTGACATGTTGATTGCTCAAATTGTGGGAAATAGGAGAGTAAACTTGCGTGTCCTGGCCCCCTTCAACTGTATTGGCAGGGGGTCCATGATCCCCAGGGGGTCCATGATCCCCTGCCATGGCATCTGCTTTCATAATGCTGTAATCATTACATGGACGTTGCAAGAATTATTCATTATTTGCCATGGCTGCTTCAAATAAAATACTGACTGAACAGACTGTGACTGAATGTGTGGTCGAGAGTACAGGCAGAGACACAGAGGAGCGTACATGATTCTTCCTGCTCTTTTTCATTTTCGGCATGCGATCTATAGTAGTTATTAAACGTTATTATTTTTATTAAATATGTTATTTACATCTTAAAATAAGACACACGGCACGCAAACACTTAAACACGAAACTAACGCTTTTGTCCAACAAATGTACAACCTCGGCTTACAAACAACTATATTTAATGTGATGGATCACTTGGTTACTCCACAACCCCTTGCTGGACCCGACCAACCTCAGACCTGTCAAGTGTAATGCATCAGACGCAAGACTCGCGCATTTGCCTTGTTCTCGCGGTCACTTGCATCGCTAAGCACAATAAATAATACAATCATATTATTGCCTTATGCGCATGCGCGTGGTCGCAACAGGAGATCAAGACGAGAGTTCAAGTAATGGCCCTGCTTCTAAACGGAGATCAGCAGATGCCAGCCAGCCGGAAATAACCAGATGCGTAGCCATGGTGCAGCAAAACTGAGACACACTTACACGCTAGTCTGGCGTAGCTCAGCCACGTTTATTTGCGGAGGGTATGCTACGCCTGCCAGATTATTTACAAGTGCGCATATTTATACGAGTACAGTTGATATGATAGTCCCGTTCATGGTACCGGTAGTAGTAGAAGCGGGCCAGCGACCGCAAGTACTAATTACTTTTTCTTTAGCAGTTTTCCTTTCAGTGCAAATGCTATAAAATATATATCCTTACGATTTTCCGATTTTTCTCTATCCACTGATGCAATCGGAAAATATTTTCGACTTAAAACCTCTCGATGTATTGGAATTTCTGGATATGAAACATTGTGATTTCTTTTGAAGGTGTTCCTTATTGTACTGCCACGCTGCCTTCTTGTGCTACGTTTTTATGTACCATATTCTCAAGGGTATTTTTGGCACCGCGCGAAACTATATGCAGCTGAGCCCTTGCCTTTGCACTTATTACGGGCTTCCGGTCACACGACTCAGTCTTGGACAAACTTTGGCTTCCTCAGCAGTTTGAGCTTCCACTGTGCTTGCCATGGCCAGATGCACGGCGGACCTTACACAATATGCACGTGATCGGTCTTTAGATATAGACTCATTACTGCATGCACCACTCCGACACCATGTACTATAGGCCTACTTCGTACATATAAGTAGAGAACACTGTTTGCAATCTGTGTTACGTGTGAATCGATGAATTACACCAAACATAGTAAAGTAGACTTTACTATCTATGATTACACGCAGCTAGGACCTCATGTACTCTTTCAGCGACAGTTACCAGAAAGGTTGAATTGTCTTTGATATGGGCTCAGGTTACGTTGTGTAAACTTGCCACGGGTGCAGTTGTGACTAGATATTAACTCCATCTGCAGTTTAGATATACAGCAAATACGAATGTAGACGGTTGCTCCTTCATGGCAAGAAATTTTCGCTATTCTATATTTACACCTATATGTTTTTGAACATCAGTTTTGTCTTTGTGCACAGATGGAACGCTCAGTTGGCAGAATTAACAGCACAGCGCACCTGGCTGGATTTGCCCAAATCATCCACAACCAACCATTTTACAGTTTTCAGGCTTTCAAGCGAAAAGATATCATTATCTAACAGAAATTGTAAGGTCCCGTGATAAAGTTTACGTAACACTAAAGGTCGGTTCTCAAACAGCCTCTCCCCTACTAGGCTTAGTTATTTCTCCAAGGTGTCTTCTCAATGGCCTCTCTCCTCTCCTAATCACAATACCTCCAACAGTCAAATACAAACGCACATCACTTGTGAACACATCATATCTACCACACCTCTTAAAGCTACAAAGCCTCAGACAGTATTCTCCGTCAGACCTTCAAACGATGATCCCCTTCCTCGTGCGCTCCCCGGGTCCAGTCTCGTCATAATTCGATGGTTTTTTAATGATCCACTTCGTCTTCTGAGAGAATGTTCCCTGAACCCATTATGTAAACTTACCACGGGTGCAGACCTTACAGTTGTGGCTAGATAAGAACTCCACCTGAACACAACAGCAAAGAAAAAGATGAGACAGCCGATGACAGAAATTCTTGGCGATGTACATGTACACTTCATATACATGTTTTGAACACCAGTTTTGACTGGAGCGGTCAATTGACAGCGACTCGGCTGGATTAGCGTCTCGACACGCAAATTAATCGGCACAAGAAGCATTTTTTCGGGCTCTCAAGCGGTATTGTTTTTTTTTTCTGTTTTGTTTTTATTAGTTGAGCTTTCTTGCCTTTGGAATACATGTATGGGCCAGACTAGACTGAGTGATATCCTTATCTAACAGAAATCATAAGGTCTGTACCCGCGGTACAGTTTATGTAGTACAAAACCACCAACTGACCCTTGATGTATTGTGGAGGTCTACCTGGATACTCCAATTTTCCACTTCCCATACCATGGTCTGCTCTCAAACAGCACCCCTCCTCTCCCTCCCACCCCCCCCCCACCCCTTCTTTTCTCAACAGCCTCTCCTCTCTTACACCACAACACCCCATATCTCACACACAACACTACATGTAGCACACTTTTAAACATGACCAGCACAAAAAGCATACCCAGAGTTACACACATGTATACTACCCAGCTTCAATTCAGCCATGTTATATGTGTTGTGTGTGTGTGTTTGTGTGTGTTTGTGTGTGTGTTTGTGTGTTTGTGTGTGTGTGTGTGTGTGTGTGTGTGTGTGTGTGTGTGTGTGTGTGTGTGTGTGTGTGTGTGTGTGTGTGTGTGTGTGTGTGTGTGTGTGTGTGTTATGGAGAGGTTGCTGCCTCAATTTCAAGCTTGGCTAATTGGTGCATGGTGCTCTGTATATACATATACATTGCAAATGTACATGTACAAATGTATATATAAAGATAGTTTGGGTATGCTGTATACACCTAGCCAAGCTCCAAACACTTTGGGTCATTGATTTTATGCTTTCTGGTCTCAGCCTCCTTTGCTGCAGCCCCTTCAGACAGGCTTGCTGATGTTAGGATTGAAGAAATTAAGGAAGAGGTCACCGTGATGTCAAAGGCAGCATGTTTCCCTCTCTCCCAATTGAGGACAAGTACATCTGTTGGCTAGGTATTAGGTCAGGTGTAAGACCGCTGCCCAACTCTACCCTCACTCCAAGGTGGGCATGATGGCAGAACTCAACAAACACGTCACACAGATGATTGTGGCAAGTATTTTACAGGACAAGGGGGAGGAGATTAACTAACCACTTGCACTTTGTACTCAAGCTCACAATGATTTTTTTCACACTGCCAATCAAACAGTAGACAGCCTGCATAATACACCACAGTGCCACATTTCATAATTGCATTGATCTTAAAACCCCAGTGGTTGGAAAGCATAAATAAGGGGATTGGAAGCAGAGGCAATTAGCACTGATCTTCGCGGCGCATCCTAGGTAGAAGCCATTGAAGCGCTCCTTGCACCGCGTCCGCCATGCCGTCTGAACAAGAGAAGAAAGAAAAAAAAAAAAAAAAAAAAAAAAAAAAAAAAAAAAAAAAAAAAAAAAAAACACACAAAGCAAAATAAGGCATTAAGTGACACCAGGGTTGTTGTACTTAGGAGGGTCTTGCCGCGCAACCGACCGTCGAAATATCCCGGCCAAAATAAGCGGTCACGTAACACATAATCACGTCCTACTCAAGCAAGGATTAGTTTTAAAACTTATAACTTCCATCAATGCACAATACTACATCAGGAATATATTTAAAGCACAAAAGCGAGGCTATAGCTTTACCAGGTAACGAGCGGTTACCCGGGCCAAAAAAATCCATCCTTTCACTACTTTGAAGCGGAAAACTAAAGACTATGTATTAGGCTAACGTACATAAGAATACATAAGTCAAACCAATATTCATATAACTATTCGTTGACCGCATTATTGCAACGTTTTGTTTTACCTTTTAAAAGATTCAAGCGAAAATCTCAGAGTCCTTTTCATCACTACCTCGGATGTCCCGCGCATAGGTATAGTGCACGTGATGCGCTTCCAATCCCCTTACTATATTATATTATCTCTGGTGCGTGTCACGAAGGGCGGATTGAAAGCTTACTCGGTGTCAACACACGCATATACAATAATGGTGGATTGAACGTTGGGTAGTATGCATGTGCAAGCCTTCTTATAGGCATACATGCATAAACGCAAGCGTATCGGTACACACACAGAGTGTAATACGTACTATAGTAACTGACCTTGTATATTAAAAAAAAAGTGACTTGAGGTGTTAGTTATAAATATCTTGCAGAAATTATAAGTTAAGCTGTTATCGTTATTTGCGTCACAGTATATATTAACGTTAATGTAATTTTTCCAAATGTGGCCTGGAAACGAGCGAGGGTGTTAAAGTAGCGCCATATATGGCATTGGCCGCCATTTTTAATAGTATTCATTGAATCATGAGCACCAATGACTATTATAATTATAAATCCTCCAGGAACAAGGTAAAAAATATGTTTTTCCCACAGTAAAACACATTGGACCAGAATCTGTTGCCGCAAGTGAAAAATCCAAGATTTATAGCTGGTGGAATATTGTAATTAGGTCAGAAAAACTTTCTATGTACTTGTCTAAGGAAAGCACTATTTTGCCTCCAGGAAACAAACCTTTGGATATTTTACAATCTAAGACTGAGGATACTGAGCAACGTTGCCACAAGTGAAGTATCATCTAATTCTTGGAATAGTTAGTAATGATCAAGTTGCTGTACATTATTAATATCCCTTATTATATTTTTGTTACTCAAATCTGAATATGTGTAATGTAAGTATTGATGTACAATATAACAGACATAACAATAACATCTACACACAGACATGCAAAAAATCAGTAAGATGGTGGCATTAACCTGGCTAGGATTGATGTAGCATTTGCCCTAACCAGTTGTAAGTTAAGGCGGCCATAAATGTCAATGAGGGTTACAGATTTAGGTTTGTTACTCAGGGTGGTAATTCTCGAGGCAATTGTCGAAAACAGCAGTGTAGCTTCTCTTCCCCATGCTCCATAGCTTTCTGCCACTACAGGGATGCAAACCCAACCCAGCTCAGAACACTTAGGGTCGTTTCTTGAATATTTTATAAAAACGGATCACGGATAACAATCATATTATGTCTTTGTAAATATGCATAACAGAAATCATGCGATGGAATCTCAGAAACAAAAAAACTGTACCTTTTACAACTTTGGTGACCGCTCATTCCTCCATAGGTTCTGATCTTTGCATGCATGTATAACTATTATTCGTTTCAAATAATGTATGTAAGTAATGAGTTTCGTGTCTCACACATTTTTGGCCACAAGTCTCACGCACTGAACTTGACAGGTCTGCAGCATGACCACAAAACTAGTCCTTTTTCGAGACAAAATGATTATTATTCTACTAAACGGTAAGTCTCTATACCCAGATAGTTCAATAGCGGCACGTAGACCTACATGAGCTATATGGTAGAGCTGAAGCCATAAAAATAGCCCCAACGGTGCGCAAACAAGCCGGACCAGAGATAACATAGTAAGTATCTCTGGCCGGACACAGTCTCGCCAGGTGCGAAAGGAGCAAACACATGCAGTAAAGATGTACAAAAGCACTTTCATTACAGATCTGTAAAAAGCTTAGTACATCAGCTACAAACCTCTAACAAGGCTCTCTTGTGAATTTAGGTCTGGGCTTGGGTCGATCCGTTTTGTATCACGTGATGCTACGTAAATTAGTAATATCAATCAACTATAATGATTAATAATCGTTTAGTATATAACCGATCGCAGAGGAACGAATTTGTTTGTAGGCGTGGCCATTGATGAAATGTCAGGAGAGCATCCATCCGGCAACCAATCTCAACGCACCTACCACGTCCGCATGATCCTGCTGGGCGAGGCGGGAGCGGGCAAGAGCTGTCTTTTCCACAGAATCAAGTACAAGACCTTCCGTGACGGCAGCGACCCACAGAGCGCGGAAAACCCACAGAGCTTCACCCACACGAGGCAGCTGTACGACTCCTACACGACTAACATAAGGCTGTCCGGAGGCACCAGGATTTCTGTAAGTGCATTTGATTGGCTTCTGGCATTCGTCACACGCCTACGCTTCGCTTCTCCCTTGTGAACCAAGTGTTACACGTGACACGTGCCGCACTTGCGCGCGCACACTTGCCTTATTGTGTCTACACCCTGCCCGAAATTCCCTCGTTGCTCAAGCTACTTAATTTTCCCACGCACATAGACTACTACCCCCCCTCCCCCCCCTCTCATAGCACACCCGTTCTTATGTTTTATTATTGGGCGGGGGCGGGGTTGCAGTTTTCTATTTACGACACCGCCGGTCGGGAGCGGTTCCAGTCCATGACGGCCCAGTACTACAGACACATAAACGTGGTCCTCCTGGTGTGCAGTGCGGACAGCGGAATGACCCTCACCAAGCTGTCCAAGTGGTACGGAGAGGCTAGGAACTACATCGACGACACAGCAGTCACCTACGCCCTCTGCGTAACCAAGGGCGACCTGCCCGATGGAGAGAAGGAGGTGACCAGGGGGGAGGTTGACAGTTTCGCAGAGTACTGCCACATACCACAGAAGCATATATTCGAGATCTCGGCCAAAACAGGGGACAACGTTTTGCACATGATCAAGGAGTTGTGCGGGGCCGTTGTCGAGAGCAACCAGAGCGACAGGTTGGGATATGACTCAGTAGTGCCCGAAGTGTCCGAGGTGTCTTCGCTCATCTTGTCTTCGTCCGTCGCACCTCGCTACGTCGCCTCTAAGAAGCCCAGCAGACAGTGTTGCAAGTGTTGTTGTGTTGTTCTGTGAATGCGTTGTTGTTTTTTTTGTGTGTTTGCGTTTGTTTATGAGTGGCATGATCCGAAAGAGTGAGTCACTCCATGTATGTCCCTGCACAGTGCCAAAGAAAAATTAAAAATTGGAAATTGATTTGCCTTGTGCGTGAGAGTGCACCAAATCAAGTGTACTGCCATTGTATTGCCATGGTGATCACCCCCATTAATATTTCAAAACATCAGTCATTCTCACATGATCTGTGCAAGTATATACCAACTCGCAATGCAATCACCCCATAGCATTAATGTGTGCACTTCACTTGGTATAGAACTGTGGTATGTCCTTCCCAGTGTACACCGTCCTCTCCACACCATCCTTCTCAATGCACGCTATTCTGATCACACCTCCTGAGCTCCCGTCACGTGACATGGCCAGGGAAAGGGCTGGGGAAGAGGCGACGATGTTAATGAGGTGCCACTGTGCAATGACAGCTAAGTAATGGATGCATGCAAATAAGTGACAAACAGATGTGTCAATGTGGCAACACATCCAAGATGTGATGGCACAGATAAAATCTCTGTCAGCACTTTGCTCTGCACACATCTTGGCATCCTGAAGTCGTTAATACAACTCGAGATCTTATAAACATGATATTCCCACCCCTCCCTCCTCCCACCCCATCCCTTCCCTCACTCCATCCTCTCTCCTCCCACCCCTCCCTCCTCTCACCCATCCCTTCTCCCACCCTTTTTGTGATGACTAGTCACATCACCATAGCAACACAATGCCTTTATCCCTCTCCTTTACAAACCTCCCAAATGTGTACTACACATTCAGTAGGGTGGTGAGGGAGAAGGGAGGGGGAGGAGGGTGGTGGAGGTGAAACTACTTACAATTCTTGACAAAGTCGATGCATTCTCCCTTGGACATGCCTTCTCTGAAGTGAGCGTCACAGTAACCATAGATGTAGGTACTGCCAGACCCTGGGGAGGCAGGGATGGGGAGGAGGACATTCAACGGAGCACTCGACACACACTGGTTCAAATTTCATCACCATGGCAACCGATCGGGGTGGGGCTTACCTCCAATGGAGTAGGGCTGTCGTAAGTACATCCCTCCCAGCGGAATGGTGTACACCTGTAGAGGGGAAGGAGCCATCACATAAGTACTACTGCCAACTGACACTGTGTGTGTGTGTGTGGGAGCACGTGGTGTGTGTGTATGTGGTGTGTGTGTGTGTGTGGGGGGGGGGGGCATACACACTCATCTGCAGGTGATGCACAACAATTGATGATTGGTCATTGTCACAAGACACAAATGGAAACCGAAACATGATTGGCCCCATGGAGTTTTGCCAGGTGAGCCTAAGTACACAATGCATGAAAATGGGTAAAATTTCAGTATTCTACTAGTAATCTCTGTATCCAATATCCCTGCATAGGGAAGTGGGAATATATTACTTCAGCTGCAATAGAAGAAAACGAAGAATGCTTCTATTCATTACTTTATTCTGAAGCAGTGATTGATATGCTGTTTTTATTGTTAATATTTTGACTCCCTCTTACATGTTCACAACAGTTAAAGAAGTCGTGGCATGCAGATTGTGAACCTATTATATTGTTACGTTGGTAAACGATTTATTTTAACCCTTCTAATGATTGAGTACAAATAATGCAGATAACAAGTATTATTAATAGCCAAGTACTTCTCAGAAATTGTAGACTACATTTATACCTTGCATGAGTCGAAATGCAGTATACTCAGTTGACAAAATTTGCACACCAAAATCAATATTGTGCCCCAACCATGTAGTTTTGGTGTCAAGAGACAGTACCTGTATTGTCAAAGCCATGAGTCAGCTCATGCCCAATGATCAGACCGATTGCACCATACTTGAAATAACTGAAACAGTATAAAAACGAGCAATAAATACATGATTCGTCAGACATACATGCACACATACAATTAATGTACAAAGTTGATGTGAATGAGACTGCACGTAAACATAATACAAATTGACTTCGGACTCAGCATCAATCGAATGCTCTATGTGTGTCAAGGTCCATAAAGTCTGTTCCATGACAAGCAGCATCGTACCATCATGTTCCTAACAGTTGCGTCATAGTTTCTGTGATAATTAACTTACGAAGGCCATCCAATGTCAATAAATGGAATATTTAGAATTCCTTCAAGAAGCACTGCAGTTATGCAATGGTGATAATTTATAGCTATTGCAATAATGATTCCAATTACCAAATTGGTTGAAATTTGGTGAATAATAAGCGTTGACGTTTGTTGGTGGATTTAACCAGCTGGGATGAAGATATATTATGTCAATGTATATATGGTTGTGCATAACGCATGATCATCTTACATGGTTTTATCAACAGTTTTTGGTAGGTTTGCAAATGTGGCCAGTGTAGAAGATGTTACGTAACTCACATAGCTTGCAAAATATGACGATGTATTTATCTGCAAGGGAAAAAGTCACATGCAGCATAATAGATTTTTAGTTAGAAAAAAACTAACTGAATTGTAAAGGGAAAGCAATTTGGTTGTGTTATGAATATAATCAGGGTAAGCCACCATTTGGGTGATTGCATCAACCTGAGAGAGATCACAAGTAATATACACTTGTCTGTACACAATTTGCGTTGCACCTTAGCATCACAAGCATGTACTGTTGTATCATCCAACCATTGGTTTGCATCAAGCCGCTCCTTGAATGCAGCTTCAATTTTCGATATCATCATCACCAAATCATCCTACATGTTTAGATAGGAGTTTATATTTTTTTAAATAAATAGACCTACATTTAACGAAAATAAATACACAAAATGCACAACTAATAACAGACATACACACACAAACTTAAATATTGAGGTTGCCATCAACGTGCAATGAGAGCACAACCATAGAGCCACATAAGCACAACGCTCACTCTAATGTGAATGTCATTAAGTGTTTGAAGCACTGATGCATGATGTTGTACGGTACGTTTCCTTTCAATTCTATTCAATACTTCACATGTTTCATCACCCCAGCACCTAGGAATGCATAAGGACATTCCATGTCAGATCATTCAATGGTGGGATTGCACCTCCTCAGATTTGAATTATATTTTGTATACTTGTTGAGTATATTTGGAATTATATGCACATCAATTATCACTTCTCTATCTCAATCGAATCTGGAGATTTGTGGTGATTAAGTATTCATTAGTTTTGTTACCCTTATGTCTTTAAAAATTCATATCTCATGTGTATCTTATCATTGGTCACAGAGCAAGGTATTCTTGAGAAGCCAAAACATAGGCAAATAAAACTATTGTATTAAATTATTTGATCGAGTTAATTAACTATTAACTTGTAGCACAATGTTTTGCAGTTCATGGGTAAAAAGGGACTGGTGTTTTAAACAAATATATCCGTATAGCTGCATGATCATAGAATATTAGAAGTTCAAAATCTGGATGGGATGTCTTGTAGTTTAATAACTTTAAATGTTCAAAGTAGAAACATTTGATTTTGTGTCCACCATGTGATGTCATGTATGGCTTCAGTCAATTGTGGCACATCGTCAAAACAAAATTTGATTGCGTGGTCTCTATTTGTACTAGCAATTTAGCTACAGATATTTGCAACCTCAGTGTTGCAAACAGCTTATGGAAGTGCTGTTCGGAAATGTGCACTTAACAGACTGAAATTTACACTTAGTTACGCATCAGCCTGCATTAGCGACATCAAGAGCTGATTAGTTGGTAAATGCATGCAAAAAAAAAAATGCGATCATATGTTCAAATTGTAGAAAAAAACAGTAACTCACTCGTGTAGTCCAAAGCTACAGTGTAGGTGAACCAAAAAGATGGTGACTCATATTATTTCCTCGTGTGACTACTTACTTATTTACACGAACCATGTAACACTCCTTTAATTAGTTTCTTGAATAACAGCAACAGCCATTCAAACAAATTATAGCATTTCTTCGCAGAATTTTTTTTCATGATGCAGCATTAGTGGTGATGCAATTTGGAGCGCAATGAAATAAAGTTCATGGCAACTTCAAACAGCATATGAACTTATATAACCAAACGGCACTTCCATAAGCTGTTTTCAAAACTGGACTCCTTGGCTTCATGTTCACACAGGCATGCTTTAATCTGTTAATGCATACAGAATAACTAAAAGTCATGTACCTTTCTTTCTAAATGATATTAATACCACTATGAGCAGCAACAGTATGTAAAATTGAGGGCATTGCAAATACTGGCAAGAGCTTATACTACCTTAATTGTCAATTTATTCTGCTTATAATATATGGTAACCCAATCTGATATAAATTCGTTATCATTTTGATAGACGTTTGATATAGGAACGGTATATGCATACTGGATGCCTTACTTTAGTCCCATTTGGGAGTATTTTGAGAGCATATATCCGCGCCAGTGCCATGGGCATTACACTCTGAACATAGCTGATACAGGTTTCGTAGCGTTGCGGTCGTCCTGATCCTTGAACTGTCTGGCTGAAGTTGTAATAAGCATCTGCAAAGCTCACCTCAATAAACCGGATATATGGGTGGATCAGCTGCCACAGAGCATAATTTTCTGTTGTGCTGGAAATTAATGGCATGCATACATATTTTTGGTTAGTATTTTTGTTTCCAACATACCTCGAATTGATGGTATTAAGTAACGTTGCCAGTTTTGTAAAGTATGTTGGAGTTTTAACAATGATGGTTTCTGAGTCTGTGATATTAACTCCAGCCTCATGTAATAATTTCTTAATATTCCTTGTCCAGTTGTACTGAAAAACGAATGGTACTACAGTGTATTGCATCATGAACAACATATCAAGGAATCAAAAAAAAGCACATGAATAGGCCTGAATATGAAGGCATTTCAATAGCAACCACATACATATGGCCAGTGTAAAGAGAGATCTCCAAGCTTGTATGGGTTGTATGTGTTGCTGAGAATCAGTTTATCATTTGGCACAAAAATCTGCAAAGAGGTTAAGGAAGTACTAATGTTATGCCAGAACAAGCACACATAACACTAAATCTGGTCAATTTGGAGTAAGTTAGTGCCATTACCTTTGCTATGAAATTGGGGTCAAACATGTTCAACTATAAACAACTGACCTTTGCTAACTGTTCCTCGAGGTTTACAATCTCTTCAGCTGCATTTTCATAAATGGAAGAGTCTATACTGCTATTCAGAAGTTTGAAGATTTTATGAATGTAATATTTCAAGATCTAGTGATAATTTGTTCATGAATCAACAAAGGTATGGTAGTTGCTTAGCATATCTTACCACTGTATATGTTCCATTGTCATGGTAATACTCAGATGTCGGAAAAGTCAATCCAGATTGTGACAGCTAATATAAAGATCAATGCATAAATTTTATTTTTCTAATTCACCTGGCCCTCTTCAGATGTAATTAATTTAATGATTTACCTGCTGCTGTTGCTTATAATCGACACAATTATTAAGAACGATAACTCGACACAATTGCTATAAGCTTCAGAATAATGCAGTAGTATAAACCGTAACTGAACCTTTCGTATAGACGTCGCGAACAGAACAGTACTACACTAGTACTGGAACATGTATGTAGGTAGTTTCAGCTGCATTCCATTGAAAAAGTAACCTATTTTAGCGCACTAAATGTGAAACATCGGGTGTGTCCACGCGCGTCACGCTGGAAAGGAAAAGCTTAGTTTTTCCATCAAGCTTTAAAAATGCACCGCCATGAACTGAATAATCAATTTTAGGCTCTAATGCAAGAAATTAACGGTTTAACTCTCGTTGTCACTTATAAGCGACACAAAACAAGTGATGAAAAAATACCACGGTATAAACCATCACTAAATCTATAGTACAGACGTCGTAATGAAATTCGAAAACCTACAACACTTCACTAGTACAAGAACACGTCTGTAGATAGTTTCAACTGCAATATAGACAATGAAATGAACCTTTTTTAGCACATTAAAATTTGAAATTTGGTTGTCACTAGTAGACAGTAGTGAGTTGCGTCAATAACAGCTTCTCTAACAATAGGATGAGCGAAATACAGCTTAAGACGGTAAGAATAACAAGGACAGATATGCAAAACACGGCAACTATAACAATACCCAGCGTGTCCAATGAGTTCAGCACCATCTGCATGGGACAGTTATCATACAAACACAGTGACAATCCTTGCCGACAACAACATTCATATAGCATCTAGTTGTAGAAACAAAAGAGTCAGTGGGCAGAATAGCGTTTCAAGTGTCATCGGCTGATGGATTCTCTCAATACGACGAAAACGATATACCAGTACCGCCATGTAGCATATTCATCCGTCTAATCTACAGCAAAGTTGTGCATAGAAAAGCCTTTCAGATCGAAAGTTACAATCCTATCTAACATTAGCTTAAAAATTAATACTTAATTCCACGATTACATTGGCGTAATTCAATATAGCAAGTAAACAGTTAAGTCATAACAATTTTTTCAACAGCGTACATGCATTGCACTACATGATCAACATGCAATCGGCATTGGAGAACAATACATGTACATTCTTAGTACTTACTGTTAAAATGTAGCGTGACGAGTTAGTATCGTCAACTGATACGTACAAGCTGAAAAATGCACCACTCCCATACAATCGCTGGTTGAAAAATGTATCATCATTGATGTCAAAAATGGATTGACCACTTCCATTAAGAAGATTTGCTCCTCCTGTGTATTTTATCATAAAAATATAAGAATAGTGTTACACAAGGTACAGCATCACCAATTGGTTTGACAAGTGTGGGTATCAATTTCTATGACACAAACAATGCCATATGTCAGATAGTTTCCAAACACCTATACAGAGAGTTTAATAATGTATGTTGAAACACTAATGCACGAAATGAAGACTAGATCACATGATCCCCGTTGACTCATGTAGTATTGTAGCATAAAAGCAAGATAAATGTCATCTACTCCTGACTGGGATCAATGGAACCAGTGGGAGGGGTGGTGAGTACATGGGGCTAGAAGCCCAACCACTCCTCTCCTTACCAGCATTTTAGACCCAAAAAATTCCCACCCTCCCTTAATACTTTGCAAAGATTAATTATTCTATAGCCACATCATTTGGTCATTGCATGCTACATGAACAAAGTTCTGCTGTTTGTTGGGTCATTTCATGTTTAGTTTTGGAGGCAACTTTTGATTGACTGATTGATTAGTAAACAGAACAGAAAACAGAAGACGTACATACACACATGCATTCTGAGGCAGGTAATGGCATGCATACATGCACTTACAAACTGCCTACAAAATGAGCCTACGAAAAGGGATACAATGTGTAGAATGATGTAAGGGTAATTAGCGCTCAGTCGGTACGAAAAACTGCAATATTTGATGAGAAGATAACATTCTGAGGTAAGGAGTTCCAAATAGGACTGGACAAATTCGACGAAAAAGTGAGGGAAATACATGAGGGGTAGACAGTTAGAATACATGAAACAAGAATGACACACTGGTCGGTTTGTTGAAAGAAATGTCAAAAGGAATAACAACCAGATTATTATTTTATAACACATGCCAAGATCGTAAAAGACTCTACAATACTCTAAAGACTGTAGAACCAGGTTAAAAAGGAGAGTGGTCCAACAACAGACATGTCCCAGATCAGGAAACTAAAACCAAATCAATTAAGTTGAAAACATGAGTAGGCTGAGAGACAGTCTGAGTAAAAAAATTTTCTGTACTACAAGCCAAAATAAATGATGGGAAGAGGAACCAAGACTGATAGGAACATCACTTAATAACTGGTAGATTAAAGCCTCCCACAAAGGACGATTTGTCATGTAAAAGAAATCAATCATTGACTTGTGTAGCTAACGTCAAGAATATGTGTTTTTGCTGATATCTCAGTGAAAATGCCCACCCAATATATTACTTCAAAATTTTACCTAGGGAACAGAGATAATTAATATGCCCAACATCTCTTTTTGAATTGGTCTTCATGCTGTCATGTTTCTAGTTGTCCAACTGCGGATACATACATACATGTACCCATTGAATTGAATGTTGCTACAGCTTGATAATGCTGCAACTGGAGATCCAATATGGGAAGATCCCAATCCAAGAAAAAGAGTATGTAAAGGATTATGGCTCTGGATGTCATCACTTTTACGATTGATGAGATACTGGAGTGGATCTAATCGTATCATTTCTGCCTTCTCAGCATTTGTTTTATTTTGAAGACAGCAGAAGCACTCCACAAACATCGTGGTCTTCATTCACTGACCCAGTGAAGACTGCTTACAAATAATTCAGAAAAGCATAGCTTCAGAAAAATCCTTACACCAACCAGTGACCATAGCTTGCTACAGGCCAATATTGATGGGAGCCAGTACATGGGATTGGGCTGAAGAAGTGTTTTCATCAGTCCACACTAGAAGACAGAACAAGTGCACCATTTATTGTTTTTGTTTTTTAATAAAGAAGAGTCCGGCAGTTGTGGAGGCATATTTCGACAATGCAAATGCTATGCCGTACATGTACACATCAGTCTTGCGTCATTGGAAAAACGCACACATGGTGGCATCACAATTTTGCTACACCCTTTGGCATGTGTGAGACAGATGTATATCTTGCTTTCTGGTATTTTCATCCTATCACCCCAATCTTTCCCATTGAGGAACTTCAAAGAGCACCTATCTTTGCAGCTACTTATCTATAATCATAGCTTAATGAAACTGGGCCTGCATCACGTCTCCAGAAACTCGTGCCGTAGTACCCTCTGTGCAGTCATTACAGACAGCAGTTGCGTGCAGAGCTAATGAGCAGCCACAATGAGAGAGTGTTCATTGTATCAATACAGACGTCAGCAACTGCTGCAGGGTGAAGAAGGCCCCTCCCACAGTATAATATAATGTAATTTTGAAATGGGTACGCAGTTGTGTTCAGGATTATGCAATTTTAATATAGACAGGCAATTTCAAAATTCAATTTTGAAATTGAAACATTTAAAGTTCGTGTGGAGAATGTTATAGCACGCCCATGTATGATCAATGCAGCATAAATACCTACATCATGCAATTTATTCAAGTTAACTGTGCAATAAGGTAGTTGTCCCTGATCCTGATGAATTAGGGAGCCTGCAGTGCTCTCCAATCAATCCCCTCCTAGGGAACTACCCTTAGATAAGCAGCTTATGTGTACTTTATTGTTACTTACTACCTGTGTACACAAGTGCTTGCAAATATTGAACTCCTGGCTGAATCATGATGCCAAGATAAGCACATATCCAAGATCACGACATACCTGTAGCCTTTATAACATTCAGCAGAGGAGCTGCCCCAAGTGCTTCAATGGCATTAATATTCATACATTCTTGGTACAGACCCCGTAGTTTCATTGTAACAGGTACATCACTGTCAAGATTTCCCTCAAGAAGTGCCTTCAGAGCAGCTTGGTTCCTGTCACTCAGTTCATCAAACATACCATACCGGCCTTTTCCTGCATGAAGGAAAGTGCTCTCAAAAGTGCTCAAAAGTGGGAATTTGATTTCATGCATGGAGCATAAAATAAGTTTGTTCATCCTGTGTTTGTGTATGATATACATTGTGGCACTTGGTACCAGTTTGCCGTTTGTTATGACACAGCTAAATAGTTGGTTATTAGCAGTGTTGATCAAAGACATGAACTCTAGCACTTCAATATTAATATGTACATGCGAACAGTTACCCAGGTAGCTACAATTGTCACCGATGCCGGATGCCAGATGCCGTTACTTTGCAGCAACAATTAATTCAGTCATTTGGTGACAACTGCTGTGAATTCGAGACACCAGTCTTTTTAATTATTTAACTCATGTAATTGGCAGATCCTTCTTCTGAATACAATATTGCTACTTATCGTAGAACATAATCCTGGTGAGTACTTTAATGTTTAAATTTCATTTAATTTCAGGCACCAAGCAACATGACAAACATGTATCAATTTAGGCATCAATCAGTTAATACATTATACCCTGAAACACACACCACTTGAACCACATGTAGGGATACGTACACTCTGTGTCAAGATTTGCCTAGCTCTAGCAAATTTCACAGCACCATTTAGTCCTTTTCAAGAGGCATGCTAGTTTATTGAAAGACCTACCCCATGACCACCTATTGCTTGAAGCAAATTTCTAATGCATGTGATGATGCATTTTTGATTTATACTACTGTTAGCTGCTACATCCGTATCCATAACCACGGATGCAGCATCAAGGCACACTCCATTTTCTTTATCATGTGTCATTGTATGATTTCACACTACTGCACAGTGTAGCAAATCAAAGTAGCAGTTAATTTGTTTATAGCAGGTACAATCGTGGCCTAAATAGAAGCCACAGCTTGTAATCAAGGACTTTCGAATGCATTCATGCTCAAGCTGTTGACTGCTTAATTGTTGTCAAGCACTTGTACAAAACTCATTTATTGCTTGGAAATAAAAACAATCATGCGCAAATGTGTGTGTATGCTCTATGAGTTTTTTTAAGTATTTCAGTATACACTTGTTATACACATATTATGTATTTGGCATGCATAACTGCACTACACAGCCATACAGTGCTATTCGTATTGTCAACATAAAATTGTGATGCCTCAATAACATACACATTATACAGGGTCCAGGAATGAATAGGACATGTTTGAACCAAAATAGCTAAAGATAAAAATCAGTTATTTTGAAACTAAGATTGTGGGATCGGTCGAATTTGTTTCCATTATTCTAATTAAACCTTATCATTCGAGCTAATTAACATCAATAAAAACAAAAAAACTAATCACTTTGAAAGTTTACTCATGTATTTTTAAAATTAAAAAACAAATATTTGCTTAATCAAAAGTTTAATAGGCAAAGGTCTCCTATTCCATGTCCCATATGGTGGTTTGCATCTTGGTGTAGATCTGTGGCCATTGTACAGTGGTAAGAAATGAGTATTTTTGTATTTCTGTAGTGTATGTGTGTGTGTGTTGTGTGTGTGGTGTGTGTGTGTGGCATGTGTGTTGTGTGTGTGTGGTGTGTGTGTGGCATGTGTGTTGTGTGTGTGTGGTGTGTGTGTGTGTGTGGAGTTGTGCATGGGTGTATGGTGGTTATGTTAAGCCCACCATCCCTCCCTCGAATTGTGTTAACTACTCTTTGTAGGTAATCGAAATTCATTGTTTGGTGATTTCCTTATCGGATTTGGTTTCAGACAACAAATTTTCTTACTGTACAGGTCTTTAAAGTTAGCTAGCTGGGTATAAGTTTTGCTTACATCAATGTTGGCTTGTCTTAACTTAATGCTATTACTGGGAGTGGTGTGATTCCCATAAACCTGTCCATAAACTCGGGAATTGCATAGAGCAATGGTCAAGACCTTTGGATAGTACAGTGGATTATTACCACACACAGGTTACTACACACAGCACAGGGTAACACAAGGTAACACACATACAGAAATCATGCTAGACACACACACACACACACACACACACACACACAGACAACACATATAGACACACACAGACACACACAGAACATACACATAGACAGATGCACACAGACACACACAGACACACTGAGACACACAAACACAGACACACACACAAACACAAAACACACACACACACACACACACACACACATGGACACACACACAGACATACAGACACATACAGAAACATATGGACACTCATCTATCAATAAAGTATGCATGGCAATCGATGGGTAGAGTGGGGTCAAGGTAGGGAATTTCGCAGGTCGAGACCTTTAGACTGTATATCACACACAGGTTAATAAACACACAGACACAGAAATACACATCACCACACAGAAACTCATTTTTTACCACTTTACAATGGCCACAGAGCTACACCAAGATGAAAACCACCATATGGGACATGGAATAGGAGATCTTTTGCTATTAAACCAACTGACGTATTACAGGCTCAAAAGGGGTCTTCAGCAGCTACAGTACATGAAATTAATCAAGCTCTTACACAGATATCTCACAAATAGCTGCTTCAGTGCTACTTTAGACACACACACATCCGTACAACAGTTTAGGGGCCAGTGGGGTCCAGATTGACTATCCTCGCATGGCATTTATCATCAGCATGTAACTTCGATCTCTAATTGCGATCGAGCTGGCCAGTTAGTTTGCTCCGAGCTGAAACTCAAAGTGACATGATTTTGAATTTAATTTTTCTAATGCTATAACCTAGTACGGGCCATCTAAGATCTAACCGCCTGATTGATATATGCGACCCATGCGGCCATCATTATTTTGTGTACCTGTAGCGATGCGCGTGTGTTTGGGCACGTACATTTGCACTAGCACTGGCACGTACTGAGAGCCATTGCCGTAACTCACCAAAACGTTTGCGCGGTGTTTTTTTTTTGTTATCACAAGCGCTGTTGTGCTATTTGAATTGGTGCGCATCCTATTCTGCATTCATGGCTGTATATGTAATCGGTCGTATTGCACGGTAAGATTTTTATATTCTAAGTCTTACGGCTAAACTAGACGTGCATGAATGTACGCTAAGCTTAGGTGAGATGCCGTGAGATGTTAGTGTGCAGGGCTACGTTCTTCGCGATCGAAATCAGCGAAATCTCGATCTAGACACCCAGACCGGCGCAAATTAATGAAACGCGTGACAGCAAGGGAAGGTGGGGTAATTTCATGCACTGAACGCATGGGGGTGGGGCTCCCAAAGCGGGCTTGGGAACGGGACGGTAACTACCGCGGCTCTATTTGCGCATGCGCCTTCATTGCACAATAGTAATAGTAATACATGAGCAAACAGGCTCACTTTTAAAGTGGCTAATTTGTTGTTCCTATTGAAGTTAATTAGCTCGATTGATAATTTCCAATTAAATAATGTAAACAAATTCGCCGGTCCGAACTCACAATCATGGTTTTAAATTTTAAAATAACAGATTTTTATCTGCATCCTATCAAATAGTATTGTGGTGCAAACATGTCCTATTCATTCCTGGTGTAACTTACAGTTCTAAACAACTGGTCTGGCTCATTAAAACTAGTGTACTTTCTGCTTCAGCGTTTATACCAGGCAGTGCAAAACACAATGTAAACTTTGTCACTCATTCACTAGCCTTAAATTATGCTTTGAAATATTTTCCCGTTGTTTTATCAATATTTATGTGCTCAAAAAGCATTACATATTATCCTTTCATCATCATCTCGAGGGAATTTTACTGATGCATTCAAGCACTTGAATGATTTAGAACAATTCATGC
The DNA here is from genome assembly GCA_013339895.1 of Ephydatia muelleri. NCBI lineage: Eukaryota > Metazoa > Porifera > Demospongiae > Spongillida > Spongillidae > Ephydatia > Ephydatia muelleri. Next base: position 1,321,043 of record JABACO010000008.1, on the reverse strand, counting down.
TTACACCCTTCATGGATGAATGCACAACTACTAGTACTTAGGCTTCATCAGTGGCATACATATACAACATAATGAAATATTAGAAAGCTATCACAACATGTGACGTGTGAATAATGGACACATTATACTTGCATACGACTTCACCATAATCAAGCTCAATGACTTGTTTTGTACAACGGTCTGCATATTGCTTGTCTCAGTGCATCTAATGTGGGAGGATCTTCAAGCGCAAAACTGAACAGTGTCAGGGACCACTCCTCCTCAAAGCAACATACGCCAATGTGCACAAGGCAAGGACGTATGAAATTGGAAATAGAAATCTCGCTATAAAGTGTATACCCCAAGTAACAACTATGACTTGATACACCTCATAATTGGTTCAAACACCCTTCTATGATGCCATCTACCCTGCATCATGGCTTCCTTCACTTTTCAATGGATTCAATGGTATATGGTCTGAGAACTCTGTATTCAGTCTTCCACAATCCCTTCCAGTTCTGCAAACTCTTTTCATGCATGGTCTTAAAAACATAAACACTGGTTTAGGACATATTCTATCTCATAGTGGAAACATGTGCCCTAAAATTGTAATAGCAAGGATACTGCAGGTACTGAATAATGATGGGACACAATACCCTAGTTTCAGTACATATGTAATCAGCTGTGCGACAGTAATGTATAAAATGAACAAATTCGTTACTGAGGATATCTGATGTAATGATACCTTTACAGATTTCCATTTATTTATCGCATGCATAGGCTTCTGACCCCAGATGACACTTCCTTACAAACAAAATGAGAATACGATTCAGTTAATAACATGTACACTACCTGGGGGGAGTGATTTTGTCTTAATCCATCCTCCACAAGAGAAGTTGTAGAAGTCCTGGCAAGGGTCAATGCTTGTATCAAGGCTGCTCAGCACACGCTTGGCCAGACTGGTGCACACTTCGGTGTTACAAGTAGCAGTGGCCACTGTAGTCGACGGCTTTGTCAGAGTCACTCCTAACACCACAGAAACTCCAATTGCCACAATGACCACCCCCATCACCGCAAGTAGTGCAATGGATGTGGTATTTGAGCATCTTTGTTTCACACGTGGTGCTCCTTCACCCTTGCGCTCCACTAATAACACAGTCTCATCCTTATTTACTTCTGCCATTTTCACTGAAGTGGAACAAGAGTAACTTCATGTGAGTCTCCTCAACACAAACTTTCACCACATTTTTTATTGGTGATTTAATAAAGTGGCATGATCGTATGTTAGTCAGAGGCTGTTATTTGATATATGTATGTGACCAATTAAAGATATACTATATACAATACAAGTGTATAAGAAACAAAAGTTAAAGATAACTACGATGAATGATTGCAGAGAAGTGTCAATTGCTCTGGGGTACACAATCATGCAGTTCAGCAAAAACAGTGTACATAGAATTATGTGGTCATGTGCTGCAGACCGTCTTTTGTGACAAGTCCATCTTTTGTGCCTATCCATCGTTTGTGACTGGTCCATGTTTTTGTGACTGGACTGGATATAATTGAGTCACATGTCTCCCCAGTTGTGGTTAGGGTACACGAACGCGGTGCTGTGCACAATAGAAACCTCTCCCCTCCACTTAACCACACATTATCAGTGCATGCAGACAGGATGATCCCTGGTTAGGTGTACTGCTCTGCTTTGTAGTGGGACACGCATCTACAAAAAAGGATGCTGAATTGCCGATCATTCATTACGTTTTCCCATCAATCGATTCCTGCATGCGAATGCTGAAATACTAATAAAAAACAATTTTAAAAGTAGCAGTCACATGCGTGTTATTCAACGCTACACGCTCGGCTAAATGGGAGCACATGTATGCATGAAATATTACACATTCTCACCGATCTCAGCTGCGGGTCAGTCCGAACCACGGCGCGGCCGCTACTGACAGAACAAATAATAATTCTGAGCCAAGAGCACGTGAAGTACAGTTCATGTACGTACTGTATAGATTATATAATTAACTATTCTAAGAAGTTAAAAATACGCAGGCGCGCACGTGGCTAGCTGGCTTGGAAATGGTTAGTCACTTCATTGTCTCAGGGTTTATCTAATCTGCTCTTTAGGGAGGTTCTGCACACATGTAAGTACAATAAGATACAAAATAACACGATGCGCAAACATATGAAATGGCTGCTTAAAGTTTTTCCAAGTGTCAAGTGACGTCCTGAATAAAGTGTGAGTGGAAACTACACTTCAGGATATTAAGAAGGGTCACACTGATTAGATCTTCTGACACATATAGTTTGGGTTCTAATTGCATTAACTTCCAGGCATAATTGTGGAGTTACTTCCTACTTCTGTTAATCTTAAGCTTGTGATGCCACCTTAGTAAACAGGGCGAGTGGGAGGGGTGCTACAAGTTACAGACTGATACTCAGACGTTGCAGTAAGGGCATGATAGGACATGGATAATTATTGTACTGCTTGCAAATGCTTCTTCAGTACCTTATAATACTTTTTCTGATGTTAATTTCTGTTCTTCCCCATGTAGAGTGAGACCATAGTCACTACTTTCGCTAGTGTACCGGTTTTATTTTGTGGATTTGATACAACCCTTTCAAGAACTCCCAGCATTAATATATTTCAATGGTGAGCTATTGCAGCTCAAATGTTTGAATTGTTGGAGAACTTGTAAACATTTTGCTCCTACACTCCTGCCCCCATCTCCCCGAATCATTCACTTTACACAATTAAGAATTCTAGCATCATATACATGTGGTTACTGCACTTGATTTTCTTATGATGTTTTATTTTATCTTATTTTATTTTGTTTCTTGATAAGGTGAGACACAGCTTGACATCTCCAGGACTTCTGCCTTTAGAGCAGTTTGCACAATTAATCAAACATGGTCGGTATCAATTTCCTCTGTATCCATCTGCAATTGTATTAGCCACCAATATACAAATAAGCATCAAAGTCCCAGTTCCATTCCATATCATGCCATCCCTTCTCAAGATGTCTTATGATCAGACATTCCAAGGAGGATTTGGACCCATTGTAATTGGTCAGAAATTCTTTCCTGGAGACAGATCAGATGTTAAATTTCTGGTGGAACAAAGAGAGACAGATATACTGATGACACTTCCTGATGCACAGCTAATTGGGTATATCTGCTCTGTTGTCCCAAAGCTTCATCTCAGCAGTGTACAAGGCAGTGATGAAATTCTCAGTGACAATGACTTATTGCAGGATCAAGCTGCAAATTACAATTCAAGTTCTACCATGAACTGACTGTTATTCTTAATTAGATCATTTTGTTTAAGCTGATGTACATTTAGGACAACATAACATTATTTTAGCATTGTGATATGAAATGTCTATCGTGGTATAATCTATCTGCATGCCTTGTGAAATACAAATAAACAGCTGTTGTATGGAAAGGTACATGATTTTTATTATATTTTATATAATGTTTTCTGGAGTTATTTGGTGGCGTAGCTTCACTGTGTAGTTTACCCACCACAATACGCCACATTTATTATTATTTTTGCACACTGGAACAATCAGAACATCATATGGGGTTTCAAGAATATTGCTTGTGGCACTGCAAGGAGAAATATGGCAGAGCACTTGCATGTTTTGTCATGCGCACACACACTAATTTGTGGCCACACATCTGCACTGTTTCAGTGGGAGTGTATTCTGTTTGCAGGAGTATGTCTTGTGCATATGTCAGTGCATGCATACAGCAGTTGACTGTTCAGTTCTCAGATGCCGTTTTCTTTGCACTTTAAGTTTTGATTATTATTGAAATGGAAACTTAAATTGATATGTATGTAATTTGTTTTCCTTGCATGTAAACATGCATGTAAACTGTTCATGTCGCCGTGCAAATGGGGGATTTCCCCTTGTTGCACTCGCAGACAATTGTTCACTGTTCTGCTACAATTGATCACAAGCTGTACCTCACTGGCATCCTGTGCAGATTTTACATAGATGACATAACCTCATGTGCAGACAGCAATGCTTCAAAGATTTCTTTTGACAACACCTTCCACTCCAGCACCATCATCTCTCACACCTTCATTGACTACCTCAATCTGACTCCTACATCTTCATTGACTAGGACCTCAACCTGAGAACCTCCCCCCCCCCCCCCCCCCCGCCCCCCCTTTTCCCCTTCTAGTCTGCAATATTCCAACACCTCATCAACTTGTTCAAATACTTCCTTGAGCGGGTCACAAAAAATCTCCTAGGCAACCTTAAAATATACTGTGGCTTCTTCAACATCAATAAGCAAATCACACAAAACACTGAAACATTCCTGCCTCAGTGTCACCTTTACTAAACACCGAACCACTCACTTGCTAAAGCATATCACTCCTATCGCACCATTGCAATAGCTGAGTAATTGACATGTTGATTGCTCAAATTGTGGGAAATAGGAGAGTAAACTTGCGTGTCCTGGCCCCCTTCAACTGTATTGGCAGGGGGTCCATGATCCCCAGGGGGTCCATGATCCCCTGCCATGGCATCTGCTTTCATAATGCTGTAATCATTACATGGACGTTGCAAGAATTATTCATTATTTGCCATGGCTGCTTCAAATAAAATACTGACTGAACAGACTGTGACTGAATGTGTGGTCGAGAGTACAGGCAGAGACACAGAGGAGCGTACATGATTCTTCCTGCTCTTTTTCATTTTCGGCATGCGATCTATAGTAGTTATTAAACGTTATTATTTTATTAAATATGTTATTTACATCTTAAAATAAGACACACGGCACGCAAACACTTAAACACGAAACTAACGCTTTTGTCCAACAAATGTACAACCTCGGCTTACAAACAACTATATTTAATGTGATGGATCACTTGGTTACTCCACAACCCCTTGCTGGACCCGACCAACCTCAGACCTGTCAAGTGTAATGCATCAGACGCAAGACTCGCGCATTTGCCTTGTTCTCGCGGTCACTTGCATCGCTAAGCACAATAAATAATACAATCATATTATTGCCTTATGCGCATGCGCGTGGTCGCAACAGGAGATCAAGACGAGAGTTCAAGTAATGGCCCTGCTTCTAAACGGAGATCAGCAGATGCCAGCCAGCCGGAAATAACCAGATGCGTAGCCATGGTGCAGCAAAACTGAGACACACTTACACGCTAGTCTGGCGTAGCTCAGCCACGTTTATTTGCGGAGGGTATGCTACGCCTGCCAGATTATTTACAAGTGCGCATATTTATACGAGTACAGTTGATATGATAGTCCCGTTCATGGTACCGGTAGTAGTAGAAGCGGGCCAGCGACCGCAAGTACTAATTACTTTTTCTTTAGCAGTTTTCCTTTCAGTGCAAATGCTATAAAATATATATCCTTACGATTTTCCGATTTTTCTCTATCCACTGATGCAATCGGAAAATATTTTCGACTTAAAACCTCTCGATGTATTGGAATTTCTGGATATGAAACATTGTGATTTCTTTTGAAGGTGTTCCTTGTTGTACTGCCACGCTGCCTTCTTGTGCTACGTTTTTATGTACCATATTCTCAAGGGTATTTTTGGCACCGCGCGAAACTATATGCAGCTGAGCCCTTGCCTTTGCACTTATTACGGGCTTCCGGTCACACGACTCAGTCTTGGACAAACTTTGGCTTCCTCAGCAGTTTGAGCTTCCACTGTGCTTGCCATGGCCAGATGCACGGCGGACCTTACACAATATGCACGTGATCGGTCTTTAGATATAGACTCATTACTGCATGCACCACTCCGACACCATGTACTATAGGCCTACTTCGTACATATAAGTAGAGAACACTGTTTGCAATCTGTGTTACGTGTGAATCGATGAATTACACCAAACATAGTAAAGTAGACTTTACTATCTATGATTACACGCAGCTAGGACCTCATGTACTCTTCAGCGACAGTTACCAGAAAGGTTGAATTGTCTTTGATATGGGCTCAGGTTACGTTGTGTAAACTTGCCACGGGTGCAGTTGTGACTAGATATTAACTCCATCTGCAGTTTAGATATACAGCAAATACGAATGTAGACGGTTGCTCCTTCATGGCAAGAAATTTTCGCTATTCTATATTTACACCTATATGTTTTTGAACATCAGTTTTGTCTTTGTGCACAGATGGAACGCTCAGTTGGCAGAATTAACAGCACAGCGCACCTGGCTGGATTTGCCCAAATCATCCACAACCAACCATTTTACAGTTTTCAGGCTTTCAAGCGAAAAGATATCATTATCTAACAGAAATTGTAAGGTCCCGTGATAAAGTTTACGTAACACTAAAGGTCGGTTCTCAAACAGCCTCTCCCCTACTAGGCTTAGTTATTTCTCCAAGGTGTCTTCTCAATGGCCTCTCTCCTCTCCTAATCACAATACCTCCAACAGTCAAATACAAACGCACATCACTTGTGAACACATCATATCTACCACACCTCTTAAAACTACAAAGCCTCAGACAGTATTCTCCGTCAGACCTTCAAACGATGATCCCCTTCCTCGTGCGCTCCCCGGGTCCAGTCTCGTCATAATTCGATGGTTTTTTAATGATCCACTTCGTCTTCTGAGAGAATGTTCCCTGAACCCATTATGTAAACTTACCACGGGTGCAGACCTTACAGTTGTGGCTAGATAAGAACTCCACCTGAACACAACAGCAAAGAAAAAGATGAGACAGCCGATGACAGAAATTCTTGGCGATGTACATGTACACTTCATATACATGTTTTGAACACCAGTTTTGACTGGAGCGGTCAATTGACAGCGACTCGGCTGGATTAGCGTCTCGACACGCAAATTAATCGGCACAAGAAGCATTTTTTCGGGCTCTCAAGCGGTATTGTTTTTTTTTCTGTTTTGTTTTTATTAGTTGAGCTTTCTTGCCTTTGGAATACATGTATGGGCCAGACTAGACTGAGTGATATCCTTATCTAACAGAAATCATAAGGTCTGTACCCGCGGTACAGTTTATGTAGTACAAAACCACCAACTGACCCTTGATGTATTGTGGAGGTCTACCTGGATACTCCAATTTTCCACTTCCCATACCATGGTCTGCTCTCAAACAGCACCCCTCCTCTCCCTCCCACCCCCCCCCCACCCCTTCTTTTCTCAACAGCCTCTCCTCTCTGTAACATTTCAGTTAATTAAGATGTACGAGCATGCGCGGACAGATTATTGTATTGGAGAGTGTCGATTGGTTGCTGTTCTCTTGCGTGAGTGTTGCGTTGCGCTACTTGAGCGAGCCTAGTTAGTAGCCACGTTGTTACATGGAGGTCCAAACCGAGACACGACAAGAGGTCGTGGTTTCAACGCCGGTCACAGCCGAAGGCCCGGACGGTCTGGCTTCACAGCAGGAGTCCGGAGAGGAGGAATGGCCGCCGCAGGGACAAGTATTTGCACTGAACTCTAGGCGTTTAACCTCCTTTCGCCTCAAAAGAATCGGCGAATCGTTAGGAGTGTCCACGGATGCATCGGTATCGGAGATCCGACAGATGATTGAAGGCAGACTTCAGGACATGGGACATGAACCGTGCAACGTACAAGTCATTGTACAAGGCGATGGTGAGCGCGCAGTATTGTACCTTGTGGACGATAGTGGTACAATACGGAAAATTAATGGCGGCGACCACGAGGTCTTGTCACGTGATGGTAGAAATGCGTTAGAAAGGCCTCGAGCGGTCAGCGAAGAACAGAACGTGATCAAGGAAGGCCAAAAAGAGACTACTTCTGACGGCGATATTGAACCACATGACAGTGGAGATGGTGGAGAAGAGCTGGAAGCGGAGCTGGAAAGGCTGAGAGCGGTTGTTGAAGAGCAGAAAGAAACCATTTCTACTCTTGAAGGACACAATGAAACCATCCGTGACTTGGAGGATGGTCTGAGTGAAGCAAGGTTGGCCATTGAATCACATGAGAAAGAAATAGAAGATCTACAAGCAGAGATTGCTAGGGAGAAGCAGAGATCAAAGCGGTTTTGGAAGCTTCGGTGTGAATTGATGTTGGAACATGAGGAGTTGCTCGAAAAGAAAGAGGATGAAATAGCACTTCTAAAGGCGAAACTCAATACTGAACACTCCAAAAGCATCACAAAGATCTCAAAATCTATACCCTTGCCGGTGAGCAGTTCTAGGTCTAGTAGTAGGAGCACAAGCCGAGAAACAAAGGACAATGATGAACAAGAGGCAAATCAAGTGGATCACAGTCGGCAAGTGCGAGGGAGAGGAAAGGCACCGCCTGTTGATCCTTTTACAGGTGAACAACCAGATGTCCTTTGGGAAGACTGGTTATCTACTTTTGAGAGGGCGTCCATATGGAACGGTTGGTCTGAGTCGGAAAAGTTGTTACAATTAGCAGGTCACTTGAGAGGTAAGGCCCTTCAAGAGTGGACTCTACTTGGTGCGGATGCCACTGAGAATTTTGGAGCAGCCCTGGCTGCACTGAGAAATAGACTGGATCCAGGTGGGCCTGCTCTTGCAGCTCAAGATTTCCGCCACTTAACACAGCAACAGGGTGAAATTGTGGCAGATTTCATACGCCGTCTGGAGAGTGTTTTTAGGAGAGCATACGGAAGGGAGAAATTGTCTGCAGAGACAAGGGATGCCTTGCTGTATGGTCAATTGCAAGAAGGTCTCAGATATGACCTGTTGAAATCTCCAGCTGTGTCAGGAGCTCGCACATACCAGGAGTTGTGCATCTCAGCCAGAAGTGAAGAACGTCGGCAGAGTGAGCTGTTAAAAAGACAACAATACCATCAGCAGCAGAGTTCAATCAAACCACTGAAAAAGCCAGGTGATAGGGATGAGCTTCAGACAGGGAAAGGTGCCAGTTCAAACAGTAAACAGCAGTCTCAGGGAATGAACAAATCAAGGCATTGCTGGAACTGTGACAGGGCTGGTCACTTCGCTAAGGACTGCAAGCTTCCTAAACGAGAAAGTGTTGGGCCTACCGACAAATCGTCAAGAACCAAGATGGTGAAGAGTGGAGATTTGGATGACCCATCAAGTTATTTGCAGTCAGACTCTGACGAATCATTGGATGTTAAGGTTGTGCATGTCACAGACCGAGGGAGTGAGCCCAAGTGTGTCCAGGTGGCAATTGGTGGTGTACCGTGCTTTGGCATAGTAGACAGTGGAGCTGATATTAGTATCATGGGTGGCAAACTGTTCAAGCAAGTTGCAGCTGTGGCAAGACTGCATAAGAGAGACTTCCAACGACCTGACAAAACTCCACGAGGCTATGATAGGAAACCATTCCACATTGACGGCAAGGTGAACCTCGACATCTGTTTTCAAGACAAGGTGATGAATACACCTGTGTATGTAAAAATGGATGCTCCAGAACAGCTGCTATTGTCGGAAGGCACGTGTAGGCAACTTGGAATTATATCTTACCATCCAGAAGTGCATCCCGTGAAAGTACCGAAAAAGATGCACAATAGAAATTGTACTGTGCCTGCAGTTAGAGTGCGACTCATCCAGGATGTGCGAATTTTACCTTACCAGAGCAATACGGTTAAGGTCCAATTAGATAGTGTGCACCAGATCCCAAAGAACACACCTTTACTGCTCGAAGCTGATAGCACATTGTGGGATGAAGTGAACGTGCAGCTAGTGAATGCTTTAGTCCAACCTGCAGATCACAGCACGGCATTAGTTACGCTGGACAATTACTCTGGAATATCCCAGAAAATGGAGTCTGGGAGACAGATTGGGATAGCACAGTCTGTGGAGGTGGTTGCTCACATGAAGAAAAGCTACAATGGGAATTGCAGTAACTCTCTTTGTCTTGGGAGTGTGGTTGGAAATGTTACGAGCCCTGATAACGAAGGGCGAAAACAAAAGTTAATAGAGCATTTGGTATCAAAAATCTCAGATAGCTTTCTTTCTGAAGAGGAGCAGGACAGGCTGTTATCAGTGATTGGAGATTATCATGATGTGTTTTCTCTGAATGAAGGAGAGAGAGGAGAGACAGATCTAGTCGAGATGAATATTGATACGGGAGAAGCTGCTCCAACCAGACAGGCAGCTAGACGACTCCCATTTGCAGTGCGGCAAGAGGTTGCACAGCAATTGAAAGAGATGCAGGACAGTAATGTGATCCAACCGTCAAACAGTCCATGGGCTAGCCCAATTGTACTTGCTCGCAAGAAGGATGGCACACTACGAATGTGCGTGGATTACAGGAAGCTTAACTCAGTCACTAAGCCGGACAAGTTTCCACTACCTAGAATTGATGATCTATTGGACCAACTAGGAAAGTCGAAATACTTTTCTACCCTTGACTTGGCTGCAGGTTTTTGGCAGATCAGAATGAACAAATCATCAAAAGAGAAAACAGCTTTCGTCACTCAGAATGGATTGTTTGAATTTCAAGTAATGCCTTTTGGGTTGACGAATGCCCCGGCAGTCTTCCAGAGACTCATGCAAAGGGTGATCAGTGATCTAAACCCACCTGAGGGACCAGATTTTGTGGGAGTCTATGTAGACGATCTGCTGATATCCTCACGCACATTTGAAGAACATCTTGTCCACTTAAGCAAGGTTATGGGCAGATTACGGAGTGCTAATCTGAAGTTAAAGCTGACCAAGTGTCATTTTGTAAGACCCAGAGTGGAGTACCTAGGCCATGTGATCTCATCTGAAGGACTGAGCCCTAATCCAAAACAGGTGGCCGCTGTCACCAACTATCCTCAGCCACAATCATTGACTCAAGTGCGTCAATTCCTGGGGCTAACTTCGTACTATCGTAGATTTATTGGACAGTTTGCAAAGATTGCAGCTCCTCTGCATAACTTGACAAGGAAGGATGTCAGCTGGAAATGGAATGAAGAGTGCCAGCAAGCATTTGAATGCCTTAAGCAAAAGTTGGTGCAAGCTCCAATCCTAGCTTACCCCAACTTTGAACGGGACTTTGTATTGGAAACGGATGCTAGTGTGAAGGGGATTGGTGCAGTATTGTCGCAAAAGCTTGATGATGGAAGGTTACATCCTGTGGCCTATGCTAGCAGATCCCTTTCAGTTGCAGAGAGAAACTACAGCATTACAGAACTGGAGACCTTGGCAGTTGTTTGGGCTGTTCAGCATTTTAGAGCATACCTGTATGGGCACAATGTGATGGTGATTACGGATCATTCAGCTGTCAAGTCTATACTGGAGACACCGGGTTCCAGTGGAAAACATGCCCGATGGTGGTTGAAAGTATTTGGGTGTGGCATTGGACAAGTAAACATTGTGTATCGACCAGGTCGTGAAAACACTCAGGCAGATGCTCTGTCACGTAACCCAGTGTCATCGGCAGATGAAGGGCAAGTAGATATTGAAGCTCACGTGATGCAGATGTCTGCACTTCAAGATACAGATATATCTGAACTTCTAGACATGCCCCTTAAGCAAAAAACAGTGGTAAACAACTTTTATTTGGAGCAGCGTAAAGACAGCAACCTGAGAGAGCTCTGTGATTACCTGGAGTGTGGTACTCTACCAGAGAACAGTCAAAGTGATGTTCGCCAGCTGGTGGCCAAAGCCATGCACTTCACCATTGTTGATCATGTACTGTACTTTGTTGATCACCAGAGGGGAAACAGGAAACGAGCAGCCGTACCTGTTCATCTTCAAGAGCAAATACTGCTAGAGAATCATGGAGGTATCATGGCTGGTCACTTCTCAGGACAACGCCTTTACAACGTTGTTAGTCGTCGTTGGTGGTGGGACACACTGTATCATGATTCCTTTGAATTCAGCAGGAACTGTGCGGAATGTGCAGTTGTGTCAGGTTACGGAAGGAGGAACCAACCACCCCTGCACCCTATCCCAGTTCAACGACCATTCCAGATCCTAGGAGTTGATATTATGGAGTTGCCAGTCACTGAAAAAGGAAACCGTTATGTTATTGTGTTCCAAGACTTTCTAACAAAGTGGCCGTTGGTGTTTCCTGCACCAGACCAGAAGGCCATCCGGATTGCAAGACTCTTGGCTGAGGAAGTCCTACCCTTGTTTGGTTGCCCGGAAAGTCTCTTATCAGATCGGGGAACCAACTTGCTGGCGTTAGTCATGCAAGATGTGTGTCAGCTTTTAGGCACCACCAAACTCAACACCACTGCATATCATCCTCAGTGTGATGGCATGGTGGAGCGCATGAATCGAACGCTCAAGTCAATGCTACGGAAGCATGTTGCAAAATTTGGTAGCCAGTGGGATCGGTATTTACCCGGTGTTTTATGGGCCTATAGGAATACACCACATGAGTCAACTAAGGAAAAACCATCCTTCCTTCTCTACGGAGTTGACCTTAGATCACCCACCGAAGCAGCACTGTTACCAACTGAACAACCTGGACTAATTGAGATCAGTGATTATCGGGAGGAACTCATTCTGTCCCTTTCATCAGCACGAGAACTTGCAGTCAGTAGTATCCAAGCAGCTCAACAGCGGTACAAGCAACAGTATGATAGGAAGTCAAGACCTGTAACTTTCAAGTTAGGCCATTGGGTTTTAGTGAGATTTCCTCAGGATGAGACTGGCAAACAGAGGAAGCTGTCACGACCTTGGCATGGGCCATACAGAGTCACTCAAATCAATGACCCTGACATCACTGTAGTGAAGGTGTTCTTCCCTGATGATGGCCCAATCCAAGTGCATCAAAGTAGAGCTTGTATGTGTCCAGAGCAGCTACCTGCCGGATTCTACTGGTACGGTGGCAATCGAAAGAGTGCTGGTAAAGTTCCCAAGTGGGTGGATAGGCTGTTATCTCAGGGTGATGTTAATCCAGAAGCAGTTGATGGGCCAGATATCATAAGGGAGGAAACCCTTAGTGAAGCCACCCCATCTGATGCCCTGGATGAATCAGATGTCTTGGATGAATGCGGTTCGAGTGATGGAGCAGTTTCAACACTACCTAGCAAAGAAACTACTGTTCAGCCAGCCCCGGTTTCATATTCCCTGAGGGACCGTTCAAAGATCAAGCCCCCTCAGAGGCTAAGGCAGTTGATTGAATGAAAGATTCGGGACGAATTCTTCGAAAAGGGGAGAGTAATGTAACATTTCAGTTAATTAAGATGTACGAGCATGCGCGGACAGATTATTGTATTGGAGAGTGTCGATTGGTTGCTGTTCTCTTGCGTGAGTGTTGCGTTGCGCTACTTGAGCGAGCCTAGTTAGTAGCCACGTTGTTACATCTCTTACACCACAACACCCCATATCTCACACACAACACTACAAGTAGCACACTTTTAAACATGACCAGCACAAAAAGCATACCCAGAGTTACACACATGTATACTACCCAGCTTCAATTCAGCCATGTTATATGTGTTGTGTGTGTGTGTTTGTGTGTGTTTGTGTGTGTGTTTGTGTGTTTGTGTGTGTGTGTGTGTGTGTGTGTGTGTGTGTGTGTGTGTGTGTGTGTGTGTGTGTGTGTGTGTTATGGAGAGGTTGCTGCCTCAATTTCAAGCTTGGCTAATTGGTGCATGGTGCTCTGTATATACATATACATTGCAAATGTACATGTACAAATGTATATATAAAGATAGTTTGGGTATGCTGTATACACCTAGCCAAGCTCCAAACACTTTGGGTCATTGATTTTATGCTTTCTGGTCTCAGCCTCCTTTGCTGCAGCCCCTTCAGACAGGCTTGCTGATGTTAGGATTGAAGAAATTAAGGAAGAGGTCACCGTGATGTCAAAGGCAGCATGTTTCCCTCTCTCCCAATTGAGGACAAGTACATCTGTTGGCTAGGTATTAGGTCAGGTGTAAGACCGCTGCCCAACTCTACCCTCACTCCAAGGTGGGCATGATGGCAGAACTCAACAAACACGTCACACAGATGATTGTGGCAAGTATTTTACAGGACAGGGGGGAGGAGATTAACTAACCACTTGCACTTTGTACTCAAGCTCACAATGATTTTTTTCACACTGCCAATCAAACAGTAGACAGCCTGCATAATACACCACAGTGCCACATTTCATAATTGCATTGATCTTAAAACCCCAGTGGTTGGAAAGCATAAATAAGGGGATTGGAAGCAGAGGCAATTAGCACTGATCTTCGCGGCGCATCCTAGGTAGAAGCCATTGAAGCGCTCCTTGCACCGCGTCCGCCATGCCGTCTGAACAAGAGAAGAAAGAAAAAAAAAAAAAAAAACACACAAAACAAAATAAGGCATTAAGTGACACCAGGGTTGTTGTACTTAGGAGGGTCTTGCCGCGCAACCGACCGTCGAAATATCCCGGCCAAAATAAGCGGTCACGTAACACATAATCACGTCCTACTCAAGCAAGGATTAGTTTTAAAACTTATAACTTCCATCAATGCACAATACTACATCAGGAATATATTTAAAGCACAAAAGCGAGGCTATAGCTTTACCAGGTAACGAGCGGTTACCCGGGCCAAAAAAATCCATCCTTTCACTACTTTGAAGCGGAAAACTAAAGACTATGTATTAGGCTAACGTACATAAGAATACATAAGTCAAACCAATATTCATATAACTATTCGTTGACCGCATTATTGCAACGTTTTGTTTTACCTTTTAAAAGATTCAAGCGAAAATCTCAGAGTCCTTTTCATCACTACCTCGGATGTCCCGCGCATAGGTATAGTGCACGTGATGCGCTTCCAATCCCCTTACTATATTATATTATCTCTGGTGCGTGTCACGAAGGGCGGATTGAAAGCTTACTCGGTGTCAACACACGCATATACAATAATGGTGGATTGAACGTTGGGTAGTATGCATGTGCAAGCCTTCTTATAGGCATACATGCATAAACGCAAGCGTATCGGTACACACACAGAGTGTAATACGTACTATAGTAACTGACCTTGTATATTAAAAAAAAAGTGACTTGAGGTGTTAGTTATAAATATCTTGCAGAAATTATAAGTTAAGCTGTTATCGTTATTTGCGTCACAGTATATATTAACGTTAATGTAATTTTTCCAAATGTGGCCTGGAAACGAGCGAGGGTGTTAAAGTAGCGCCATATATGGCATTGGCCGCCATTTTTAATAGTATTCATTGAATCATGAGCACCAATGACTATTATAATTATAAATCCTCCAGGAACAAGGTAAAAAATATGTTTTTCCCACAGTAAAACACATTGGACCAGAATCTGTTGCCGCAAGTGAAAAATCCAAGATTTATAGCTGGTGGAATATTGTAATTAGGTCAGAAAAACTTTCTATGTACTTGTCTAAGGAAAGCACTATTTTGCCTCCAGGAAACAAACCTTTGGATATTTTACAATCTAAGACTGAGGATACTGAGCAACGTTGCCACAAGTGAAGTATCATCTAATTCTTGGAATAGTTAGTAATGATCAAGTATAGGTTTTTGCTGTACATTATTAATATCCCTTATTTTATTTTTGTTACTCAAATCTGAATATGTGTAATGTAAGTATTGATGTACAATATAACAGACATAACAATAACATCTACACACAGACATGCAAAAAATCAGTAAGATGGTGGCATTAACCTGGCTAGGATTGATGTAGCATTTGCCCTAACCAGTTGTAAGTTAAGGCGGCCATAAATGTCAATGAGGGTTACAGATTTAGGTTTGTTACTCAGGGTGGTAATTCTCGAGGCAATTGTCGAAAACAGCAGTGTAGCTTCTCTTCCCCATGCTCCATAGCTTTCTGCCACTACAGGGATGCAAACCCAACCCAGCTCAGAACACTTAGGGTCGTTTCTTGAATATTTTATAAAAACGGATCACGGATAACAATCATATTATGTCTTTGTAAATATGCATAACAGAAATCATGCGATGGAATCTCAGAAACAAAAAAACTGTACCTTTTACAACTTTGGTGACCGCTCATTCCTCCATAGGTTCTGATCTTTGCATGCATGTATAACTATTATTCGTTTCAAATAATGTATGTAAGTAATGAGTTTCGTGTCTCACACATTTTTGGCCACAAGTCTCACGCACTGAACTTGACAGGTCTGCAGCATGACCACAAAACTAGTCCTTTTTCGAGACAAAATGATTATTATTCTACTAAACGGTAAGTCTCTATACCCAGATAGTTCAATAGCGGCACGTAGACCTACATGAGCTATATGGTAGAGCTGAAGCCATAAAAATAGCCCCAACGGTGCGCAAACAAGCCGGACCAGAGATAACATAGTAAGTATCTCTGGCCGGACACAGTCTCGCCAGGTGCGAAAGGAGCAAACACATGCAGTAAAGATGTACAAAAGCACTTTCATTACAGATCTGTAAAAAGCTTAGTACATCAGCTACAAACCTCTAACAAGGCTCTCTTGTGAATTTAGGTCTGGGCTTGGGTCGATCCGTTTTGTATCACGTGATGCTACGTAAATTAGTAATATCAATCAACTATAATGATTAATAATCGTTTAGTATATAACCGATCGCAGAGGAACGAATTTGTTTGTAGGCGTGGCCATTGATGAAATGTCAGGAGAGCATCCATCCGGCAACCAATCTCAACGCACCTACCACGTCCGCATGATCCTGCTGGGCGAGGCGGGAGCGGGCAAGAGCTGTCTTTTCCACAGAATCAAGTACAAGACCTTCCGTGACGGCAGCGACCCACAGAGCGCGGAAAACCCACAGAGCTTCACCCACACGAGGCAGCTGTACGACTCCTACACGACTAACATAAGGCTGTCCGGAGGCACCAGGATTTCTGTAAGTGCATTTGATTGGCTTCTGGCATTCGTCACACGCCTACGCTTCGCTTCTCCCTTGTGAACCAAGTGTTACACGTGACACGTGCCGCACTTGCGCGCGCACACTTGCCTTATTGTGTCTACACCCTGCCCGAAATTCCCTCGTTGCTCAAGCTACTTAATTTTCCCACGCACATAGACTACTACCCCCCCTCCCCCCCCTCTCATAGCACACCCGTTCTTATGTTTTATTATTGGGCGGGGGCGGGGTTGCAGTTTTCTATTTACGACACCGCCGGTCGGGAGCGGTTCCAGTCCATGACGGCCCAGTACTACAGACACATAAACGTGGTCCTCCTGGTGTGCAGTGCGGACAGCGGAATGACCCTCACCAAGCTGTCCAAGTGGTACGGAGAGGCTAGGAACTACATCGACGACACAGCAGTCACCTACGCCCTCTGCGTAACCAAGGGCGACCTGCCCGATGGAGAGAAGGAGGTGACCAGGGGGGAGGTTGACAGTTTCGCAGAGTACTGCCACATACCACAGAAGCATATATTCGAGATCTCGGCCAAAACAGGGGACAACGTTTTGCACATGATCAAGGAGTTGTGCGGGGCCGTTGTCGAGAGCAACCAGAGCGACAGGTTGGGATATGACTCAGTAGTGCCCGAAGTGTCCGAGGTGTCTTCGCTCATCTTGTCTTCGTCCGTCGCACCTCGCTACGTCGCCTCTAAGAAGCCCAGCAGACAGTGTTGCAAGTGTTGTTGTGTTGTTCTGTGAATGCGTTGTTGTTTTTTTTGTGTGTTTGCGTTTGTTTATGAGTGGCATGATCCGAAAGAGTGAGTCACTCCATGTATGTCCCTGCACAGTGCCAAAGAAAAATTAAAAATTGGAAATTGATTTGCCTTGTGCGTGAGAGTGCACCAAATCAAGTGTACTGCCATTGTATTGCCATGGTGATCACCCCCATTAATATTTCAAAACATCAGTCATTCTCACATGATCTGTGCAAGTATATACCAACTCGCAATGCAATCACCCCATAGCATTAATGTGTGCACTTCACTTGGTATAGAACTGTGGTATGTCCTTCCCAGTGTACACCGTCCTCTCCACACCATCCTTCTCAATGCACGCTATTCTGATCACACCTCCTGAGCTCCCGTCACGTGACATGGCCAGGGAAAGGGCTGGGGAAGAGGCGACGATGTTAATGAGGTGCCACTGTGCAATGACAGCTAAGTAATGGATGCATGCAAATAAGTGACAAACAGATGTGTCAATGTGGCAACACATCCAAGATGTGATGGCACAGATAAAATCTCTGTCAGCACTTTGCTCTGCACACATCTTGGCATCCTGAAGTCGTTAATACAACTCGAGATCTTATAAACATGATATTCCCACCCCTCCCTCCTCCCACCCCATCCCTTCCCTCACTCCATCCTCTCTCCTCCCACCCCTCCCTCCTCTCACCCATCCCTTCTCCCACCCTTTTTGTGATGACTAGTCACATCACCATAGCAACACAATGCCTTTATCCCTCTCCTTTACAAACCTCCCAAATGTGTACTACACATTCAGTAGGGTGGTGAGGGAGAAGGGAGGGGGAGGAGGGTGGTGGAGGTGAAACTACTTACAATTCTTGACAAAGTCGATGCATTCTCCCTTGGACATGCCTTCTCTGAAGTGAGCGTCACAGTAACCATAGATGTAGGTACTGCCAGACCCTGGGGAGGCAGGGATGGGGAGGAGGACATTCAACGGAGCACTCGACACACACTGGTTCAAATTTCATCACCATGGCAACCGATCGGGGTGGGGCTTACCTCCAATGGAGTAGGGCTGTCGTAAGTACATCCCTCCCAGCGGAATGGTGTACACCTGTAGAGGGGAAGGAGCCATCACATAAGTACTACTGCCAACTGACACTGTGTGTGTGTGTGTGGGAGCACGTGGTGTGTGTGTATGTGGTGTGTGTGTGTGTGTGGGGGGGGGGGCATACACACTCATCTGCAGGTGATGCACAACAATTGATGATTGGTCATTGTCACAAGACACAAATGGAAACCGAAACATGATTGGCCCCATGGAGTTTTGCCAGGTGAGCCTAAGTACACAATGCATGAAAATGGGTAAAATTTCAGTATTCTACTAGTAATCTCTGTATCCAATATCAGCTTATCATGTGTCTGACCCACCAAAGAGCACCCCTGACCCCCGACATGCTGCATACAGCCAATGAATGGAAGCCATTGTGCTGAACACCGTCAACACAACAACTGTCGGACAGACTGGCTGATGAAGCACATTGAGTGGTTCATGTTGTGATTGTGATGGTGTGTGTTGTGATGATGTGGTGTGCAAGTGGGTGTGGCAGCTACCTGCCCTCCATTCCTCTGGTCCCACCCAGCACATATGATGCCAGCAGACAGCTGCTCCCGGTAGTCATAGCAGTACTTGCGGAACAGAGTGGCAGCTGTCTTCACCAGAGGTGGCTCATCCATCTCAACACTGGGGAGGACGGACACACACACGCACACACACACACACACACACACACACACACACATACACACACATCCATGAGTAATCAGAGGTACACCTGAGAAGTGCCAATACACCTTGCAAGTGCAGGGTTAAGCTGACATGTGCCAGCTCAGTGAAAACAATGGTCTGAAGACATACGTTTGAGTGTCCATGTGTGCACAAGCACACAATGACAGGGACAAGGTCACACCTTGTTTCAACTGTCAGCCAGCTACCAACCTTGTTGCATACCAGACAGCCAGCATACTTTCTTGTTAGACATGTCTTTTTATCACTTGTCTAATACATTTACATTATGGACCCCATACCTCTTCATGCTATTGTGTGGTGGATTGGAAAAATGGCATCCTGTGCTCTATTTGTAGCCCACCGTTGTACGTTGCATCCCATAGTAATGTTGTCTGTTGAGGAACGTTTGACACCAACCCTTCAAAGATGATCGCATATCATGTTAGCCTTTCTTTTCAGGTAGGTCTTCAGTACAACGAATAGGAAAAGTTTGAGTATTTGTGAATAATTATGAATAATTATGAATAATTATGAATAATTATGAATAATTATGAATACCATTCACAGAGCAACATTGACTACTTGAATGAGATTTTGAAAACCTCCTTCGTTAACAGTACATTCAACACACACACATGCACATACACATCCACACACACACATGCACACACACACACACACACATGCACACACACACACACACACATGCACACACACACACACACACATGCACACACACACACATATAACATGCACACACACACATGCACACATGCACACACACACACATGTACACACACACACACACACACACACATGCACACACACACACACATATATACACATACAACATACACACATACACAAGGACACACATCCACAAGCACACACACGCACAAGCACACAGAGAAGGGCTCACCTCAGCAGCTGGAGGTTGTAGCGGACAATACCAGCAACAGTTTGAGTGTCAGCCGCTGATCCAGACCTACAGCAGTAGATCCGGTCTGTGACCTGAGTCAGCTTATCAGTGACCCTGTTGGCTACGAAAGGACTGCACCAGCGGACCGATCAGTGATGAACACAAAAAGGAAAGATGGACGTCACAATGCAGCTGTACAATTACTAACCTGTACTGCTAATAACCACAGCAAGCTAATAACCACAGCACAGCTAATAACCACAACACAGCTAATAACCACAACACAGCTAATAACCACAACACAGCTAATAACCACAGCACAGTTAATAACTACAGCACAGCTAATAACCACAGCACTACCACACAAATTGTAGGAGACAATAAGTGAAAACACACCTCAAAGCTTGTAGACAAATGCATGTACATGTTCAACAGCTCTGCCTACACAACTACACCTACAGACCAGCAGGTCAAGTCAAACCAGACACTGCTCTATCTTTCTGGTCTGATGACTGATCACATGACAATAGTACGCATCATGTGATCTTATTGCATGGCAATAGTGCGCATCATGTGATCTTATTGCATGGCAATAGTATGCATCATGTGATCTTATTGCATTGCAGCAAAGCATAGATCATGAATATGATTGAAAAGGGTCGATATGCTGACCAAACATTGACTTGGTTAGTTATTTAAATTGGCACTGCATCGAGTTTGAAATATATCATATTAAATCTCATCTTGAATACAGAAATTGAAATGGAAGATGAACTGGGGGAAGATAACGATGAAGCATTACATCCACACTGTTATCCAATGATCAAAAAACAAGATCTCGCACAGAATGTATATGATCTGGGATTAGTGCCTCGAAATTTGTTTTCCCAAAGTGCTACTAACACCGAGCGATCACTTGGAGAATGCATTAATTCAATACTTTAACAAGATTATGCAGTGTATATCAACTGATTCAAGAGACGAATCTATTTCTTCCAAAGACTCGTACTACACACCAACCGAGGAAGGCATCCAATCAAAATAGTATTATTATAATACCCAACCTACTCATTTGTCTCCCAACATATGATTTTTGAGGAAGCAGAACGATCACAGCAAGCAAAAGCAAGCAATTTTTGCACTCCATTGCAAAAATCCAAGTTTTGGTTATGTAAATAGACAATTATTTGAATAACGATTTGACGGGCTATTCTGCAACCCAAAAGAATCGATCAACTATGAAAAAAAAAAAGAAATCACAGTAAAGAAAGGATTTCAAGCTGCCTATAACATTAAAAAAAAAAAGTTGATTTCTATTGTAATGAATCTCTTAAAGAATGTTTTATGAAATCACGACTATCTAAAGCCAGCACAGATTCGTCATTTGTGCTACTGGATGATAAATTTCTGTATTATATGGTCTTCAATTTTTTTTTTTTATAGATATATATTATATTCACAAATGCTAAGCAAAACACCTAGCCAACCTACAAAAGTTTTAATTAACTGTCTCTCTTCCCATAATGGATCTAGCCACAGACCTCACCAGTGAGATGCTGAGGCAACCATAGATATCCCTGACAACTGAAGACTTGGGTTGACCTTGTCTCCTCTCTAGTTTTCTACGTCTGTTCTTTGAGCGAGCCTTAGGTCTAGCCTCATCCAACAGTCATGGTTTTTGAAAACTATCCACTGTCTTCAAGAAACGTTGAACAGTTATGTTGGCAGCTCATGGTCAATAAACTGAAACTCTGTCTAATTGTACCAGAAATCTGGTTATCAATCATTTCTCAATTGTAAAGAAAATGTTTTGAAAAGCATGAATAGGTATAAATAAACTTGAACAGTTTGTGCTGGGGTATGAGCTGTGGGACCAGTTTACTAGTTCACAAGATGGAAAATATGTTGAAGGTGTACATGTACCCATGTGATTGTTTTAACACAATTTGTGAATACTATTTAGTAAAATTATAATTTATAATGGTTTCATATCTACCCTGGGCCTTCTGCTAGCTCTCGTGTGTGGGTGTGGCTAGTGTGTGATAATGATATGGAGTGTTTATGTCATCCTATGGCACGATTATAAATTTGCAATCGCATATACATGTAATTTTAGTCTGAACCTCCTGTTATATACAGTGACGTATGCAAATGCTTTCTTAAATTGAGAATTTCAAGTTCTCTTCATTGGTCCTTAACTTCTACTAGTGCATCCACTTTGGTTAGGATTCCAGTTTATTGGAAGTTATTAGTTGCTTTTGTTATCGATGAAGCACACTGCATTACTCAATGGAATATTGTAATTACCTTTATATGTCGAGGGGTGACTACTTCAGGCAAGAATTCTGCAACCTCGGGAAAATTCGTAACTTCAATCCAGCCAGTATTATAAAGTCTTGGGCTTTGACAGCCACAGCTACAGCATCAACTCAGAAAAAGATCATTCATATTCTAGGCATGAAAGATCCTGCCATAATAGCTATGTCACCAGACAAAGCCAAAATGTCATACTGAGCAAAGAGAGAGTAACTGTGGAAGAGACATTTGCTCCACTTGAGACATTTGCTCCACTTGTTGCTAGGTTGCGAGTAGAGAGAACCGGAATGTGCTGCTGTCAGTGATGCTGAGACTGTACATCCATATGTCAGTGATGCTGAGACTGTACATCCATATGTCAGTGATGCTGAGACTGTACATCCATATGTCAGTGATGCTGAGACTGTACATCCATATGTCAGTGATGTACATCCATATGTCAGTGATGCTGAGACTGTACATACATATGTAGCTACTTTCTCTCCCCTTGGGGTGTGAATTTGCAGAGCCAATATATCTGCTCCAAATCTATCCAATCAGACTTACGTATACTGGAGTTATTCAGAAGGAGGTTCAAGAGTGCATTGTTAAGCCTTTCTCTTCCACAAGTGCCCCTTTCCAGACAGTCGTGTGCACCATTGCATTTGGGCATGGGTATATACTATGCAGATGTCAAACAAGCTATCCACTGGAGGACTGATTTGGAAACATGCATGCATGAATCAGTGCAGGACGGAATGGTCAACCATCTTCTGCTATTTTATATTTCAAGAAGTCTGACTTGAAAGCCTTCCGGTTCAGGGTTTACCTTTACAGTTAAGGGGTTAACCCCGAATAGTAAAAGCTTGAATTACTAGCAAATAAACTATCAGTGTAAGATTACCAATTACCATGTTTGTTTATCTACCTTTGCCTAAGAGATGTACTGCATTTCATAACACAAATAGCAACATTATATCAGAAATAATGTATCTCAATATTTCGAGAAATACCACGCGTGCATATATTATATTAATTCTTGTTAGCGCAAAAATAATTTAACCATTCATAAAAGTTGTGTATCCTCGAATGGTAAGTGCCAAATAGGTTGGCTGTTTGCTCTTACAATTGGTAGAATTTTAAAATCCATAATGCGAAAATGAACCAAGAATTTTGACATCAACTATGTACGGGGTTAACCCCTAATTTTCGAGGTTAACCTCGTTACGGACTGCAAGACATTAACTGATGGGAAGCAGAAGACGCCAAATGGTGTCTGAACATTAATTTATTCAGAACGCAGTAGACGCCAATTGGCGTCCAGCTTGAAGCCACTTAACAATAAGTACCTGTTTAGACAGCAGATTTTCCATTCATTTGCACATTTTGTCAACACACTTGTCAGTTAATATACGTTTAGATGGATTGTAACAAAGTTCGTTTGAACCACATTTAACATAGAACAAAGTGACAAATTAGAACTACTCGTGTATGCGAGAGACGAAGTACGACAGTTCGCATCGAGTGCATGCAGAATGGCAGACCACGTCAAATGTACGCAGGAGAATGTCTTAGAGTTACCTTGAAAAGACAACAGGGCTCTAAACGGTGCACGGTTGTTGTGGTACTGTGTAGCCATGCATACGTCATGTAGAGCCATGCATACGTCATGTAGAGCCATGCATACGCCATGTAGAGCCGTGCATACACCATGTAGAGCCGTGCATACACCATGTAGAGCCATGCATACGCCATGTAGAGCCATGCATACGCCATGTAGAGCCATGCATACGTCATGTAGAGCCATGCATACGTCATGTAGAGCCGTGCATACGTCATGTAGAGCCGTGCATACACCATGTAGAGCCGTGCATACACCATGTAGAGCCATGCATACGCCATGTAGAGCCATGCATACGCCATGTAGAGCCATGCATACGTCATGTAGAGCCATGCATACGTCATGTAGAGCCATGCATACGTCATGTAGAGCCGCCATGCATACGTCATGTAGAGCCATGCATACGTCATGTAGAGCCATGCATACGTCATGTAGAGCCGCCATGCATACGCCATGTAGAGCGCTCGCACATCTTCATTAGCGTGTAAGTGCTTTGTGCTCCAAGAAGACGGTAGACGCTAATTGAAACAATGCTCCACCTAAAGCCTACAAACCAAAACGGGACGACAGCTACCTAAAATTTGAATGAATTGAAAATTTTGCTATACAAGTAGTTTATGAATAATTTAATTTTAAAAGCGTATAATCAGTCAAGGGCAGTAGATCCAAAGACATGTATGCCACAGGAGTCATGCAGAGGCTATGCTGCCACAATAGCAGTATCTGCTGTGACATACGATGTACGTCTTGTGTGAGTGTTGGCTGTAACAGTTTCCCAGCTGAATGGAAATAAATCTAACTCAACTTTATGCTTTACAGTAACAGTGTTATGTACCAGGCAGGAGGCAACAGATAGCCAAGGGTGGGAGTGACAGCTGCATGCATGATTAAACCAAACATGTGACTAAGAGTTGGTGAGCTAGCAGCTGCAGTGATGCTATCATGTGACTGAGGTAGTGCTGCAGTGATGCTATCATGTGACTGAGGTAGTGCTGCAGTGATGCTATCGTGTGACTGAGGTAGTGCTGCAGTGATGCTATCATGTGACTGAGGTAGTGCTGCAGTGATGCTATCGTGTGACTGAGGTAGTGCTGCAGTGATGCTATCATGTGACTGAGGTAGTGCTGCAGTGATGCTATCATGTGACTGAGGTAGTGCTGCAGTGATGCTATCATGTGACTGAGGTAGTGCTGCAGTGATGCTATCATGTGACTGAGGTAGTGCTGCAGGCAGTGCTGCAGTGATGCTATCATGTGACTGAGGTAGTGCTGCAGTGATGCTATCATGTGACTGAGGTAGTGCTGCAGTGATGCTATCATGTGACTGAGGTAGTGCTGCAGTGATGCTATCATGTGACTGAGGTAGTGCTGCAGTGATGCTATCATGTGACTGAGGTAGTGCTGCAGTGATGCTATCATGTGACTGTGCCACCTACTATTAAAGCAAGAAGGCCATCATTGCATCTTAATTCCTACCTTAATGTAGTTTGAATTAATAATTTCAACCTCACATTGTCAGGCATAACTTCAGAACATTGATTTTTCAAAATGTGTTTATTTCGATCAACTAATTGGGATCGTTTCTACGAAAAGGGACCTAATGCCTGTTTTTTCAAGAATTCAATTTGTTTTAATATTCGAGAAGTCTGAAATGTCCTCTACACATTGCTTCTTACGCACTGAGAATCGAAGTATCTGTCATGGAGTTGTAAGGCTCTGAATGTTTGTTTAATTAGCCATACATTTCTATTGTGCGTACTGGAAATTTTATAATGTATGTGTTACGTCCCTCTTCGCGGAAACGATCCCAATAGCTCATGGATACGATCCCAATAGCTCATGGATACGATACATCTACCAATCTGAGGTAATGACAGATGATGATGATGTTGATTTTGAATGATGGTTGCAGTGACAATGGAGATGGGATGGTAGATGGCAAAAATGATGAAGTAGCTAGATTTTCATTAGATAGATGAAAATGGTGATGGGCTGTTCACTGAAGGTGAGCTAATGGGCCTGTTTCCAGATCCTAACTCAATTCAGACTTTCCCAGCATCATGTTGATGTGCTTTTGCGCACTCTTGGATGGTGCCCATTAACGGATGTAAACATGAACGACAGATGGAGCCTAGTGTGCCGACAGATGGAGCCTAGTGTGCCGACAGATGGAGCCTAGTGTGCAGACTGATAGACGCCTTCAATCTGCGTCGTGTCGAGATCCATCATGGCAGATATGTGTGGACGTGTTGATGAGTGCCTGAAGGAGCAAAGATGCAGTGATGACCTGTCAGCAGGGTGTCTGAAGGTGCAGGTTGATAGATGCAGCTGATTCAGAGACAAAGGTTATCATTTAACTGGAAATTTAAGAGGCAAGGAAGAAATGGATAAGAAGGAATACGTGGATGTGTACAAGAAAGCTGGCACTGCACAAGTTTTGTGCCTAACCATGCCTTACCATGGAGCTGGAAGAGCAGCACCAAGCCTTAGCATGGAGCTGGAAGAGCAGCACCAAGCCTTAGTATGGAGCTGGAAGAGCAGCACCAAGCCTTAGCATGGAGCTGGAAGAGCAGCACCAAGCCTTAGCATGGAGCTGGAAGAGCAGCATCAAGCCTTAGCATGGAGCTGGAAGAGCAGCATCAAGCCTTAGCATGGAGCTGGAAGAGCAGCACCAAGTCTTACCATGGAGCTGGAAGAGCAGCACCAAGCCTTAGCATGGAGCTGGAAGAGCAGCACCAAGCCTTAGCATGGAGCTGGAAGAGCAGCACCAAGCCTTAGCATGGAGCTGGAAGAGCAGCACCAAGTCTTACCATGGAGCTGGAAGAGCAGCACCAAGCCTTAGCATGGAGCTGGAAGAGCAGCACCAAGCCTTAGCATGGAGCTGGAAGAGCAGCACCAAGCCTTAGCATGGAGCTGGAAGAGCAGCACCAAGCCTTAGCATGGAGCTGGAAGAGCAATAGGGTATGG
Source organism: Ephydatia muelleri (assembly GCA_013339895.1). Classification (NCBI taxonomy): domain Eukaryota; kingdom Metazoa; phylum Porifera; class Demospongiae; order Spongillida; family Spongillidae; genus Ephydatia; species Ephydatia muelleri. The sequence goes on along the minus strand of JABACO010000008.1, from coordinate 1,294,009 downwards.
CTGGTCCTCATCCCTAAGATATGCAGATTAATGATCTTCACTATTCAACACACACACTTTATTAAGGTACACCATACGCCATGCTTCAATAATGAACCACTAGAAATTAAACACTGACAACAACAAATACGACAACAAATATGACAACAGAGAAACAACAGACAACAGAGATGACAACACAAATATGATAGCACAGACAAGAACAAAGATGACCTGCTAAAGTTCCGTGTGGAAACAATCATGGCAAATCACAGCTTATCGCAGTAATGATGATTGCCATAAGAATTAATACAAGATATTGCATACAAATCACCACTGCTAAGAAAATCTTGATTTTAGATATCACGATTATTTCCATGTGGGTTGCATTCATTGGAATATTGGGATGCTTACAATCGTGACAATAAGAGAGACACATGCCAAGTTCTTCATATCCCACCAGTGCCCAGACCCATATGCCCACCAGTGCCCAGACCCATATGCCCACCAGTGCCTAGACCCACATGCCTACCAGTGCCCAGACTGACATACCCGCTGGAAGTTCTGGAGTCAGCTCCAAGAACTACTCCTCCTTCATATTCCACTGCCATGATGCTTGTCTGCCAAGAGGAGAACACAATGAGACAAGTCAGGCCTAGATTATTAGCAAGCTTAGATACCAAAAGTGGCTATTCCCGTGGTTAATCCACGCACTTTAAATTAAGATAAGATGGCTTCCGGTCTGGACTGAGACATGAACTCAGCAACGAGAACTACACTCAGACACGGTAGATACAATCCTAGCCCAACCATACTAATTACACCCACAGCTTGACGTATGCGATGATATCCTGATCTTGTCATCCAAAGAGGTGAACGATCATAAACGAAAGTAGCCCAATGGCTAAAAACACTGACAACTGAAGGGATCGGAAGTCCGGAAATCATCTTCACACTAAATATTCTTTGTCTCTACATCAAGATTCACTCTAGGTGCAATGAATAAACGGACAGCTGCTTGCGCTCTAATTAATCATATACAAACTTTTGAACAAGGGATACAAGCAACGTACCCCAGTGAGCACTTCTTCGCCCCACTGTGGAGCAGTTGAGGGCATCACTGCACTTGGAGTCCTAGAGTTCTTCAAATAATTGTCAACGAGAACCGCCATGTTTCTCTCTCCGGAGGTATATTAGTTAATTAACTAAGTCAGATATTCAAAATTTGAAGAATGGATGTTCCCGCCCTCCTTCGGAAACTTAGGGACGGTCAAAAAGAACTCGAATCAAATGTAAGGGCCCTCACAAGGCGCGAAGGTGCACGTCAAAGCAATGAGCAGGGAAAGGTGCGCGCTAGGAAATTCTGCTGTTCTCCGGACCAACGCCAGAAACCAACAAAGAGAGCTAGAACTACGCAGCTGTCACCGCAGCCACCAGTACGTGAAGACAAAATAACCACACATTTTAGTAATGTGATTCGATTTTCTATTTCAATCAGCCGCTCCCTCGGCGTCTCTCGTCCACTCCTAAAGCCTCAGACAAAGTCCCCTCTCTCGACTTGTCGCTTGAAAATGCACTTCGGACTCGCAAGGATGGTTGCCATGATAGCAGAGTCCGCTTTGCGCAGGTATCTCGGTACTAATGCATGTTACGGGGCCCGGGGGACCAGCACGTTACTAGCTAGCTGCAATCCATCACTTTTAACCTTAACGAAATTTCAATGCACGGGAGCGTTCACAGTTATCGGGAAGGGTTGGGCCAGAAGAGGTATAAAGCAGTTCCATCGCTCTTGTTAGTGCTATGCTGCAATCAATACGTGTACTGTAAACTGTACATATCAAATGTATATGTTTCTAATTACCGGCCTTTCTATGCATGAGCCCTTCATCTGCTGTAATAGTTCTGTCTATGGTTCTATCAATAATCTTGATATGCTATCGGATATGTATGTTAATAATGCCTGTTAATAATCCCCCCCCCCCCCCTTCCCCAGGACACATTAGATGACAGTACATCAGAGAGGCACAGCTTCCTCGTCACCCAGCAGCAGCAGGGGTCAGGGGGGAGCTCCAAGATCAAGAGCACTGGCACAAACGTCAGCTTCACTGAGGGCACCCTTCACACACACCAGGCTCCACCAGACCTTGGCACGAAGCTGGTGGAATCGCTGAACGCGTCCAAGTTTGGGGCTTTGGAGAGAGGCATGCGTGGCTCCAGGGGGTTCCCCCGCCACTACAAGGGAGACGACCCTCGTCTGGGATACGATTGGATAGCAGGCATGTTGGATACAGAGGCGCCCATAGGCGAGAAGGACGACAAGTACTTTGTGGAGCTCAAGGAATTTAGGAGGGTGAACAGGTCTGAATGCTGCCCTCCACCACCTGACACTACCACCACGTAGGTTGCAGGACTAATGCATTGTGTGCTGTAACCATCATTGATGCACAATCATCAAGCACACTTACATGCACACATGCACATACACATGTGGTGGTGGTGTACTTACAAACAATATACATGTGGTGAAGTAAGGCAAAAAAAGACCAACAGTCATCAAGTGTTAGTTCAGCTCCATCTTCCAAACCATTACCTCGTTGCCCTGTTACAAATGCCATATTTGGCTGTGCAATTGTGCATGTATGTGTGGAGCCATTAGTGCATGTGTGTGGAGCCATTAGTGCATGTGTGTGGAGACATTAGTGTGTGTGTGTGGAGCCATTAGTGCATGTGTGTGGAGACATTAGTGCGTGTGTGTGGAGACAGTGTGTGTGTGTGTGGAGACATTAGTGTGTGTGTGTGTGTGGAGACGTGTGTGTGTGTGTGAAGACATTAGTGTGTGTGTGTGGAGACATTAGTGTGTGTGTGTGGAAGCATTAGTGTGTGTGTGTGGAGACATTAGTGTGTGTGTGGAGACATTAGTGTGTGTGTGTGGAGACATTAGTGTGTGTGGAGAATTAGTGTGTGTGTGTGGTGACATTAGTGTAGTGTGTGTGGAGACATTAGTGTGTGTGTGTGGAAGCATTAGTGTGTGTGTGGAGACATTAGTGTGTGTGTGGAGACATTAGTGTGTGTGTGTGGAGACATTAGTGTGTGTGTGGAGATACATTAGTGTGTGTGTGTGGTGACATTAGTGTGTGTGTGTGGTGACATTAGTGTAGTGTGTGTGGAGACATTAGTATGTGTGTGTGGAGACATTAGTGTGTGTGTGTGGAGACAGTGTGTGTGTGTGGAAGCATTAGTGTGTGTGTGTGGAGACATTAGTGTGTGTGTGGAGACATTAGTGTGTGTGTGTGGAGACATTAGTGTGTGTGTGGAGACATTAGTGTGTGTGTGTGTGTGTGGTGACATTAGTGTGTGTGTGGAGACATTAGTGTGTGTGTGTGGTGACATTAGTGTAGTGTGTGTGTGGAGACATTAGTGTGTGTGTGTGGAGACATTAGTGTGTGTGTGTGAAAGCATTAGTGTGTTTGTGTGGAGACAGTGTGTGTGTGGAGACATTAGTGTGTGTGTGTGGAGACATTAGTGTGTGTGTGGAGACATTAGTGTGTGTGTGGTGACATTAGTGTAGTGTGTGTGGAGACAGTGTGTGTGTGTGGAGACATTAGTGTGTGTGTGTGGAGACATTAGTGTGTGTGTGGAGACATTAGTGCGTGTGTGTGGAGCCATTAGTGTGTGTGTGTGGAGCCATTAGTGTGTGTGTGTGGAGACATTAGTGTGTGTGTGGAGACATTAGTGCGTGTGTGTGGAGCCATTAGTGTGTGTGTGTGGAGCCATTAGTGTGTGTGTGTGGAGTCAACTAGTCCTCAAATACGACGACTGATGGTGTATCCATTGACTAATTAATATTATTGTATAATTGTTTCAACTACTACTTGGACACCTCCCTCTCCACACCCTCACTCTCCATCCACACCTCCCTCTCCACACCCTCACCCTCCATCCACACCTCCCTCTCCACACCCTCACCCTCCATCCACACCTCCCTCTCCACACCCTCACCTCCATCCACACCTCCCTCTCCACACCCTCACCCTCCATCCACACCTCCCTCTCCACACCCTCACCCTCCATCCACATCTCCCTCTCCACACCCTCACCCTCCATCCACACCTCCCTCTCCACACCCTCACCCTCCATCCACACCTCCCTCTCCACACCCCTCACCTCAATCCACACCCTCACCCTCCACACCTCACCCTTTACAACCCCTCACCCTCCACAACCCTCACCCTCCATCCACACCTCCCTCTCCACACCCTCACCCTCCATCCACACCTCCCTCTCCACACCCTCACCCTCCATCCACACCGCCCTCTCCACCCTCACCCTCCATCCACACCTCCCTCTCCACACCCTCACCCTCCATCCCACCCTCCCTCTCCACACCCTCACCCTCCATCCACACCTCCCTCTCCACACCCCTCACCCTCCTCCACACCTCCCTCTCCACACCCTCACCCTCCATCCACACCTCCCTCTCCACACCCTCACCCTCCATCCACATCTCCCTCTCCACACCCTCACCCTCCATCCACACCTCCCTCTCCACACCCTCACCCTCCATCCACACCTCCTTCTCCACACCCCACCCTCCATCCACACCCTCCCATCCACTACCCCTCACCCTCCACACCCTCACCCTCCACACCCTCACCCTCCATCCACACCTCCCTCTCCACAACCCTCACCCTCCATCCACACCTCCCTCTCCACACCCTCACCCTCCATCCACACCTCCTCTCCACAACCCTCACCCTCCATCCACACCTCCCTCTCCACACCCTCACCCTCCATCCACACCTCCCTCTCCACACCCTCACCCTCCATCCACACCTCCCTCTCACAACCCTCACCCTCCATCCACACCTCCCTCTCCACACCCTCACCCTCCAGCCACACCTCCTCTCCACCCCTCCCTCCCAGCACACCTCCCTCCTCCACACCCTCACCCTCCATCCACCTCCCTCTCCACACCCTCACCCTCCATCCACACCTCCCTCTCCACAGCCCTCACCCTCCATCCACACCTCCCTCTCCACACCCTCACCCTCCATCCACACCTCCCTCTCCACACCATCACCCTCCATCCCACCTCCTCTCCACACCCTCACCCTCCATCCACACCTCCCTCTCCACACCCTCACCCTCCATCCACATCTCCCTCTCCACACCCTCACCCTCCATCCACCCTCCCTCTCCACACCCTCACCCTCCATCCACACCCTCACCCTCCACAACCCTCACCCTTAACACCCTCACCCTCCACACCCTCACCTCCATCCACACCTCCCTCACCACCCCCACCCTCATCCACACCTCCCTCTCCACACCCTCACCCTCCATCCACACCTCCCTCTCCACAACCCTCACCCTCCATCCACACCTCCCCTCCACACCCTCACCCTCCATCCACACCTCCCTCTCCACACCCTCCCCCTCCATCCCCTCCCTCTCCACACCCCTCACCCTCCATCCACACCTCCCTCTCCACACCCACCGCTCCTCCACACCCCCCTCTCTCCACACCCTCCCTCCTCCCCCAACCCTCCCTCTCCACCCTCCCCCTCCACCCCACCTCCCTCTCCACCACCCTCACCCTCCATTCCCAACTCCCTCTCCACCCCCCACCCTCCCTCCACACCCTCCCTCTCCACCCTCCCTCCACACCTTCCCTCTCCACACCCTCACCCTCCATCCACACACTCAACCTCCACACCCCACCCTCCCTCCACCACCTCCCCCTCTCCCCACCCTCACACTCCATCCACACTTCCCTCTCCACCAACCCTCACCCTCCCATCCACACTCCTCTCCACACCCTCACCCTCCAGCCAAACCGCCCGCGCCACACCCTCACCCTCCATCCACACCTCCCTCGTCCACACCCTCACCCTCCCATCCACACCTCCCGCTCCACACCCTCCACCCTCCATCCACACCTCCCTCTCCACACCCTCACCCTCCATCACATCTCCCTCTCCACACCCTCACACCCACCCTGTACCCTTTGGGGCATTCGTGTCAGAGAGTTATTTTGTAGCTGGCTTTAAATCCCCAGTTGTTTGCGTACAATTCCCTTAAGCGTTCACAAGGCTGGCACGAGTGATGAATATCTGGATTAAGGTGTTGGTTGTGTAGTGTAGAGTATGTGGGGAACATTCCGTGCTATGCAGTACGGACAGCCTAGATAGTTGACCAGTGTGTTCCCAACACTCCAAAGTTGTATTTTTTCTATGAGGCTGGCCAATCACGCTCCTATCTCTCCTACATATGCTGTACATGTGTAAGCTCTTCAATGTTATTAATGGTTACTCCCTCCTGTTAATAACTCCTATTAATAACTTTATTGTAGTGTAGAGGATTGAATGAAGCCTTGCAGAGTGTCCTCCACTACTGCCCAGTGGCTATGCTTTGAATGAACGCTTTGTTTGATAATGTTCCCTTTCTTGCAGTATACCACCTCCAAATTCTAGTTACATGGGTGGTGTGCCTTCCACGGTTAACACCACTGGCACTCCACCTTCGCCAGCTCCAGCCATAACCACTTGTGAGTGTGTGTGTGTGTGGGTGTGGGTGTGTGTGTGTATGTGTGTGTTGTGTGTGTATGTGTGTGTGTCAGTGTGTGTGTGTTGTGTGTGTATGTGTGTGTGAGTGTGCTGTGTGTGTGTATGTGTGTGTGTCAGTGTGTGTATGTGTATGTGTGTGTATGTGTGTGTATGTTGTGTGTGTATGTGTGTGTGTGTGTCAGTGTGTGTGTGTTGTGTGTGTGTATGTGTGTGTGTGAGTGTGCTGTGTGTGCATGTGTGTGTGTGAGTGTGTGTATGTGTGTGTGTGTGTGTGTTGTGGTGTTGTGTCAGTGTGTGTGTGTTGTGTGTGTGTGTATGTGTGTGAGTGTGCTGTGTGTGTGTGTGAGTGTGTGTGTGTGTGAGTGTGTGTATGTGTGTGTGAGTGTGTGTATGTGTGTGTGTATGTGTGTGTATGTGTGGTGTGTATGTGTGTGTGTGTATGTGTGTGTTGTGTGTGTGTGTTGTGTGTGTGAGTGTGCTGTGTGTGTGTGTATGTGTGTGTGCATGTGTGTGTGAGTGTGCTGTGTGTGTGGGTGTATGTGTGTGTGTGTGCATGGGTGGTGTGCTGTGTGTGTGTGAGTGTGCTGTGTGTGTATTGTGTGTGAGTGTGTGTGTATGTGTGTGTGTATGTGTGTGTGTTGTGTGTGTATGTATGTGTGTGTTGTGTGTGTATGTGTGTGTGAGTGTGCTGTGTGTGTATGTGTGTGTGAGTGTGCTGTGTGTGTATGTGTGTGCATGTGTGTGTGAGTGTGCTGTGTGTGTGGGTGTGTGGGTGTATGTGTGTGTGTGTGTGCATGTGTGTATGAGTGTGCTGTGTGGGGGGTTGTGTACATGTGTGTATCTGTACGTGTTTCTGAAGGCAATAGAGAGAGGAAACATCAGTGGGGTCTGTGATAGGGGAGGGGGTGTGGCCACATTAGCCATCAGTGCACGTAATAGCATTACACCAGACCAGTGCCCAGACCTTCCACCACACCAACAGGTGTCAGCAGCTATGTTCTCAACGACAGACTCTTTCCGGTGCCAGTCCACACCCACTCAGAACCAGGTGTTCTCTGTCCCGTCTGTGAAGGATCACATGACCCGGATGGGGCGGAGCCGGAGGGTGTGGCCTCCATCAGGTACATCAAGGTCAGCGTCCCGCGATGTACCTTGCAGCCTGTGAGCAGACTCAGGGCACAGAGGAGGGGGAGGAGGCGTGGCAGTGGGAGGAGTCCTGGAGCCACTGAATCCATGGGACTGTCTAAGGTTTGGAGATTATGTTTTGGTATGCAAATACAAGACCACACCTCCACTATAAGACCACACCTCCACTATAAGACCACACCTCCACTATAAGACCACACCTCCACTATAAGATCACACCTCACTATAAGACCACACCTCCACTATAAGACCACACCTCCACTATAAGACCACACCTCCACTATAAGACCACACCTCCACTATAAGACCACACCTCCACTATAAGATCACACCTCCACTATAAGACCACACCTCCACTATACACTTCCACTATAAAACCACACCTCCACTATAAAACCACACCTCCACTATAAGATCACACCTCCACTATAAGACCACACCTCCACTATAAGACCACACCTCCACTATAAGACCACACCTCCACTATAAAGATCGGGTCTACCCTGAGATGGCACTGCTATGATTAGCATTCCATAGTGGAGCAATGTAACCACCACCTTTGGTCATGGAACATGACACACTTCATGCTTTCATCAATAAGCTGTGTACACACGGTGTCCTGCATCAGCTGATCCCTGTCATGGTGTCTTGGCCTTAGTTACAACCACATGTCAGGGCAGTGAAAAGACCTATTTGGTGTGTACGTATTGTGGTTCCAGTATTGGTGTGTACGTATTGTGGTTCCAGTATTGATGTGTACGTATTGTGGTTCCAGTATTGGTGTGTACGTATTGTGGTTCCAGTATTGGTGTGTACGTATTGTGGTTCCAGTATTGGTGTGTACGTATTGTGGTTCCAGTATTGGTGTGTACGTATTGTGGTTCCAGTATTGGTGTGTACGTATTGTGGTTCCAGTATTGATGTGTACGTATTGTGGTTCCAGTATTGGTGTGTACGTATTGTGGTTCCAGTATTGGTGTGTACGTATTGTGGTTCCAGTATTGATGTGTACGTATTGTGGTTCCAGTATTGGTGTGTACGTATTGTGGTTCCAGTATTGGTGTGTACGTATTGTGGTTCCAGTATTGGTGTGTACGTATTGTGGTTCCAGTATTGGTGTGTACGTATTGTGGTTCCAGTATTGGTGTGTACGTATTGTGGTTCCAGTATTGATGTGTACGTATTGTGGTTCCAGTATTGGTGTGTAGGTATTGTGGTTCCAGTATTGGTGTGTACGTATTGTGGTTCCAGTATTGATGTGTACGTATTGTGGTTCCAGTATTGGTGTGTACGTATTGTGGTTCCAGTATTGGTGTGTACGTATTGTGGTTCCAGTATTGATGTGTACGTATTGTGGTTCCAGTATTGGTGTGTAGGTATTGTGGTTCCAGTATTGGTGTGTACGTATTGTGGTTCCAGTATTGGTGTGTACGTATTGTGGTTCCAGTATTGATGTGTACGTATTGTGGTTCCAGTATTGGTGTGTAGGTATTGTGGTTCCAGTATTGATGTGTAGGTATTGTGGTTCCAGTATTGGTGTGTAGGTATTGTGGTTCCAGTATTGGTGTGTACGTATTGTGGTTCCAGTATTGATGTGTACGTATTGTGGTTCCAGTATTGGTGTGTAGGTATTGTGGTTCCAGTATTGGTGTGTACGTATTGTGGTTCCAGTATTGGTGTGTACGTATTGTGGTTCCAGTATTGATGTGTACGTATTGTGGTTCCAGTATTGGTGTGTACGTATTGTGGTTCCAGTATTGGTATGTACGTATTGTGGTTCCAGTATTGATGTGTACGTATTGTGGTTCCAGTATTGGTGTGTACATTGTCCTATTCGCCATTATCAATACGACCAAAACAACTGAACTATTGTGTACTGAAAGCACACAACACCAATGGACCAATGGCAGGGTTTTATTACTTGTATCTCGAAAGTATTCCATTTAGACCTGATTGACAGCTTTGATGCACTAGTGTATAATCAACGTAACTTTTACTTCAATTTTCCCATCAGTGGTGGCAAGGCTATCTCACTCCACACTGCGATGATTGTATATTTTTGCGCTTCTGAAGTATCTTCAACTTCTTGCTTCCATTACCATCCTCCTCCCCTCTCCCTTACCATCCTCCTCCCCTCTCCCTTACCATCCTCCTCCCCTCTCCCTTACCATCCTCCTCCCCTCTCCCTTACCATCCTCCTCCCCTCTCCATTACCATCCTCCTCCCCTCTCCCTCCCCTCAGCACTGTCAGGCAGGCTGGGAGACAGCGCAGCCAGCGACACTCCCTCCTCAGCCCTCTGTCAACCTCAAGTCCTTTCTCAGTGACCACACCTCCCAGGGGAATCTCCACTGCCCCTCTGACAGCACCTGCAGGGGGGAGGTTCCCAATGCTTTGGGCCACACCCACAAGGGAAAGCCCCACAGCTACAGTTCTCGGAGCCTGCTCAATGCCTCACACAGTATGCACTATGACCAGTTAGCAAGGGGCGCAGCCAACGTCTAGTAACCATGACAACTGATCATTCTGTTAGAATCATGAAATGTATAATAATTGTTCAAAGAAAATCTGATATACATATATATTTTCAAAATGTACATAAACACAATTACATGTCTATGATAATTACACACACACACACACACACACACAGGTACAGTTAATTAGAGACATACAACACACAGAGTGGATGAGACAATGAAGATTACTGTTGTCAGGCTTAGCACTTCCCTTTGCCACATACAACACCAATCGCAACTGAAGGGAGACACAGGGATCATGTGATGCGTCACATGACATTGCGTCTAGGTGGACTTACCTCCTCCAGCAACGACGATGAAAAGGAACATTAGAATGCACATCAGAATGAAGCACCACTGGAGTTTGGGTTGTACATAGTGGTGTGTGTGTGTTGTGTGTGTATGTGTGTTGTGTGTGTTGTGTGTGTTGTGTGTGTGTGTGTTGTGTGTGTTTGTGTGTTGTGTGTGTGTTGTGTGTACGTGTGTTGTGTGTGTGTGTTGTGTGTATGTGTGTGTTGGAGTGTGCATATGTGTATGTGTTGGAGTGTGTATGTGTGTGTAGTGTGATAATTGGTCACGTGGAGGTAGATATGTGGTGCAAGGACCAACTGACAGTCATTTGCATTTGGCTGTGTATTTAATTTCACATACACCTAGGCAGTTAGTAACCTTTATTAACGCATATCACTATCAGGGAATGGAATGACACAAAATGACAGGTGAACACTTTAAGCTACTAGCCTAGCACTTTCCACTTCTGCTGTATTTAACTACGAAATCAGATGATTTTAATATACAAACAATAATTAATGTGCACATAAAGGAATAAAGAGAGGGCTTCTTTGGGGTTAAAAGAGCAATACCTACAGGCACAAAGAGGAAGGGACAAGTGTGGTATGAGGAAGTGGTCATGTGGTCCTCCATGATGGCCAACACATACCTTGCAGTAGCTGCATCCTTCCTTTCGGTGAACAGCACGAGCCCCCTTTCTGAAACTGTTAGCTTCAAACTCCAGCCCTTGTGCTTTGGCTTGTAGGTCATCCAGCTTCTCTCCCCTGGCTACAACCTTGCCAATGTTCTGTCTTGTAGCCTCCTTCACATCATCCACTTGACTTCTAATGGCACCTATGTTAGACCTGTGTGGGGAGGGAGGAATGTAAGAGGTGCCTAATGGCTAGACCTGTGTAAGGAGGGAGGTACCTAATGGCTAGACATGTGTGAGGAGGGATGTGCCTAATGGCTAGACCTGTGTGGGGGAGGAGGGTAAGGAGCACTGCCCATGTAGGAGGGAAGGATAAAGGTGCCAATAAGAAATGCTGGATGTAATTGTCTAACTAGTTTGGCATTGTATCCTGATCTGCGCAACTGAAGTGCTAGTTCTATTCACTCCTCAGCATGTGCTCTCCATGCCCACCTAGCATTCCCACACCTCATCCCACGCTAACAGTTTTGCCACACCCAACTCGAAGCTGACATAGAAGTGCATGCGGTGATAATGCCTTTGAAGGAAGCCACGCATGCACGCTCTATGGCCGCGACGCCATTCACCAACTGTTGTGTCTTGAGATTCACTTACATCCTCCACAGACGTCACAAATGGCCTGCATAGCAGATAAAGAAGCAACTGTCACACACACAGCGGCGCGCCCTCAGTGTGCAAGCAACGCGCAGCCAGAGGATAATATTACTATACAATAATCTCTGGCGTAGCTACATACAGAGACTCCACCGACGTACACAAGGCGCACGCAAAAGTATATGGTGCAAAATGCACACAACGCAGAGCGCCACAGGGGCGTAAAAAGAAACACACGTACATAACAATAAGAGATGCACAGCGTGAGAACATACGTTTCTACCATACCAGTACATACGACATTCGGCACGATTATACAAACACAGCTATAAAACCCACAAACCATCGGACATTAGCCGCGATAGCGTTCAAGGCACATACTTTGAATTTGCTCTTTACCGGTAGTCACTGACGGACGTGGGATATAGCAACTGCCTTGTGGGTGTGGTCAATTGGCAAAAAAATTCAATCGCTTCGGGATACTCTACTAATTGTTGATGCGTAAGGGTAGTGTACATGTACACTTGACGAGGGATAGGCACGACGCTGCTTTTATTCTGTTACTAGGTAGTGGGACACACCTGAGTGAGCAGTGAGATTTGACGTAAATTCGTAATTGGCTTTTGATGAAACCATAGCTACTATCTATGATGAAACACGTGAATACGACTATATGGGATTAAACTTTGCAATAGTCAAACGAGGGCGTGGCACATTTGAAGCAACATCTTAATCTAGTGGCACCCCTCAATATTTACCAAAGACAAAGTTAAACTCGGTACCTCCCTTCTTACATTCATTGTGCAATCATGGTCCAGACATTTAATAGTCAGTAATCTAAGAGGCAGGCCCTGAAGACGACGTTTGGCGCGTCAACGCTACTCGTATACTCAACGAAGTAGCTATCAACACTATCATGATTAGTTACACAGTCCGTTGCACGTTTTTGCACGTGGTTTGTTGGTGTTTCACGTGGTTTCTTTGCCACATACATATAAGGGACAGTTTCCGAGAAAATCGCCCACGGATATACATGTGTATTATGTTGTTGTCATTTCTGTTCGAGTCACGACAGAGATAATCGACATTACTCTGGTCACGATAGCGTGCACAGTGTATGCAGTGATGCGGCATTGCTCTGCACTGCATGGAAGGTATACATATGGTATACATATGGTATACATATGATATTGTCAACAGAGCTAGAATTTATTTGATATAAAGCCGGTATTTAATCCCTACGCCCCTTCGAATATACAAACCCTGCAATCTGCATGTTACCGAATCCGCGAAAAAAAGAAAAAAAAAAAAAGAAATACGAACAACGAATCCGTGAAGTGGTTCAGACCTGTCATTCTCTCTTGCACGGTAGGCTCGTGTGTTATGACGTAATAAATGAGATATTACGCCCCCCCCCCCCCCCCCCCCCCTTTCCTGGCTCTCCATAGCAGCTGTTTCTGAAACTTCTAGTTGTAGAGAGATAAGCGGGCTAACCACTAGTACCACACTCTTCTGTTCTCCGCCTCGGAGAGTATCGAACGCATAGGGAAGTTTCCACTTCCAGTGCATGGCCGGGAAAACTAACAGTGACGTCTTTGCTCTTCAGGAAACTAGTCACCGCAACCCTTTGATTTTCCCGTATAGTTCGCTACTCCAACTGCTGGGTCGTATATATGTATACTGCCATGACAAATTAATAGTTATGTGAAAATACGGTCACATGACCACCGAAATCATATTGGCAGCTACGACATTCCGACGCTAGCACACGGAATGTTGCCTAGAGTGTAATATGAGATCGTTTCCGCGAAAAGGACCTAACGCATGATTTCAATTCTTGAAGTCTGTAATGGCCTCTACACATTGCTTCTTACGCACTGGAAATCGTAGTGTCCGTCATGGAGTTGTAAGGCTCTGAATTTTTTATTAGCCTACGCGCGTTCTGGAAATTTTATAATATCTCATTTATTACGTCATGGCAGGCGAGACTACTTGTACGGGCCTCAAGCCACAACAAACTAGTAGCCTCTTTGCTCTCTGAAAAATGGAATCAGAGTCAGGCGTATAATTTAACCGCCCGCACCTCTGATCACGTGGTTGAGATGTCATGCTAAACCGAAAATGAAACCGGGTGGTTTCATTCATCAATCTTGTTTTTGTGATGTTTTGATTACGCTTTTGTTTTTGTATGTAGTTCAAGTGTAGAAGAAAAAAGAGAAGACAATATCTGCACAAAGACAGGTTCTTTAACTTAGTGAAATAGCGAAAGAATTCATAAAAGCGACAAATCTCATGTATTAACTTCGTAGAACGTAAAGTACATTATTTGTTATGATTAATGAGTTGTGGTCATGAATATGATTGACGACCCCCCCCCCCCCCCCCCCCCCCCCCCCCCCCCCCCCCCGTGGGAGCCCCGGCTTCGAACCCGAAACTTTTGTTTGCTTATCTTTTATCCATCCTTTAACGATTTAGTTATAAGAAGGTCATACGCCCCTGAAAGAAGACGGGGCGTGGTAAGATGCAAAGCACGTGATCGTTAAGTTAAGAGCTGAGTTAAAACTTGTAAGTGTGGGTAAAGTGTGTGTGCTCGTGAGCGGGTGAGTGTGTGTGTGTGTGTGTGTGTGTGTGTGTGTGTGTGTGTGTGTGTGTGTGTGTGTGTGTGTGTGTGTGTGTGTGTGTGTGTGTGTGTGTGTGTGTGTGTGTGTGTGTGTGTGTGTGTGTGTGTGTGTGTGTGTGTGTGTGTGTGTGTGTGTGTGTGTGTGTGTGTGTGTGTGTGTGTGTGTGTGTGTGTGACGTTATGGGCGGTACGTTAGCTAATTCACAATCCGCTTGTGCGCGTCAAGCGTTAGAGTTCTTTGGCGAGGAGAAAGAGCCAGGAGAGTGGGGTGGAGGAGGAGGAGGGATGTGTGAGTGAGTACTAGATGGTGACGCTGGGAGTATGTTACTCCGTAGATAGTTTAAATCAATGGTTACTCTGAAAGTGGAAAGTGGGTCTCGATATTATAGTACGCTACGTTTATTCATAAAGACCCGCCCACTTGCCAAAAGCAAAGCTTCCAGCAACGTCTGACTGCAATATGTATATTGTTTCATCTTTCTGCAGTATCTCCCAACCTCGTGAATTTCAGCTAATATGTAAGTGAGATGAGGCATAGTGGTGTGTGTGTGTGTGTGTGTGTGTGTGTGTGTGTGTGTGTGTGTGTGTGTGTGTGTGTGTGTGTGTGTGTGTGTGTGTGTGTGCGTGCGTGTGTGTGCGCTGGTGGGTGGGAAGGGTGTGTGTGTGCTGGTGGGTGGGAAGGGTGTGTGGGTGTGGATAATGCAGTGTGTGGGGATTTAATCGTGCATGTAGAAACCCTGTACACCATATTGCATTGCTTTGTGGGCCATTGCCTCTAGCCCCTCATGCTTGCACACTAGGCTGTAGATGATTATAGTTCAAATGATGTCATCTGGGTAATTATACCTTCATCATTGGCATGAATCTGACACAAAATTTCTAGTACAAGCAATCAAAACGTAATACTTGTGTTCAAATGTATAGATGATTCAAAATTCAATGCCTTACAACTCCGTGACAGATAATCCGAGCGTAAGAAATTACTATGTAGAGTTTCAGACTCAATAGATTTTTATAGATATTGGGCCTGATGTATACCATATATGGAGGTACTCTGGACCATTCCTCCTCCACACACAGGTCTAACCATTAGGCACCTCTTACCCTCCTCCCTCCCCACACAGGTCTAACATAGGTGCGCTTAAAAGTCAAGTCGATGATGTGAAGGAGGCTACAAGACAAAACATTGGCAAGGTTGTAGCCCGGGGAGAGAAGCTGGATGACCTACAAGCAAAGTCGGAAGCACTACAGACAGAGGCTGGGCAGTTCTCTAAAACATCACGTCAACTCAAGAACAAACTAATCTGTAGTAATATTAAGGTACTGCTGTATACCAATGTTAGGATACTGCTGCATAGCAATGTTAGGATACTGCTGCATAGCAATGTTAGGATACTGCTGCATACCAATGTTAGGATACTGCTGTATACCATTGTTAGGATACTGCTGAGTACCAATGTTAGGATACTGCTGCATACTAATGTTAGGATACTGTCCTGTGGCAATGTTAGGATACTTAGGTGTAGCAACTGTAGTGTTTAGAGTACAATGGCTACATGAGTAGAGTTATGTAATAGACAACTGACGAGAATAACGCATACAAGAGTTTAAATATGTGCAGGAGCAGTTCTCGGTACATAAGCAAACAGTAATGTCACTGCACTATGTTAGGATAGATGTATGTGAGGAGGAGGCTACTTAAGTGTTTCATCTGAACTATCTCCCTTCTGCACCACACTCACACATACACACACATCACACACACATCACACACATCTCCACACACCTCCACACATATCACACACATCACACATCACGCACACACACACACATCACACACACACATCACACACACCACACCACACACTTGCTCAGCTCTGGATCATTCTAATAATCGTTATTCTTGCTGTCCTCGTTGGAATTATATTAATCAGTAAGTTATTGCATTGTATGCATCTCTTCCCCTCACCCTCCTCCCTCCTCTTCTCCTCACCCTACTCCCTCCTCTTACCCTCACCTCTCCTTCACACACCCTCTTCTTGCTATTTTTGTACGCTGGGGACTGGAGCACATGTATGCTTTTTCTGTTACGGCGGGAGCGTGGGGACGAGAGAGGAAAATGGGATGTAATCATGGAGGTGTAGCCTTCCAGACAATCCCTTGCATAATATGTTGTGTCCAGATGCACACACTCACCTGTCCACATAATGACTTGCAGTGTTTCTCTCTTTTCACACATGCACACATATACACGCACACACACACACACGCACACATATACACGCACACACACACACACACACACACACACATACACACACACACACACAGTTGTCATCCCAGTATGTGCAACAGGACACTGCTAATGACTTGTGGTCTTGGGCGTGGTCAGAGAGCCCTTGACCATCTTTATAATCTTGTGTATACATGTACTTACACTTTGAATGGAACTAAATGAACTTTGGACATACACGTGTAGCTTTTTATTGCATGTTCATCCTTTTTTTTTAAGCGCACACACGTGTACATTGAATGAATGTATAACTAGTTAAAACAGTGTACACAAATTACAAGTATTAATACAAAAATATTGTGCCGAAATATATGAGCACCACTCTATGTGCGTTCGCATGTTCAACAGATAGTTTAAGTATGCACCAAACGCATGGTTTGATGATGGGCACCTCCTTACTCCATCATAGGCTGCATGGTTTGATGATGGCCACCTCCTTACTCCATCATAGGCTGCATGGTTTGATGATGGCCACCTCCTTACTCCATCATAGGCTGCATGGTTTGATGATGGCCACCTCCTTACTCCATCATAGGCTGCATGGTTTGATGATGGCCACCTCCTTACTCCATCATAGGCTGCATGGTTTGATGATGGCCACCTCCTTACTCCATCATAGGCTGCATGGTTTGATGATGGCCACCTCCTTACTCCATCATAGGCTGCATGGTTTGATGATGGCCACCTCCTTACTCCATCATAGGCTGCATGGTTTGATGATGGCCACCTCCTTACTCCATCATAGGCTGCATGGTTTGATGATGGCCA
The DNA here is from genome assembly GCA_013339895.1 of Ephydatia muelleri. Classification (NCBI taxonomy): domain Eukaryota; kingdom Metazoa; phylum Porifera; class Demospongiae; order Spongillida; family Spongillidae; genus Ephydatia; species Ephydatia muelleri. Next base: position 1,276,544 of record JABACO010000008.1, on the reverse strand, counting down.
CCTCCTTACTCCATCATAGGCTGCATGGTTTGATGATGGCACCTCCTTACTCCATCATAGGCAGATTGTGCTTCAGAGGGACATTTTTATCATTATCAAAGTTTTTATTCTATTTTGTAACATTAAACATAATTATGATTATACAAGTAACAACGCACACACATTCTCCTTACCTTGAAGCATTAGACCTGACAGGGGTAATGCTCAATGTTTGGTAGAGAGCTGTGAGAGCTGCACCTGACAGGGGTAATGCTCAATCTTTGGTAGAGAGCAGTGAGGGCTGCAGACTTTGGGCAACCTTGTCATGTGGCCAAGCGAGAGGCAAGCTCGGATAAAGTTCACTTCGCTTCAGTATCCCAACACCCCTAGCTATTGGGATGCACACCCAACCCATCTCGGCGTATTTTGTTCAGACAGCCCCAATGAATTTATATCATACTCAATCAACAACTAATTAACAGAGCGGGATTGATATGTCGCTCTCTCATGTAGTATGATTAGTATTTATGCATTATAATTTATTAATTTTAATAAGTGGGATCGTTTCCGCGAAAAAGGCATACATTATAAAATTTCCAATACGTAGCTTGCGTTGAATTGGATGGCTGATTAGAAATTCAGAGTCTTACATGACAGATACTCCGATTTTCAGTGCGTAAAAAAGCAATGTGTAAAGGACATTTCAGATTACAAGAATTGAAATCATGCGTTAGGTCCCTTTTCGCGGAAATGATCTCATATAATAATGATCATAATAACACGGCATACATATAGTTTTATGACACTTTTTTGTTCACGTTTGTAATGTATATGATTATCCTAGTAGTTATATAACAATTAATAAAGAATTCTTTAATGATCATATGAGAGAAAAGACATCAAGATTTTTGATATTCTAGAAGTCCCTCTTCGTGGAAACGATCTCGTGTAATACATAATATCAACGATAATGAATGTCCAATGAATTCAAGTCTGCAGGGAACCACATTCCATGCCAGTATGGCTCTTGCCATAGCTCTCACCCCAGGGTGACACTCAGTCTTCCTACATGTCACTGATCACCCTGGCTTTGTGACTTGAGGAAGAAGGAGCCCAAGGGTAGGAGTGTGGCCTGCATAGTGGAGGTTCACCTGGCTTCCTCACCCCAAGGGTAGGAGTGTGGCCTGCATAGTGAAGGTTCACCTGGCTTCCTCACCCCAAGGGTAGGAGTGTGGCCTGCATAGTGAAGATTCACCCCAAGGGTAGGAGTGTGGCCTGCATAGTGAAGATTCACCTGGCTTCCTCACCCCAGCTGCAATAGGCTTCCACCACTAGCTGCACACACACCCAGCCTAGCTCAGCACATTTTGTGTCACTGGCTATGTGCTTTCTCCTTTCTGTGGCTTCAGGAGCATCAACCTCTTGCCTCAACCAATACGATAGGGGTGAGAGGAGATGCAGTTATTCAAATTCATAGCCTTGTCTCAAGAGGTTGGATGACTGCTCTTTTGGGCTGCTGGTTGAAGCTGCCACTAGAAGCAGACAAAGCGAGTCATCTCCCCACATCTGCACCCCATGTATGCATGAATACATGCAGCCTCTTGGCTCACAGTAATGCCTTCTCTGTGCATGGGTCTTGAGCTCCATTTAGATTCCAACGAGCTTCTCATAGCGCTGAAGTGGCGGTTGGGCTTGGAGACTTCCAGAGGCTCTTCTGCTCTTTGCTCTGCTGGGGCGCGGTCTCTCATGCGGAGCACGTGATCGTTACATGCTCTATGCATATTTTGAGCAGTATAGTATTACATTCAAACTGGTAAGCAGTTCGCTATGTATTTTTGTGCGTGTGTGTGTTTGTGTGCCTGCGTTATACGCGTTACGTTAGCCGCTACCAGCTAATTCATGATAATCCACTTCCGTTCAACGTATGCGCGCTGGCTATCTTAAGTGTTAGAGTTCCTTGGCGAGGGAAAAACAAAATGGCAGGAGAGTGGTGCGGGGAGGAGGAGGGGGATGTACTAGATGGCGGCATCAGAGATTTGGCGGCCAGTTGCGCTACGTTTTGTCACAAAAGACCCGCCCACTAGCCAAGTACTACATATCAGACTGTATGTATACTAAGTTGTAATTGTCTTTCTGCAGTATCTCCCCAGACCCCTCCTGAACCTCAGCTAATATGTAAGTACGACTTTGCATCAAAGAGTGGCGTGCATGTGTGTGTGTGTGTGTGTGGGGGGGGGGGGGTTCGCGGAGCCCCGCCCTCGCGTTTGCAAGGCGAAGTCCCCAATTACATGATGCGTGGAGCAACGCTGTCCATGAATGTACTTACTGTTGGCTCAAATATTCAACGACACCCACGCATCCTGCAATAGAGCGCAGTCATCCACGGGACCTACGTTTTAAAGACTGTCAGTCTTCATGCAGCCTGGACGCTTGGCTACGTTTTGAGCTGAATGAAGGTTATATGAGTTCTTGTTTGTGGACCTAATCTTGTCGCAGTGTTTACGGCATGATAGTGGGCACGTCTGTCAGGGGACATCTACTCCACAACAACACCAGATTGCAACATGGCATGCATATGGAGTGTGGGTGGTTCATTACCTCATTACCTGGTTGGGGGGGGGGGGGGGGGGGGGGGCCGGGAGAGAAGTTTAAAAGTTAATGACTGTTCCTTGCTCCTTCCCTCCCCACACAGGTCTAACATAGGTGCCATTAGAAGTCAAGTGGATGATGTGAAGGAGGCTACAAGACAGAACATTGGCAAGGTTGTAGCCCGGGGAGAGAAGCTGGATGACCTACAAGCAAAGTCGGAAGTGCTACAGGCAGAGGCTGGGCTGTTCTCTAGAACATCACGTCAACTCAAGAACAAACTAATCTGTAGTAATATTAAGGTACTGCTGCATAGCAATGTTAGGATACTGCTGCATAGCAATGTTAGGATACTGCTGCATAGCAATGTTAGGATACTGCTGTATACCAATGTTAGGATACTGCTGCATACCAATGTTAGGATACTGCTGCATACCAATGTTAGGATACTGCTGCATGCCAATGTTAGGATACTGCTGCATGCCAATGTTAGGATACTGCTGCATGCCAATGTTAGGATACTGCTGTATGCCAATGTTAGGATACTGCTGCATACCAATGTTAGGATACTGCTGCATGCCAATGTTAGGATACTGCTGCATACCAATGTTAGGATACTGCTGCGTACCAATGTTAGGATACTGCTGTATACCAATGTTGAGATACTGTTACATGTTTGATTTGAACTGTCTTTTCTCTGCACCACACACACACACACACACACATGCAAACACACACCACACACACACATGCACACACATACGCACACACCACACACACATCACACACACACACCACACACTTGCTCAGCTCTGGATCATTCTAATAATCGTTATTCTTGCTGTCCTCGTTGGAATTATATTAATCAGTAAGTTATTGCATTGTATGCATCTCTTCCCTCACCCTCCTCCCTCCTCTTCTCCTCACCCTACTCCCTCCTCTTCCCTCACCCTACTCCCTCCTCTTCCCCTCACCCTACTCCCTCCTCTTCCCCTCACCCTACTCCCTCCTCTTCCCCTCACCCTACTCCCTCCTCTTCCCCTCACCCTCCTCCCTCCTCTTCCCCTCACCCTCCTCCCTCCTCTTCCCCTCACCCTCCTCTTCCTCTCACCCTACTCCCTCCTCTTCCCCTCACCCTACTCCCTCCTCTTCCCCTCACCCTTCTCCCTCCTCCCACCTTCAAGCACTCTATCCTTGTAATTTTTATACAGGTATTCAAGATTAGATGGTAGATGATTTTGCCCTGTCAGAGAACAGATGACGTGTGAACCTTCATGGTTATTAAAAATGCTTATTCTTCTTGACGCATGCTAGTGTTCCATCCATACTTGTCCCTCTGTTAATAATTGCTAATAATTGCTTGCTGGAATGTACCCACGCATTGAGCATAATTCGTTTTTGAGGCTTAATGACAGATTTTTAATATCCATCCTGTATTACTAAGGCAGGTTTCTATTTGTGCCGCACCTTTCCCTTTGGGGAGATATCTATAGCTAATGGATACAGGACAGGCAAATGCTATTTTGTACGGTAGGGAAGCATGGGGACCTTCTCGAGGGAAACTGGCATGTAATAAGTGTGGCCTTTCAGCCAATCTCAACTTGTGTGCCCTACATGCACATTTGCACACATATCCCCACTATGACTTACAATATGTTCTCTCTCTTACACACATATGCACACACACACATGCACAAACACACGCACACACACACACGCACGCACACACACACACACACACCACATATACGCATGCACGCACACACACACACACACATATGCACACACATATGCACAAACACACGCACACACACGCACGCACACACACCACATATACGCACGCACGCATACACACACACACATGCACAAACACACGCACACACACACATATGCACACACATATGCACAAACACACGCACACACACGCACGCACACACACCACATATACGCACGCACGCACACACACACACACACATGCACAAACACACGCACACACACACATGCATGCACACACCACATACACGCACGCACGCACACATATGCACACACACATGCACAAACACACGCACGCACACACACACACACACACACACACATGCACACATGCACACACACACACAGTTGTCATCCCAGTATGTGCAACAGGACACTGCAAATGACTTGTGGTCTTGGGCGTGGTCAGAGAGCCCTTGACCATCTTTACAATCTTGTGTATGCATGTACTTACTTTGGAAATAGAAAAATGCAAGTATTGTTTTGTTGTTTTTCTTAATCACATGTTTATCCATTTTCTAAGCACACACATCTGTGAACAAAAACAATTGTGTTATCATTAGACATATTGTGATGAGTTCAGCTGTGTTGAAGTGTTCAATGGGTAACTTAGGGCACTGGGGCACAGAGGGGTCAAGGAATGGACCACCACACACCATAGACATCATAATTAACCTTTGGTACAGCTAAATATTGCTAATTGGCAGGAGTACAAATATAGTCTTTTCAATGTAACCAATAGTTGAACGTAACCAAAAGTTGAAATCGAAGAAACACTAGTGCAAGCAATGTCTTCTGTTATTAGTTGATATCGAACAAATCGACTGCAATGGATAGATTTGTGCCATTCTCTAGCCATTTCTAATAGTTAATTGGAAGCTATTTTGTCATTGTGATTGCATGCATGGGATGAATTAAGACCTGCCGCTCTGCTCAAGAGTGAAGAGAATGATTGGGGCAAACAGCTGTGTGTAGAGGGCGGGAGGGGGGGGGAGTGTGAGATGTCCACAGCATTAGTGAAGCTACTCCATTGGTGATTGTCAGCAATGGTGTACCTAGCTACGATGTCCTTGCTCTTTCCTAATCAGTCCCCTAAGGTTCACCCGTTTGTCAATTTCACCTAGAGAGCACATTGCTCTAGTGCTTTTCTGATATCCCGATGATCTCATGCACCCAGCCAGACCAAGAACTGTGAAGGGATCCAGGGGCTATACCCCTCTACCTTTTCTATCAACCATGCACCTTGAGACATACTGATAGCCAGATCGCATAGTATGGTCTTACAAGCCAGATCTTATTGTTGACTGGGGACTATCGATCGTTGCACCTTTCAATAGCAAGAGTAGGACTCTTGCTTGTGAGTCTAATCGTATGTACATGTAACGTTTTACATGGTTTAGGTTTATTGACGATGTTCAAAATGCCATGACGTGAAAACTGTACGAAGGTGGACCCTCCTGAAAGTGAACCTTCCTGAAAGGACACTCGATAATAATTTGTACAGACTCTGCTCTCAGTGAAGAGGTATAGTCAATTTCATAACTGAATCACAACTGATGCCAGATCGTGAATCGCTATACATTTATGCCACATGGATTAGTCGTAGAATTATAAATGTGTTGTGCAAGTAATTTTCAACACATGCATAATTTTTCTGGATTGGCCAGCTACTTCAAATGGTATTGAAAATAGGCATGAAATGAAAAAAAGGAACTCCTTGTTAGCAACACACACACACACACACACACACACACACACACACACACACACACACACACACACACACACACACACACACACACACACACACACACACACACACACACACACACACACACACACACACACAGTTGTCATCCCAGTGTGTGCAACACACTGCTAATGACTTGTTCTGTTGGGTGTGGTCTGACACTGTCCTTATAATGTTCTGTAATGGAACAAAATTATTTAAAGCGTTTCAAATGTTGTTTTGGATGTTAATATCTTTATTGATTTTCTAACTACACATTTGTCATTGAACGTAACGACCATGCCATTGAACACCAGCTGGTTTAAGAGTTTGTGATGACAGCACTGCAAGCATTTATACACTTAACACAAGAACGATTAACACAACCACATATGTCTGTCCTCTGTTCTGTGCACACCCAGGAAAAGAAGTAAATGAATCACTATGGCAACACATTGGGGGCACGTACCTATGCAAACATGCAGGTTGCTTAAGTGTTTTGACTCTTCACTGACACCACAATTATTACTACAAAATAGAAATGACAGACATGTAACTCAATACACACTGACAGGGGATGTGTGCAGGTGGGTGTAGGTATGTGAAGATGGTGTGAATGTGTGGAGATGGAGTGGGCGTGATGTGTGGAGTGGGTGTGATTTGTGGAGTGGGTGTGATGTGTGGAGTGGGTGTGATGTGTGGAGTGGGTGTGATTTGTGGAGTGGGTGTGATGTGTGGAGGTGGAGTGGATGTGGAGGTGATCCTTACTGATAATCACAGCCAGTATCACCAAGATAATGATGATGAGGATGATCCACAGTTTGATGTTCTGCCACCACAGCTTCCTCTTCAGCCTCACCGCTGAGCTGCTGAAGTCTTTGGCCCCATGACTCAGTTGCGCTGTGTTTGGGGGTTACTATGGTTACAGAATGACCTCACCAAGTACAGATACCATTTCTGCACACAAAAACCAAACATACACACATGTGCACATGTGCACGTGAATACACACATACATGTATAGAGTGCACACATACACCACACACACCAAACAATCACACACATATACACATACACATGCAAACATATACACACGTACACAACACACATACAGACACATGTGTACATAACCACACACATACACATACAACACACCCCCTTTGTTTACTCGATTGATGGTAGTTAACAACACAGTGCCTCCTCCCCAGCCCCACAGCACTACTTTCACAAGGTCACCTGACCAGTGGTTGTGGCCACATCCTAGCCCCGCCTCCTCACCTCCTAGCCCCGCCTCCTAACCTCCTAGCCCCGCCTCCTCACCTGCACGACCTTCAATATCTTCCAGCTTGTCACCACGGTCAGCTATTTTGCCAAGGTTATTTCTCATCACATCTTTGACCTGAAATAGGTTATCACAATGAACTATTGTTCATCATAATCAATACACACGTATCGATATTGTGTCTGAACATTGCGCAAATGGTTGCTTAGAAACATAACATCACGCATCACGCAACTAGCTGTGTGCGTGTTGTGTATGTATGTGCGTGCGCATGTGTGTGTGTGTGTGTGTGTGTGTGTGTGTGTGTGTGTGTGTGTGTGTGTGTGTGTGTGTGTGTGTGTGTGTCAGTGTGTGTGCGTGCGCGCTCAACGAAGGTGTGCCATGCTTTATACCTGGTTGACTTCGCCCTTGAGTTGAGTGACGCGCCCCGTATCAGCCCCTCCATAAGACCTGCAGTGCGACACACACCATACCACCTAATCCACAAAGAAACGTGACCACGCCTCTTTCACCAGCAGCGCACCATAACACTGTACTGCCGGCAACGCAAGGACCATTATTTGTGCGCACGAGTTGAAACCAGTACATGAAACGCCCCTACTTACATTCTCTCTCGTCAAGCGCCCTCTAAATAGCTCACGTGCGACAGTTCCATTCTTTTGGTGACACAATAATTTGTACGTCAGGGTCGTTTAATTTTAGAACCAGAATCGATTTCAATGTATTTAGTGAATGCGTAAAATTTGCATTGCAATCGTACACAACAATTTAGAAGTTATGCTTTGAGAATCGTAAGTTAATTAAATATGACAGCCCTTGAAGCGTAAAGAACAAGGTATCTATAGCTCCTTGAGTTAGGCGAGAGGAACAGCGTCGCATTCCAGTAACAGTAGTGAGCGTGATTTACATGGCATGTGTCCACCTAGTCTACTAAATCTGCTCGCTTCACTGGCAGTTCCCTGGAACGTCTCAGAAACAAGTTGGTCCCAGATGCTGAGTGTTTTGTAAATTTGACAGCCGCACGCACACATAACGATCATATGAAGCTTCGCTGGGTCTGGGTATGAGACTACATATGAAGCTCCGCTGCCATTTTTAACGCTCGTTGTTACAAACTCTCTCAAAAGCTCTCTCGGCTGTGCACGTTTTAATTTTTAGTGGGTAAAAATTCAATCAGCGATTTTTATTCATTTGCCTTCGAAAATTTAGTTCGAAAATTTAGTACTTAGTCTTAGCTCTGTCTAATAATTGTTCCGCTTAAATTCGTACTGTGATTAATACGGTACTTAAAATCAACCGTTTATAGCTCGTTTCTAGACTTCCAGTGTCCTTCTTTGCTATAATTCAAGTTCTCTCTTGCGTCATTTAGCAAAGTTCCCTTATCGGCTCTGCAACTGTGCAAGAGCTCTCTATTCCATGCACTCTAGTTTTAGTGCAAGACGCGCAACACAAGTCTCACGTGCCATGACGTAATGTAATAGAAAATATTCTATTTCATTACGTCATGCATTACCGTGCTGAGGTTAGGCAGCAGCACGGCTGTTTGTTCTCATTGAACGCGTGGAAACTAGGCCCTCCGCCCAATAATTTTGAAATCGATTTGCTGTCCCATAGCAACGAACCGGACAACCGATGCCCGTTGGAATGCGCTATACACCGAGCACACTGAGGACAATAAACACCTATAAGCCATGGTTAAGAAACACCTCTGACCTTTCAGGGCATCAAATCACGTGGCCTTACCACACAAATAAAGGTTTCAGTTTTGTGGCCTGAAGTAAGATACTTATTTCAGTGCGTACTGACCTAAATACGTTATGAAGACTTTAGTGGCTCTCGTGCACACTGATGGGCTAAAAAGCAACTATACCTTTATGGTATTTAGATAGCGGTACTTGTTTCTACCAAAGGTGTGTGTCGACGAATTTTCTGAAGTGGTGTTGTAAGCTTTTAAAATCGCCATTTTGTTGGCTATTCCGCGCATACTTATTCATCGGAAGGGTCGTATGGAAAGGTAAAAATGGTATGTTTATATATACCATGCATCTTTCTCTCTCTCTCTCTCTCTCTCTCTCTCTCTCTCTCTCCTCTCTCTCTCTCTCCTCTCTCTCTCTCTCTCTCTCTCTCTCTCTCTGTGTGTGTGAAGGTTTAGAACTGCAGCTAGCTGTCGACTGCCTGATGGCATACCCCGCCCGTGCGTGCACCATACCTAACTAATGATGATGAAGGCACCTCTATGAAAACACATACACACACACACACAGCTACTCCACTTGTTCTCAGCATGAAGGCAATGAAAACAGAGCCATCTCCCCTTTCAAGTTGTCACCCACAATGTGTCTCCTCCCAGCTAGAGAAACTCCTGATGTTTTGAGCCACCTGGACAAGGAAAGGTAATTTTGATAGATTTTATGCAATGTTTTACCGTCTAAGCAGTCTCATGTTGTTCCAGGGAATAGCCAGGCCAGCTTTTATAGCCAATACTTGAGCCGAGTCAATTGCAACGTTTGTGATGCCTGCCTTCTGCAAAAGAGACTTCCTCTCTTCATCACTCAGAGTGAGCACCTCATTCTCCATTAGGTCAGATGGTTCCCCTCCACTGACAATGCTTCTTGCTGTTTGCATCTCTGAACACCTTGTTTTGACTGTTCTAGAACAAGCAGCTGAGGTCGGATGTCGGGCTTTGGTTACATGCATGAATGTCATTGGCTATAAGGTACAGGTACATGTATGAAATAACAGCATAAGTGAGACTGACTGTTCCTCCTGTAGGCAGTTGTATTATGCCTTGATCAGGGCTAGTGGAGATGGCCCTCTTCAGCAGTGCCGCTGCTTCTCTTTCCTCCACAAGAGTAAGAGATGGTGTACACTTGTGCTCTTCATAGCAATCAGCCTTCACATCTCTGTGGCACTCTGCACACTGGACCAGTACATCCTTCAGCAAGATTACAATAGCATTAGGTGCTGGTCATATTCCTGTGGGTACCAGGGTGCTGTCCTCTGAGCGGCAAGGACACTCTGGGGATGATGCTGCTACCCGCTCCACAACACATCTGGTACAGGCCAGCTTACGACGTGGCAGTTCAAGGGGCTGTGTTACAATGTTTGAACAGACCACACACTTCAACTCATTCAGGACAGTGGAACTGTTTTGGCTTGCCAATGGTGGGTAGGGCTCATGAGAACGGGCAATCTTCAAAAGAAGATGTGCAATGAACATATTAGGTGTGAGTCCTGATTGACGACCTCTGCCAACTGTATGCTTCCTGACATGACCTCTTGCACTGACTTTGAAATGCTCACACACCTGTGATATGATTCTGTATACTAATTATGTTGCATAAAAGCATATACATGTACCTTACACCCTTCATTTGCATGCACTTCCCATACAAATGGTGTGAGTGCACATCTATGGTGCACTCCTTCTGCCCTGGCACTGATACCTCTCGTCATTGAAAGATGACAGCATTTGCAGAAGTGTTCAGGGTGCACTTGAGGGTTATCAGTAAGGGTATTGATAGAAAAAGCAAGTTGCAGATCAGCTGCAAATGCTTTGCATTCATAGATCTCCTTTTTGCTTTTCCTCCTGTGTCCACATACTCTGCAATGCAGCGGCAGTTGCTTGATGTGGTAGTCCATTCTGATGTACATGTACTTGTAACCTATGTGCATGTGTTCACACAATGACCACAACACGCATCGATTATTCATAAGATACACTCGCGTGTTTAGTGAAGACAGAAAATTCGTCGACGGAAGCGGTTCATCGACTCTATTTTTGGCATGCCTTTGCCTTACGAAAAGACTAGTCTTACCTCCAACCCTTGTGCAGGAGGGGCGCAATATCGGATCTTGTACCCGCCCTTCCAAATAAAGTGCCGCGTGGCTATATAAACACTGCTTGCGCATTAAGTTGCTGCGCAATTTATAGAATGCGTGTTCATTATAATAAGAGGCTGAAGCGTTGTGTAGTATTCATCTTATAAGGATGTATATTTTTACAGCTGTACTGAAGTGTTGTGAGCTTTGAAAGATAGGCATTTTTAATGAGGAGTTATTCAGCTATCTATTGGACAGGTACCGTAATATTCTAATTATAAACCTAGTTTCCAGCCGCATACAACCGTGGCAGAGACGAATATGGATATTACGTCTGGTTTGTGACTCATTGTACCCAAAATTTCACTGTAGATTATATCTATGTTTTCAAATAAGCGAGAACGCAGGGGTGGTGTCAATTTTCTAACGTAACTGTTTTCAGCTACTCGACCTTGTTAAACTGGGGCAGAACAACAGCACGTCCGTTCGCAAAAGTAGAATAATCAAACCTCAGTCTCGGACCCAGACCCAGTTCACATGGCTGTAAAAGTTGTTTTGTGGTGGAACACGTGACCTTGTACTCCAAGTTGAGAATCAGATGGTTTGTGAGTCCAGTGTAGAAATAAGAATTCGACATTGTATTGCAATAAAAATGAAGCAGTAGCTAAATTCATTAATGTCTAATGTCCTGGGCATATGTTTGTACACCAAGATGTACAGACATTCAGAATTTTGTAACTGTGCACCAGAAATGAAATCCAACAGCACAGCACATACACGTTTGTCATGCATTAGAGCTCAGGGCAGAAATAGGTAAGGTGTAGATCCTTCTTAAAATTTCTAACGAAGTATCCAAAGTGAGGTCCTCTGAGGCATGCCAGGTATACACTATAGGCGCGACTGGAGGAAGCTTCACTTTGGCAAACTGGTTAGAAGTTTGTAGAAGGAGCTAGACCTTACTTATCTTAGCCCAGAGCTAAAAAGGCATGACAGCACATGTATGTTTGTTGGATTTCAGTTCTGATGCACACAGTAACTAAATGGCATTAATCTGAATTTCTGTACACCCGGGTGTACAAACGTGCCCACGGGATGACGCCCAGGACATTATGGACATTAGCAGAACTCAGACAAAATCCTTTGAAACAAACAACATTAGATTGCAGCCTTGAGCAGTGTGAGATGCTGCACAAACAATTATTGACATCAAGTCACCAAAATTACAGATCAAAATTTATGACACAATTATGTCAAACAACGTACAAAGATTAATATATCGTCTAACCATGTCTGAGGCAATGAGCATTACATGTATCGAGCTAGAGCTGTGTACATACAGAAAATATCCACTGTTCCAACATATCAGTTTTTAGTTTGCGTTACTGCGATTGCAATAATAGCAGCTGTAAGAAAAAAACATACAATTCACAATGCACAGTAAATGCCCTAGAAAAAAAAATTGAAAATTCTTACGTTAATGCAGTACTTTCCCTCCAACATAATAAAAGAAATAGTTACAATACCTATGATAGTTCATTTCAGTTATTTAGTTTAAATTTTGATTTTCAAAATGTCTAGGACTGGTTGACTCATGCTTTTTAACTAAAATATGGAACTGTTCAATTACTAATTTGAGAGAAGAGGTTAGGTGTATGAAATCAGGGAGAGAAGAGGTTAGGTGCATGAAATAAGGGAGAGAAGAGGTTAGGTGTATGAAATAAGGGAGAGAAGAGGTTAGGTGTATGAAATAAGGGTAACTCGAATGGTTTCACTACCTACGGCACAATCTTCAACCATGGGATGGGGGTGGGGGCTTCATGCCCCTCTCATTGAAGGAAGTGACTCTCTCCTAAACATTAGATCTGCCATCATAAAAAATAAAAGTTTTGGAATAACATGTTGAGACTAGAGACCTACTGCATTTTGATTTATAATCATTTGTTTCCAAGAAAGCAAAACAAATTGCCATCACTTATATACGGTATGGATGGTTAGTTATTAATAATATTGTTCAAATATTATCCCCTGTGTGTCATGCATCATGCAGCGCACATGCAAATCACATTACCAATCACTCCCAGTATGACAAGAATGACGATGATGAGGATGATCCACAGCTTGACGTTCTGCCACCACAGCTTCCTCTTCAGCCTCACTGCTGAACGCTGGAAGTTGTTGGCATCGTGAGACAAGTTCTCTGTCATGGGTGAGAACGATGCATATATCCTTCAACACAAGAAACACAGAAATCCAATATCTAGGGCACAATTTTTTTTAATTGGATTCTTCCAAAGACTACTGCTAGATGTCTGTAACTGACACATGTGTAAGAACACAACCAGAACACTACTAAACCATCCTGCCTGTTTACATTACGCAAATCAATCATACAGTACATGCCCAATACATGCCAATATTTCCCCTGTGCCAAGAGTCATTCCTCCTGGCTCTCTCACCTGCCCTCTCTCCCAGGTCCTCCAGCTTCTCGCCACGTTGGGCCACCTTCTCTATGTTCTGTCTCATCACACCTTTCACCTGTGTACAAAGACACAGCGTTGTCACTACAAACCTCCAAATAAAGAGCACCACACAAATGATTGTAAATACAGATATTGCATGTAAGTATGCACATGCTCACTACACACCCTCACTTCCCCAACACACACACATGATCACTACACACCCTCACTTCCCCAACACACATGCTCACTACACACCCTCACTTCCCCAACAACACACATGCTCACTACACACCCTCACTTCCCCAACACACATGCTCACTACACACCCTCACTTCCCCAACAACACACATGCACACTACACACCCTCACTTCCCCAACACACATGCTCACTACACACCCTCACTTCCCCAACACACATGCTCACTACACACCCTCACTTCCCAACAACACACATGCTCACTACACACCCTCACTTCCCCAACACATGCTCACTACACACCCTCACTTCCCCAACACACATGCTCACTACACACCCTCACTTCCCCAACACACATGCTCACTACACACCCTCACTTCCCCAACACACATGCTCACTACACACCCTCACTTCCCCAACACACATGCTCACTACACACCCTCACTTCCCCAACACACATGCTCACTACACACCCTCCTCACACCTCACTTCCCCCCAACACACACACAGGAACATCTCCACTACAGAGGTTGGGATACTGCAGGTGCGTGAGTTTGAACCAGGAAACCTAAACCAGGATATACATTAACCTGAGTGCATTTACAGAAATGACAATGTATGGAAACGTATGGAGCCTCCCAGTCATCACTAAAATGGAAGTGCCCTGTGACGTGGGCCAACCAAGCACCATCTCAAGCCATCTTTTGCAACCACTGCTGAGTTATGCCCAGAACTACTCCAAATGCAGGCCAGCATCATCAGCCTGCCCTGAATTTGTTTCCTCCTAATCACTGACATGTACAAGTGAAGAACCATTCTGTACTGTGTTGTGTGTGGGCACATTTCTTAGCACTATTCGGAGAAAGTACAGGCTTGCAGCAGCACTGTACAACCACACTGCATACTGAAGTAGGCTCACATGACATAATGTCCAAATGACAGAATTGTGTATGTGCCTTTCCAAAGGTCAGCTTTAGTTCACAATTCTGACTGAACACACCTAACTCATTTTTTTACGTGATAAAGGAAACTGCTCAGAAGCCAGCCTGTATTGACGGAGGAAAGAGGCACTCTGAGGACCTGTTACAAGGGCTTCTCCTTGCAGTACAGGTAGTCGTACTAACCACATATGTATCTTAGTCTGCTCTATATCCATTTATCTGTGCTACATGTAAATGCTAAACAAACATTGGGCCACCTCGTTACAGACAACTCAATGGGTTATATATCCAGTCCATGCACAGACAACTCAATGGGTTATATATCCAGTCCATGCACAGACAACTCAATGGGTTATACATGTATATCCAGTCCATGCACAGACAACTCAATGGGTTATATATCCAGTCCATGCACAGACAACTCAATGGGTTATATCCAGTCCATGCAAAGACAACTCAATGGGTTATATATCCAGTCCATGCACAGACAACTCAATGGGTTATATATCCAGTCCATGCACAGACAACTCAATGGGTTATATATCCAGTCCATGCACAGACGACTCAATGTCCATGCACACAAATTCCCACATTAATTATGATCCACTCTACACCTGGTCCATTTGAACTTTGCAAATAGTCTAACATATCTGGTTCCAGACCTGTGTACACAGGGAATTTCTAATTGATGCACACTGACAACACATAGTCTATAGCTGTTCGTTCCTTTCCCCTAAGAGCACTCATCCAAGGAGAGATCTTTTGCACAGCTGTCTGCCCTCCCACATAATACAATGAGAGTCTCACCACCTCCTCCTCCTCATCACACCCTCACACCATCTCCTCCCACCACACCTGTACCACATCCTCCCATCCCACCCTCACACCATCTCCTCCCCATCCCACCCTCACACCTCCTCCTCATCCCACCCTCACACCATCTCCTCCCCATCTCCCATCACACACTCACATGACCTCCTCCCCATCACCTCCTCCCCATCACACCATGCATTCACAGTGGACACCTCTTCTTTGCATCCACTGGAGTACTACAGTATGACAATTGTCTGCATTGCTCAAGCATGGAACCTCCTAATGACAAGGTCCAAACAGTACAGGTCACAAAGTCTAGACGTGTATGAAAGCATCTGGCCAGTATGCGATACCTAAGTGCCCCTGCATCAATACGGAGCCTGGCCATGAGTGCTATAAGTACCCCTGCATCAATATGGAGCCTGGCCATGAGTGCTATAAGTACCCCTGCATCAATACGGAGCCTGGCCATGAGAGCTATAA
Organism: Ephydatia muelleri; assembly: GCA_013339895.1. Taxonomy (NCBI): domain Eukaryota; kingdom Metazoa; phylum Porifera; class Demospongiae; order Spongillida; family Spongillidae; genus Ephydatia; species Ephydatia muelleri. The sequence continues at coordinate 1,260,478 of JABACO010000008.1, read as the reverse complement.
GTGCCCCTGCATCAATATGGAGCCTGGCCATGAGTGCTATAAGTACCCCTGCATCAATACGGAGCCTGGCCATGAGAGCTATAAGTGCCCCTGCATCAACCCAGCTACATCAGGCTAGGTGTGAGCTGGACAGAGAGGAGGCAGCTGGTTGAGGCCACACCTACCAGGTCTGAAATGCTTAACACTCCATTACCCCAGAACACTGGCACCAAGGATCACAAGAGGATAAGAGGTCTTTACAATGATGCATTCTCAGAGCACTTTTCTCTACAACAATGGCTACCCCCCTCCCTCCCCTCTCCTAGGACAATGGCTACCCCCCCTCCCTAGTTTATTTAGTATGGTGCGACGGCGCACAGTATGGCGCTGAAGGCGCCCTCGTCCAGTGGTGGTTTAGTGGTCGTTGACGGCCGAAAAATTGCTAAAAATTTTAGTGTAAGACGGGTGCTTTTTGACACCGGATTCGGATTCCGGGTGCAAATTGACCTGGTCCCTCGCGCGCCTTCGGCGCAGCCCAAAGCCCTAAACCCTAAACCCCAAATATATATCCTAAAAGCGTCAATGCCGCGTTTTAGGACACCAAATACAACATGCATCCACAGAAGAACAAATGCTGCTCACAAATCTACAGCTGTGTGTGTGTGTGTGTGTGTGTGTGTGTGTGTGTGTGTGTGTGTGTGTGTGTGTGTGTGTGTGTGTGTGTGTGTGGTTTCATCATAAGCTGAGTGGATACATGCATACAGCCATGGCCTTGCAAGTGGACTGATCCTAAATACAACACCATAGGAGGCCCTATAAGGCCATGATCTCATCTTCCAACAATGAGCTACATGGTGGCAAATCTTGAACATACATGCCTGTAAGCAATCTACATGTACATGTACTGTGTATGTTATTCTATTTAGAGGACAACAGGCATATCAAAGCATGTACCACCCATTAAAAACAGCTGCATATTCATCCATGATGTAAAGCAAGGACCCATATGCAGAGATGTGAGGGTGGGAGATGTGAGGGTGGGGATGGATCAGTGGGAGATGTGAGGGTGGGAGATGTGAGGGTGGGAGATGTGAGGGTGGGAGATGTGAGGGTGGGAGATGTGAGGGTGGGAGATGTGAGGGTGGGAGATGTGAGGGTGGGAGATGTGAGAGTGGGAGATGTGAGGGTGAGAGATGGGATCGATGGGGGATGGAAATGTGAGGGTGGGAGATGGGATGGATGGGGGTGACAGGGTGACACACAGTATGGGTATAACTTGCCCCACGTGCTTCAGCCCTATACTGCATGTGGCAACTTTATAGCATCTCGTCCCAACACACACACACACACACACACACACACACACACACACACACACACACACACACACACACACACACACACACACACACACACACACACACACCCTAACTGCCAATGGAGAGAGACTTGCCCAATGAATGCCTTGTAGGGCTTGAGGCCTACATGTGGTGTCTATCACCTCGACTCCTACACTGTGTACACTACACACAGAGAGTTAGAGTGGAGGAAGCACACACACATGCACACACACATACACACATACACACACATACACACACACATACACACACATACACACACATACACACACATACACACACACATACACACACATACACACACACATACACACATACACACACACACACACAAACACACACACAAACACTGAAATGCATAAATGCATGTAAAACAGGTCATGGGCATGTCAGACCACATCTATGTTATTTCCATCGCAACTCTCCCTCAAGTAGAGAGCATTGAGAGCCTTGGGACATGTTCTAACTGTGAAACCGTGGAGCTTTGGGAAGTGGAAGAACTCGAGATTACACAGGAACAACGTTTGCATGATGCTCTTGTTTTGGCATTGAGGTGACCATACAAATAAAATTTTGTACTTTTCACTGGCAGTCAAACTGTGAATTCACAAGCTCGAAAGTTTCCCAGCTAATATGTTATGATGCATGAATGAACAATTGTTTGTATTCTCTTAGGTGTCATCAGACAGTCACTTCAACAAGCCCTAATGGTATTCTTCCCCAGAGGGTTAAGCGTGGACACACGGACGCTCTTACATTCACTGACACACTCCAACACTCCCACACCTATCGTCCCACCCACATTACGCGTTTCTTATACGTTTGACCAAGTACGCTCCCTTTAAAATGCACGCCCCATCGCCCTCACCTCATCCACTTGATTTCTCAGCACGCCGACCTTCCCGCCCTGGGCCTGGGCTCCTCCGGGCGCACTTCCATACGACCTGCCGCCATATAACGATATCAAGATAAGTGGTGGAGTTTGGGAGGATTTCGATAGAGCAGTACGCTACAGTTCCCATAACTAGGTGTACCATGTGTATACACGCGAGCTAGTAACATAAGAGTTCCGCCATTCGACTTACATCCTTTCTCTACGCTCCTTTATTTAATACGTAAGCGGTCAAGTCCGACTGACTCAAAAAAAAAACCGACTCGCAAAATATGGATGTCACCCCACAGGAAGTTGTTACTCCGCCTGTCTGCGCTGCGACGCCTTGTTTGGAAACGATGACGTCACTACTGTCACGCTCCAGTCGTTAATGGTTACGCCACGCCCCCGCAGTCACGAATTTACGCGTGCCATGGACGTATTGACGTCTGAAGCGCAAGACCGGCTAGCAGAGTGCGGAAAACATTTCTTACCCCTTTGCTCTAATGCCATCAGCAATCAGTGATGTGGGGGCGATATTGAGGCGGATCAATTTGGTAGTTTTGATACGAATAATGAAATGCTGACACTGTCACACCTACTTTTGTGTAATGTACACTCTTTTGATATTGTGGCTTTAAATTGGTCATACCTGGCAAACCCTGGTCAGATTGAACGGCCTGAAGAAACATATTGGCAAAATCAATGAAACACATTAAAGTTAATACTACTGCCTGTAAACTTGAAAAAAAATTTGCAGTGATATGGTATTGCGATAGATGAAACAAAAAAGATATTGCATCCACTAAAAACATGACTGAACTTTACACTGCAACAATTTGTAGTACTGTTCAAAAACATTCCTCAAATTGTTGAAAGAAAATCAATGCACATTTACTGAGAAATGGAAATCATTTTGATGTTGTAACCTCACAGTTGCCATATAAATGTTCAGTTGTTGTATGCTGCCATACTAAAATCGTATGGTGACAGTCCAGTCTCTATGGTGGGTGTGGTGGTACACACATTGCTGACAAATAAAATCACAGAGTGTTTTGGCCAAGTATTGGTCTAGCTGACAGAAGCAGACCAAGGCTGTAACACAGCCAATGTTCTCTATTTATATGCATTTGTGTGGTGTGTATATTTTGTATTATGTGAGATAAAAGGATCAGATTGTCTTTAAATGTGTTGTGCAGCAAGTAGTTGTCATGCATTGTATATAGCCGCACCAGTTGTAGGGTTGTCCAGCAAAACTATAATAGTAACAGACCAGTCAAAGCCATATTATGTTGCACATGGTACATGCACTTCAATGGCATACAAATAATAAATTAACCAATTCTACAGATGATCAGTGCTAATTTGGGTGTACGTGGTTGAATGCCAAAAGTAGGCAACAATGAGTGAGTGTAGGAGCACACCCACCTTTGAGTGGATAGTACATATATCTCTGCACACCAACAGAAATATATGGGGGACCTACTCCCATGGCCAATATTAGTTATGAAATTCATACGTAGTTCAATGGACAAATGGATATGCACAATGCAATACACTAGCTGTCCCTATTCGACCATCATGTCTCAGTATCATGCCCTTTGAGTAATTGCTGTTATGTGAAATTGGACGAATATAGAATTCAGCCAGGGGCTCCATTTGATTCACAATTTCTCGAGTTTACTAACTTATTTAACAGTTTTATGGAAGGTCTTTCTCTAGACAGCCTTCTTAATACCTTTCCAGAAAAGAAATCTTGTCCTTGTTTAAGTGAGAGAGGGATGTGAGTAGACTACTTGTAAAGTCTTTAGCTATCGCCAGCCACACAAATACCATATATTTAGAAGGGTGGACCTCACAAACCGTCAGTGATATACAGAAAAAAAAAAATCATTTGGGAAAAAATCTGCACTCAGGAAAAACCAATGGCACGCTCCTTAAAAACTACCTAACTACCATCACACAAGTTCTGCCGTTCACTTCCTCCACCTCGTGGTCTGCCGATATATAGCTTGTCGAGGATCCGTCTGTTGAGAACTATCTACTGGATCAAAAACAACTCCACAACCACCACACATGCACAATACCACATTTTGACTCACGGCTGATCTGGGTTGGAACTAGGTTTGATATTTAGGTATTTACGGTCGTGAGAAGGAGAAGCTACCCTCATTATAGACATGATTGCAGTCGGCATGTAGGTGAATATAAAGAAGGTGTGCATCATTGATAAAAATGCAGTTAACATTTCTGGGGGTGTGCCTTTTTCTTACTTTGCAGCATGCACACAAATATTATATTTGGGCATTGTCAATGCTTCTGAATTTATCGCACATCTTACACTGCTCATTAGTGTGAAATTCAGAAATTCTTCCAGAGTGTTCCTAAATGGCATCTTGTTCTCATATGCAGAAGCGGTTTTGTCCATCACACGCTTGCAGAAGTGAGGTGGATTAACACCATTGACATCTGCATTTGCCGGCATGAATGCAAAAGGCTCCTTGCAGTGATCTACAACATCCTTTTTTTTCCCCCTTTAGCAGTAACCACCCTATTGCCACACACCCTGCAGCACAACAGCCTGCGATCATCCATTCGCCACGACGCATATATGATGTGTTAACTGTCATAGTGTCATTCTGTTGCAATTATTCATGTGTAAATAAACTCAACTTCTGACGACGTGAAAAAAACAGGACCGCTTGTTTTGGTGAACGTAATTTGGAGTCTCCATGTGTTATGATGAAGTAAAATATGGCTAGCCTCTTGGGACTGTTCCGGTTGTTACGATCTTTAGATCGACTCTTTGTCGTCTTCGCACAAGCTGAAAAGTGCGGCATAAAATAATGGGGCGAAAAATGTTTGGGCGTTTTTGTATAATATCTCTGGTTGTAGATATGGTATTTTGCGATTGTAATGTAAGGAAAGCACAAAAGAAGGCATTGAAGCCATCATTGCCAGAAATTTCGGACGCTCATTACGTATTCCTGACGCGTCATTGCAAACGTCCGTTAATTTTCCGCGTACGCGCGTACGCGCGTCCATTGAAATGTATGGAACAAACTGCTTTTCTGTTCAACCTAAATCAGGAAAGGACAGAAATGAAAAATTCGTTCAAGATTACAGTGAAGCACATCATAAGCTATGCTTTATTTATGAAATAAAAAATTTCACGGTCTATCTGTGACTTCCATGGCCCTAAAACAACACTGTAGAAATTTGATAAAAATTAGGGTTCTTTCAAGACGTTTGTACATTTTTCTCAGGATCTGTGATAGTTGTGGTAAAATTCGTTTCGGATTATGTTAACCAGATCATCGAGGCAGGTGTGTGTTACCATACAACACTCTTTTGCCTACTTCTGTGACTTCCTGAGTCACTTTTAGTGGTTGAGGTACTCAATGTCTCCATTTTTAATTCTTCACAATGATTTACGTAAGAATAATGGCACTGCGGGAAAACGCTTGCCCTGAACCAGACTCACTCAGGTATGTTGCAGCTGAAGTGTTTAGGTGTTCTACATGTGCGTAGCAACCATAGCTAACTGTTTTGCACCGCATAATGATATACGTCATGTTCGCTCCGCAAAATAACACGTTTATGCGATGCCCAACAGTGTGCCAGTAGTCAGTTACATTTGGCATCCTAAACATGCTAGTCGTTGTTCGTAGCGCTCCGTATCTGTATTTGAGAATCGAGGGTGATCCATGGACAGAGCTGTATCGCTTGCGATATCATATATATATTTGCCAGATCATCGCCAGGTACGAAGTACATAACCAACTACAATTCCTTGCGTACGTATCTACATTTCCGTTGTTCTATACAAAATATCATTTTGAAGCTGACAGACACAGCGACAGGGACAAGCCATATAAGGACAGTATTGGCCAGCATCAGTCACGTGATAAGCGGCACAATAGTTTTATGTACAGTAGGAGCTGACAGCGACCTCCCAGACACCATAGCTATTGGAAATCATCACGTTCCCAAATTGTATGGTCTCCCACTGCTGATGCCTCTGTGGAATAAGGACTATGTAGTATTAGAATGTGGTGTAATTGCTGGGTGTAGTGGTGTGCATTATTTGCCAACCTCATTATAGTGTGTGTGTGTGTGTGTGGTGTGTGTGTGTGTGTGTGCATGCACGCATGTGTGTTGTATGTGCATGTATCGATGTGTGTGTATGTGTATGTGTGTGGGTGTGTGTATGTGGGTGTGGAACCTTATGATTCCTGATCTGAAGGGAGTTTTAAGGGTGATGGCAGGGTAGGAGTGATGTCATGTACTTGCTTATCTATTGGTGTGGGACTGGTATCCTTCTAAAGGTTTGGTTGTGTTGGGGAGCAACAAAACACTGGGACCTCAGTGTGCTGGACTGAGTGTCTGCACACTGTACATGGGACCCTTGGGTGAGACCATGCGAAGCATTATGCACTTGAATTTTGCATTTAGTCATGCATGTCAGCAAAGAGCTGTGCAATGATAATCTTGCTGGATAACTTTTCTACATTTAACCATACCCACAAGGTGACAGTAATGTAATGTATGTTTATCAACTGGCTGGCAACTGCTGCGGCAGGATTAACCTCATCACAATTTTCCACATCAGGAAGAGATGTCAACAGTAAGTGGTTTGCCCACTATCCAGTAACCCTATATTGATGTGTCCACAGGTGCATAGGTGCTGTACATGTGCGTAACAACCATAGCTTGACCTGCATACCTATGTACTCTCTGATCGACGTTTGTGGTGCGCTACAGTATGCCGGTAGTCAAGTTAGGTTTGACATCCTATAAATGGCAGTCACTGTTTGCATAGTGGCCGATCGAGGGAGAAAGAAAACAAAAAAAGGGGGGGGGGGCACATACCCATGCCCGTGGGGGATCATATGCAGGCCCGGAAGTTGACTCCCCGGGTCCAGGCCTGCATTTCGATATCAGAAGAGTAAGTGGTTTGCCCACTACGAAGTAAGACCCTATTTGCATGTGTCCACCTGAGTGAGGGAGGGAGAGAGGTGTGTAATAGCCTGGTGGGGGTGTGTTGGAGAGTGGAAGACCTGTAGCCGCTGATGGAGCTTCTATTAATGAAGCAGCTACATGTATTACTTGTGCCATTGGTATTGATTACCTCCTCGTATGTATTCTCTGTGTTTGTGTGTGTGTGTGTGGTGTGTGTGTGGTGTGTGTGTGTGTGTGTGTGTGTGTGTGTGTGTGTGTGTGTGTGTGTGTGTGTGTGTGTGTGTGTGTGTGTGTGGTATGTTTAGAGGGGCGAGTTGCAGATGGGTAGGCAGGCTAGACCTACTTAAACGTTAGACAAAGTCCCCATTCAATGCTCTAAATGCTTTCCCATGCCACATCTGATTATAAGCAGGGGGTAGGTGCACAACCATTCGCCCTTCATCAAAACATTAAACATTGTTTACTCCCTAAACAAAAACACTTACATGCATACACACACAAACACACAACATACATACACACAAATACACACACACACACACAAATACACACACACAAATACACACACAAACACACACATACATGTACATGTACATACACAAACAAACACACAAACGCGCGCACACATATGCACACACACATACACATATGCATACACAAATGCACACACAAATGCACATACACATGCACACACACATACACAAGCACATACACACATAAACACACACAAATGCACACACATACACACAAACACACATACATACACATACACGCATACATACACAGACAAACACACAAACGCAAACACACATGCACACACACATGCACAGACACATACACATTCATATACAGACAAATGCACACACAAACGCACACACATGCACACACATACACACACATACATACACACACTGTACACACATATACACACACACTTTACACACACAAACGTACACGTACACATACAAACATACGCACATATATACATGGTGAACCTATACTAAGTTGTGATTTTCAATTCAGCTCCATGCAAGGTCTCGGAGTGTAATCACAGTATTTATATTGATCAAGAGGCATCTGTACACAAGAGTCCACAACGAAATAATCATGCTTTTTAGATTGATTGGATTAATTCCAAAATTCACAACCAAGGCATCCCTCTATGGACGTTTGAGTATGACCCTTGTCCGGGTCAATGTGAAGGCACTGCTGTCAAGAGCCAACACTTTGGATGGTAATTGAAACTGAACGGTACATGTAGACTTAGTTCAGTAGTGTTTTAATGCTATTACGAATATTATCATGTCTTGAGTATTTCATTGTCTTGTGTATGTTTAAGTCTTGTGTATGTCTTGTGACAGTTTTGCCTCATTATTTTAACATCATTCCTGTTTTAAGATCATTCTCCAAACTAACTGGGGCTGGCCCCACAGGTTCGCGTATTCAGCACTTCATCGACGCAGCTGATGTTCCTTTATCATGCTCGATTCTCCAATCTTTAAAGGGTGTAGTCAACATCCTTGCGGCTGGTAGAGCTCCACCCATGATAGCATCCTTTCCTGCTGGAGGTAATCTCACTGCTTTGGTTAAGTCTATGCAAGATTCTTCGCTTGATATTCGTCCCATTGCATGGGATTAGAAGCATGTGGAGGGGGATTAGAAGCATGTGGAGGGACAGAGGAGAGATGGGACTAGAAGCATGTGGAGGGGGACTAGAAGCATGTGGAGGGGGATTAGAAGCATGTGGAGGGACAGAGGAGAGATGGGGACTAGAAGCATGTGGAGGGGAATTAGAAGCATGTGGAGGGACAGAGGAGAGATGGGACTAGAAGCATGTGGAGGGGGATTAGAAGCATGTGGAGGGACAGAGGAGAGATGGGACTAGAAGCATGTGGAGGGGGATTAGAAGCATGTGGAGGGACAGAGGAGAGATGAGGACTAGAAGCATGTGGAAGAGATGGGGACTAGGGGGCACAGAGGAGAGATGGGAACTAGAAGCATGTGGAGGAACGGAGGAGAGATGGGACTAGAAGCATGTGGAGGGACAGAGGAGAGATGGAGACTAGAAGCATGTGGAGGGACAGAGGAGAGATGGAGACTAGAAGCATGTGGAGGGACAGAGGAGAGATGGAGACTAGATATTTCTCTTTGAACCCTGTCGATTCTTTCTTGGACACCCTGAATGCATAGATAAATAGACAACAGTACAACGTAGTATTAATTTTGACAGCGTATGAAGAAAGAACCAAAAGTATAATAATACAATTATAAACATGCTGTTCAACAACGCTTCTTCACTACATTAACTACAAGCACTTCAGTAAATGACTGCAATTTTCTAGTTAGTGTTCCATCTTCACTTTTGTGATAAACAACTGATGACCATCTCAACTTGCTGTGGAGTCTAATTGGAAAATCCACCTCGCATCCATCTCCCAAATGGTCATGGACTACTATATGCCAGCCGGATGGAAAGTATCTTTCAGCGAAGTCATCCTTGTAATAGTTCTTCCCGTGTCCACGAATAGGCTTCACGCCGCTATCGTTAAATAAATGCCTAAATACATCCATTCTAAATGGTACACTGAAACTGCATTTACGAATAGCACCTAGCCGTAAACTAGCTGTATAAAGTTCGAAACACTATCGTTAATGATCCTCAAAGGCGGTTGTGGGTTCAAAAAGGTCCTAAGAACCCAAGAGTCGATGGAAAACTTATAGACATGGTACGTAACATACTTACCACTTAGCAGTAGCTGTAACATCAGCTTCAGGGACCCAGGAGAACTCTTCCTTTCGGTATCCCTCCCAAAGGACTAGATATTCAGTATGCCTCTATTGTGAAGAATAATGCTTTTTACAATGACATCAACGGAAACAAGCCATACATGCAAACGCGCACCTTCCGTTTCCTACTGGCTACAACAATGGATAGCACTTGCACTGCCGCCATTCACAAAACTAATATTAATGTAACAAAATTAATAATTATTGGTGGTTGGGTATGAAGAGAATAGATTACATCACCGCTACGTGGAAATTCCACGTAGCGGTGATGTAATCCACCCGCAGCTGTTGGGAATCTGGGTCTGGGGACGAGACTAAGAAGAGAACACTATGGGAATTGAGGAGGTAGTCTGGGCCCTCAATTCCCATGACCGCCTTCAATGCACTCTAATTGGGGCGATTCTGCCAGGTCAGGGAGTGTTTGATTTTGAACGGTGTGTTTTTGGAAGCTATGGCAAGGTGCTGACCTGTAAATGGAAGAAAGCATACAAGCTGGTGACGAAGCTGATTCAATACATACACATGCCTCTCTTGTTAAGTAAGGGTGCTTATACACACATTGACAAATGCACGAACAGAGTAAGAACTTAGTCTCGTACCCAGACCATATAAATGGTATGAACCATTTGTACGTCTGGGTACGAGACTAGTAAGTACTACAGAAGGAGGGGCTACACGAGTCTGGGGACTAGAAAGTCAGACATTGGAGTGATGTAAGAGCCATTTTTAGTAACGCGATGACGCAAGCGCATGCGCAAAAAATTAATACACGAAATCGAATGTAAAAGTTATACTAAAAGAGATATATTTGTATCACAATGAACTCTTTACTCATACAGGTACTTAAAATAATTTGTTGTCGTGATTAAAGTTAATTGATTGATTTAATAATTAGCGGTTTTTATGTTTTGATAAATCTCAGCTTTCAATATAAAATTTAACGTGAAAGCAGAATTTGGTAAATCAATTCCTAGCAAGAGTTATGGGTCGATGTCCGAAATTTCTGGCAATGTCAACCAATGTATGGTACACATGTGCATGCCAATGTTCTGCGCGTGCGTGGCAGCTGGCTTACTAAACTCCAGCCGGCAAATCGAACACTTTAGTTCATCCAAGCCGATGGACTGACTGTTCTCAAACAACAGTGCAGGCACTGAAAAGCCCCTCAGTATCCATTCTGTCCCTCAGGAGACACTTTTGGTGCCTGCTGCTATTAAACCAGGTAGTCCATTGGTGTTGACGTTGCTGAAGGAAGTGATGGTCTGTGCAAAGCTGCAAAAGAGATGTGAAAGCACACATCAATAGCAGTCATCCAGTGTGTGCCTTCACCTACCAAAGATGACGGCTGCCACTTTATTGAAGCGAATCGTGTGAACACGTCCATCTGGAGGAATCGAATGATTTTTATGCTTATTTTGTCGAACATGTACTTTAGAAAATTAGTCGGAAAAAGTTTATCATGCACAAATTCGTATGAAAATAGTAGTCCAACTATCTCGTGAGGTTTAGCGCCATTTGTAGCATCCTATCTACTGTTAGTCGTAACACGCATTCGTTTTTAGTTAAACGGTTAAAAGCTCACCGACGGATTACTTTTTTGAAAATAGCCTTTTCGAACCCAAAAACGGTCCTAATATGCTTACTTACGTAAGATGTGCAGCATTTATGCACATTTTGACTGTTTACTTCTATGCGAGCATAGCGCGTGTATTCCTGTGGTCGA